>JAHFWJ010000616.1:0-600000 GCA_028555115.1 Himalopsyche japonica
CATCGCGAGCATTATCAACTGATGAAATGCTCGCGATGAGCGAAACCGGTCCTGATCAAAAAATATATTGTGGAAATAAGTACTAAAAAAATGTGTTTTTATTATTTAAAATATAATGCCTTTCCATCAAGAAGTGACAGTTAACACCTTAAAAGGGGTATTCAATAATTAATAGTGAAATTATTTCGAAAAATTCAAAGTTCATCCTTTTAATTCTTTTATTATTTACCTGATAAATTATTATATTTCTACGTTTATGTTTGTTAGAAGACGATCATTTTCAGTTAATAATAAATATTATTTCAATGTTATTAATTTTTGATTAAATAACGACTTTGGAAGAAGCAGTCAACTGCATCCTATTTCAGGTGTATTTATTTGATAACACCGGTCAATATTGCACTTAAATGTCGCCCTATGGCAAACAAACTTTTAAGTTGCAAGTGAAATCGATAAGTAACTAATCCTTTGATTCTCTTATTGAATTCGGTATATTATATAGATAAAGGTGAGTATTTCCTTTGATAAAAGATTGAATAATAAAATATCAATGAATATTATTACGCCTTGATATACATCGTGGGTTTAGTTGATGTATATTCGGAAGCCAATGAATAGAATAAATTTTAGCCCGTTCGATATCTTATTGTGTAGTTGGGCTCTTATTGTAGGATTTACGAGCACGCCTCGGAATAAAATGGAGCCAAGGCAATTTTGTAGTAATCGACAATTATTAGTCATTGTCCTCGCAGGCTTGAGACGAATGTGTAGGACTTTAATGGCTTTCATTACTCCAGACAAGAACCAACTGCAACGACTGCCGGCGTGCCTACTGCTTAATACTCCAAAACAGCGAGCTCCTTGCACAGCGGAACTATATTCACGAACATATTGCAAGGCAAACAAAATAATTTTATTATTTTTACGTAGTCTTTACAACGTATCACTAGCATATATTTTGAAAGATGAACTATATTCAAACGAAGTCTAGTCCGTTCGAAGATTTTTAATAACATTCCCACAAGAAATTTAAAAAAAACGTTACTTCCGTATCCTCGTATTATGGAACTTTTTTTCGAGAACTACTTTTTCGTTAAACTTTTCTTTTCTGAAAGAGAATTTTTTAGGCTTAAAATTTGACAGAGTTGCTCTTGATTTTATTATATGTTTTATGATATTAATGTATTCGTACAAAAATCAATAACTGAATTTATGAAACTGTAAATTAAATTTAAATATTGAGATTCGAGCTCGTGCATACTACAGTCTAGACCGACACCGTTGACCAATGGGTTACAAGGCAGGTTGTGAATAAAAACAAAATTCATTTAACAGATACAGGGAGTGATATAAGACCGCTTTATGGATAAAATTGAATGATATTTACACAGCGTATCTGAGAAACCAGCAATTCCATTAAAATAAATTGATGAGGTTCCTTCATAAGAAAGTCATTTGCTCCACATTGAGAGCGGGAATAATAATATAAAAAAAATGAATCCATTTGTATCATATCATCTCGAAACTGTATTTTAGTACCTGAAAGATTTTTCTTTAAAAATTCACCGCGTTTCATATGTGAAACTATTATAGTTCACTATCTTAAATAAAGTTAGTTAATTTGTGTGCGTTTGTATGCATGCATATGTGAGGATATTCATATTTATATACTTTTTAATATTCACATAACCGGCTTCAATGTAGATTACTCAGCTCTAAAGCGACTACCTTCTGACGTCAACGACGAAAGAAAAATACAACGAAGAAAAACATATGAAATGAAATAAACTTGGAGAACTTTACCAAGATTTATATCTTAACGCTTCGTAAAGTTAATTTAATAAAAGAAAATTATTTAATTGATTACCAAGCCAATATTTATGAGAAACACCCCTTAATCAATATCATTTTTATTACACCAATATAATCCTTATTTTAGTTACTATTCTTTCTTATCAAAAATTTCAAATAAGCATACCTGTTGGATAAACCAAAATAATTATATATATAATTTTTTTCTATATGTTTGACTGTCACAACAGCTCATCTCAAACGGTGACATGTACTGAAGTAAAATTTGCACTTTGCACTCGGACTGGCATTTTTCGATTAACTCTGCTATTTTCAGCTTTTAAATAGTTATATTGGCATTATTGATGTAAAATATTTATGTTAAGATACGTCAATTAATGGTCATATGCTGTAAAGGTGTGAATAAGGTAGCACCAAATATCGTCTAAATGTCCTTATAGCAGTGCACTGTATCCTAAATGGAGCCGGATAATCAATATTGTTTGGTAATAATCAAATTAAAGTTATAATAATAATTGACAGGTAAAAACTATCAATAGTAATAAATATGTAATGTTATTAGAATATTTGTAAAAATACCCGTTAATAAACTATGACAATAATTTAAGATGCACTCTGTGGTGGAGCGGAGTATCGACTACAGTTCGAAGGCAGACGTGTTTATACGTCTACCTTCGCTCTTGTGCGCCAGCAGTAAGAAACGACTGGATTGTTTTTATTGCTTAGATTGTTTGCGCAACTGCTTAGGTGTATTGAACTGTAGAACTACACCACTTAAAATCAGCGATCGTAAACTCAATAAATAAAAGTATAATTTGTTGTATTTATAATTGAAATCTTTTATTTCACTTGGATTGTTGACAAACATGACATGCATTTAAAACAAAACTAGGATAAGTGACACATGTGGGATATCAATGTTATATATTTTAATGTTATATTAAAAATGAAATACCGTAAAGTTATCGACCAATTCATCGAATGTTTCTGATTTCAAATTACGACCAAGTAATACTTTTACAATATATATATATCAAAACCACACATGAGATTGAGATGATTTCTTCAAAATAATATAATAGTATAATCAACAACGATATATTCTAATTGATTATCCATTGATAATCAATTAAAGTTATATTATAAGATAACGTTTAATTAAACGCAATCCCTTTCGTTGAATAATTATATTCTTTTTATTCAAATAAATCGCCAACTTTGCCTATACATAATGGATATATTCAACCAAGAAAAAAAAACGATATTTTTATTTGACATCGGTATAACATTATCAAATATGATCATTATATTATATAACAATACTACATAAGTTAAAATATCTTTCAATTTCAGATCTAAAAAACTTAATATTATTTGTAAAGAAATTATAGAGAGCAGATGGTAGATTATCTGGCAATAATTAAACTTAATTATGACTCGAAACTTTTGAGAGCCTTTAGTAAATGATTCGCGTAAAATAAAATTGGTATAAATGACAAAAGCTACTGAAGTCGATAGTCATTACAATTTTATTAACGACTATATATACATATCAGACATGTCAAATAGAGTCTTTGAATCTAGGATTAAATTAATTAAAAAAAAATGTTTCGATTGTTGGCTATCACCGTGATAGGGGTATTATAAATCACGCAATAAATAGAGGACAAACTCGTAAGGAGTGAGTAGTTTTATAACCCATAGACAAAAGTCTAATTAACGTGAAAGAATGGCGCTTTAATCTGTGGTACTGTTATAAAGCTATACTATGATCGTGTGGCGCTTTTTTGACTTTTGTGAGGTGAATGCTCATAGGAAATTAATTAGTAGGAGTGCCTTACTTATTGTAGCATCCAAATAGTGTGATTGTTTAATAATTACAGTTTGAAATCTTAGTTTCTAAGAGGTGCGTAGTAAATAAGCTTCAAAGCCAAAGGCATTGTTACTCTGCCTTATCGAAAAGGAGTAATTAACTTTCATGTGAGGCACAATGTCGAGCTTGTATAAATAAAGCATCCTTTCAGAAAAATTCAATTGTTAATGATTTATCTAGATATAAATATTTGTTGCCATTTGAATTGGATAAAAAACCTAAGAATATTTTTGGATTTTCCTCTTTTCAAGTAATAACTTCTTTTTACTTTCAATGTTAAATTTTATGGGAGTAAGATAAGAATGATTTGACTAAAATATCAGATAGTAAATTAGTTTCACTGTGCCATGGTGAAATATGTGCTAGTTTATATAAACATAAAAAGCGTGCATTTAAACACAAATACACAATTGATTACGAAATGCCTAGTGTATTTTTAATCAAGAGTGTATACATTTCATTGCTTTACGCCGAGCGCTATGATTTTTATATTTCCTCTACACATCTTCTCATATTGTTAGTTCTATATGCGACATTAAATGCAACATTGTTTTAAAATGTTAGTAGTCAATTGTCAAACTAAGTAATTATTTTATTGATTGAATTGGCATTCACTTGGTAGAACTCCATTATAACACGGTGAAAAAAATAGCAATGTATTTTAGTTCTACAAAATTATTTTTTAAAATATAGTTGATGGCTATTTCGGTTCACGGCGTCACGCCACGCCATCATAGTTCTAACGATGGCGTGAGCCGAACTAGCTATCAACTATGTTTCAAAATATAATTTTGTAGATCTACAATACATTGTTATTTTTTTCACCGTGTGGTAAGTAATTATTGTTTTTATTCGTCCTTATGTCTGATTAATATTGTCCACTCCCTTAAAGTATGAGATTGAATGTCACGATACTTCATATGTTTAATATTCCTTTTTGTATTAAGATGTTGGTTGTGTTCATTACCAACATAATAAATCTAAATAGAATAAACAGAAAAATCTTAAATT
The DNA here is from genome assembly GCA_028555115.1 of Himalopsyche japonica. Lineage (NCBI taxonomy): Eukaryota > Metazoa > Arthropoda > Insecta > Trichoptera > Rhyacophilidae > Himalopsyche > Himalopsyche japonica. The sequence goes on from JAHFWJ010000616.1 coordinate 4,697, forward strand.
TATCTTGAACCTTTACTGGATAGGTTTTATAACCACGTATAATGATACGAATGAAACCGATCGTTAAACAGTTGAAGCCACAATATTAAAAATAATATTTGAGGAACCAATCCTACCGCACTGACTCATCAATGAGCTAATTTCTATTTCCTTGCAATAACTAAGATTGATTTGAAAGTTTTGAGTAGTTATTCGAGTAACATGTTTTGAAGTGCAACAAAACAAGCTGCGGTTCATTCAAACTCGTTTCCGAATTATAACTTGGTTGATAATTTATTAGAGGGCATGTCTGTAACTACTTATAATATATAATTCCTCGTTAATAATAAATTAGGCGTGCATATTCAATAAAAAAGTTTTAAGTTCTCTTCAATAAATTCACTGAAAATTTTAATGATAGTTGTTGATATACATATAACAACATCTGTCACAGTTTTTATTAAAATATTAATGGTTAAGCTTGTAAAGGTTACATAAAGTAAATACGTTTATAATTATTAGCTTTATTGAAGTGTGAAAGTTTCAGAAAAAAATTCTCATAGAAACTTTATAATAAATGTTATTCATTAAAAGAAATAAACTGATATGATGTTATAAAATCAAAATAAAATCGTTGAATTTTTTACATTTTATGTGTCCCCTGTCTAACGTATTGTGTTTCATTGATGGAATTGGCATTCACTTGGTAGAACTCCATTATAACACGGTGAAAAAAATAGCAATGTATTTTAGTTCTACAAAATTGCTATTTTTTCACCGTGTTTCACCTTTTGGCATCTTCAAGCAGATTATTACAAGCGCGCATGAAAAGTTATAGTTAGTTTATAGATTAGAGTTCTGAGGACACTGGATGGAAAAACATGTCAATATATATAAAACGTTTCAACGATTGAAATTCCGCGTAGTACCCTCAGTCTTTATTTTCTGCAAAAATACTAAAAATCATACCATTCAAATGAATGGTAGTTGCTCCTGAAACACTTATGATAATAATTTGACAATTGACTGATTCATTTAAGAAAACTTTGATACTATAAGACGAAAATCGGGAGTTCATAGCTGTTCTAATACTGGCACAGTATGAGTTAATATCGAGAATAATAAATAATGTCCATCAGACGTCTTCAACTAGATGTTCATCAGTTATCAAAAAAAAAAGTAAATAGTTCTTGGCAAGTTGTTGATAATTATTGAGGCGCCTGAACTGTACTCGGTCAGCAAATTATACAAAGATTAAAAAAAAATGTTTGAGCGGAGTATTTTTATATTGACTATTCTAAATGGAATAATAATGCAACACTGATGCCGTATCACCGCTGGCTTTGTAAAAATGTCCAAACTAGTTTTGCAGTCCCATTGCAGAACGAGCTGTCACTCACATCAACTAGGTAAAAAAGATTACAACATGTCCTAACAAAACAGCACAGGTCCAAAAAAACTCACTTCAAAACCGCCCAAATGAAGTTCATGGAGCAATCAGTTTTAAACCTTGAACTGGCTGAATTTGCTAGCTCACGTTGTGCCAACATTCAATTTAAACAGGGCTTACATTTATTCTTGCCATTTAAATATTTAAGTAATTAAACAAGCAATTATTTACTAAGTCCACAGGAGGTGTTTGGCTTCCGTTACAAGACATGGGTATTTTCCAATGTAAAAATCCATCCGATCCTAAAAAATTAAGCTTAGCGAACGTAATAAACTAACCATAGTCTTTTATTTACAAGACCTATGCTTCATATCTCTTACCGTTTCAAAAAAAAAGATTGACTATCTGACTAACAATCAGTTCTTGTAAAAAAAATCTTTCGTGATAGTTCTATGTATAACGCCGTATTCAAAACGTTAGAAGAGGAAATGGATTTAATAATAATAAAAACAAATTTATCAACTATATAAATATTGTATAATATGTCTTTAATAGCTGTATATTTTTAACTGTACAAAATTAGCAAATCAATCATTTGTTTCAATTTTGTGAATTCAATGTCCTTGTATTTGTCCTTGAAATGGCAAGCAACGTCAAACGACAGTTAATCATAAATATTTTTCTATTCACGAATAAATGATATTTATTTCTAAGATAATATATTATTAAAAAAAATTATCAGTCCTTGAAAATTTTGTGTTTTGTAAAAAGTTACGCTATACGAGGGCTGTTGCATTAACTATGGAAAACTTCTTTACAGAGGTGACACTATTGGGAGGCTTACTACTATCGTTGAAATGACAAAATGTGCATCTAACATGTAAGCTACGGAGCTTATTGAATAACTTGTCGAATCATGATAAAGTTCTATATACTTTAATCAAAATTTAAAAAATAATAATTTTTGAACGATTCTGCATACTCACATCATGTATACGAATGAATATAAAGAAATCTTTCGTTAACTGACAACTAATAATTAATTTGATATATCTATCATTGGCGTGATGTTCATAAAATATCATCGCGCAATTTTTGACGTATAAATTATTGCCACTGTGGCAAAATATGATCTGGCAACCTTGTATCTATATTCAGACGGTCGGTCGGTATTGACATTACACAAGTGCATGTTGTTTTTTTGCACACATTTTTTTACATTCACAACTCTCTTTCCGGTACATTGATGATGATGATGATGTCACCGTACTGTTCCGAGAACAGATTCCGACACTAATTTAGAGTTAACGATCGAATTATTTGCCCATCCTGTGTTTAGTATTATAATCTCTGCATTTTTAATGAACACAATTGAAATCTTTTTTTTTTAATAAAATAACGGAGTTTTTTCATCAGCGATATTGAACTTAATAATAATATTTCAAGGTTCGATAAAAATAGTTTTTTTTACTCTCTTGTATGTACACTTCTTATCTTACATAAATGGAAAAATTATATTCTAATGAATTGTTTAACTATTTTCTTTGTAGACAGTAAAGAAAGTCAGGAGGTGGTTACAGTGGAAAATCTGATTTTTGAAGGACATTTACAAAAAACGATGAATGTGGTAAAAACAATGAGTGTGGAAGAAATTCGTAGATATCGTCTTTATCCTTTTCGTAGGTATATTTTCTTTATTTATTTGGTACATATACGATACAAAAAATTACAAATAATAAGTTTATTGCTTTTACAACATATAAAAGATTTATATAAGATAATGTTGAAAGGTAAATGAAAAAATATTGATAATAATGATTATGATATGATGCAAAAAAATATGGAAATGTTGACATCCGAAGAAACTATTTTGTATGTGATAACTGTCACTTCTTGATGGAAAGGCATGATATTTAAGTATTTACTATTTCCACAGTATGTTTTATGATCAGGATCGGTTTCGCTCATTGCGAGCGTTAAAAATGATAAAGGATAAATTTTATTAATATCTGCCAAATATTTTTTTTAAAGAACTGATAGAAAGTCAGTTATTACCAACGGGAGCGCTCACATTTTTAACAATTGTTAACGATGCTGAAATCAACGCATACATCCATAGTGAAATTATTTATGAAAAGAAATGGGTGAAATTATTTCTTGTGTGAATATGTCTAAATTTGCTACTATTACAAGAAATACATATTGATTATTTTCGCTTTTCGTATCACTCTATCTAAAAATATATCGATAAAAAGTATATTTCAATAAATATACTACTAAAATAGAAAACATGCTGTATTTAAAAAAATATGTTTTAACAAGAGCTATGATATCAAAAATTCGTTTACTTCAATAATAATTAAAACTCACTAATTTATTAGCTTTCATGCCGAATGGCCAAATTAAATATTCAATATCTGAAAATCATTATCTCTCGCATTATTCAATATGACTATATGCTTATTGCACTACGAATATATTATCCGCATATGTACGCACGCTTATGCTAATTAATAACGCTTGTTTATTTTAATGACTAATGACTGATCCCAAAATATATTATACTATAATATATAAAAGCATTGGATGTTTTTTTTAATGAAAATAATTTAACATACATATTATATTTATTGAGCAGCGTTTGTCAGTGTCCAATACACTTTCTGAAGATGTTGAAAAAGGCCCTAATATTCGAAATAAATATTGTGCTAAAATATTTTTTTTCTGACGAACATTAACTACAGGAATTGTCACATTCCAATTATAATATGATTTTTCAATTATCATTTTGGCACCATCACTAAACACATTAAAAAATTGGTACCAACTTTTTTTGCGTGTATTCATAATACAATTGCTAATCATGAATTAACGATATCGTGTATTCACCCGTCATTAACTTCTTTTTTATTGTGATGAGTTTGATTTGAAAAAAAAACATTGTTGTGTTGTGTTTTGCGTAATTTATTTTCACGTATCAATTTCTCACGCTGAAATAAAATATCAACCTTTGAATCTTACATGGGCCAAGCCATCATAAAAAGTTGGAGTAACTAAAGGTTTTTTATAATAACTAATTTATTATTTTTGCATAGGCCGAGACAAATGAAATATTCTTGAATATTAAACCAAGACCAAAAATTGGCCCTCTATGTAGTTTTTTGGAAGTATGTCTGAATGGATTTTATAATAATTACTTGGTGGTTTTTTTTATGCTAATGTACACTTTTCTTTGTATTTATTTGGTGCATGGATATTTTTACGTTAAGTATAAATGTTAAAATGTTACATTTAACCGTTTCCCGGAGCAGTATAAAGATTATTCCAATAACAAATACAATACATCAAAAAATGTTTTAGAGGTGTATATGTCAAATAAACATCAAACAAATTTCAAGACAAATTAGGCAATATTTCTAAACACAATCATAACGTTGTTATTCTCATATTTTAGGCTTTCAACTATCAATGTGCTGTAAAAGTTGAGATTTTACTATTACTTAAAAAACTAGTTCATATGCTGGACGAAAGCTTTTACCACTCTACCACAATGTCATCAAATGCACTTCATAGCACGATATCACAGAATGCAATATTATATTAGCTATTTACTTGCATCTATATGTATTCAATACAATGCATCGGCTTACAAGCGTGTCCATTATGTATTTTGGTACAAACGAACAATGACAGGTTATGTGCATACCGAGCAATAACATCGAGTTGACCACGCAGTTTCAATATGCCGGGCAGATCCCATTCTTCTTAAAAGTTATTTGAATATTCGAAATTCGAATGATTTTTGTTCGAATATTCGATAAAGCGAATGTTCGTTATCCCTTTATATAAAGAAATTAGGAATGGTTTTTCGGCAAATGAGAAGTGGATAATGGCGTGTATTTTTTGTTTTTTTCAACTTTATATGCATCAATATCGTATTTGATCGATCGGTTTTATCGGATTTTCGATTTTAAATATTTGACATTTTTCCCATGTATTAAATTTAAAGTAAGTATTAATTTACATAAATTCGTAGTAAAATAAATGTATTATGTTCTAAAATTTTTCGATTCTTCTAAACTTTTAAGATCCTTGGACGGCAATAAATGTTATGTTCACTGAAATGATTACTCTGAATATAGCTATATTTTTCACGTTACGTTTTACAGAATCAAAAGTAAAGAAAATAGAGAACTCAAATACATTATAAATTTTAAAAAAGCAATCTTTATTTTTTGAAACTATATGATTATACAATACTTTACAAATGTACATTTTACAGAAGATGAAAAATTGATTTTGCGTTATTCATTATTGTTATATTAAAATGTAATTATAATTTCATTTTTTTTATTATTGATCAAAAAAATTAATGTTATTAGCAATTATTTTATTTAGTATGAAGCAGACTAATACCACAGTTTATAATTTACGTGATTCCCAATTGATCAAATTATATTGGCATGCGAAAAAAACTTTGCCCAAAGCCGACAGACTGGTCTCACTATTAATGAATTAATAAATTTAGGAGGAAAATATACTCCTCATTTGTATGAATCAAATTTTGTTGATATATAATTGAAATTTTACGTAAGGATTTGGAACAAAAAAAAACACTTTGCTGTAAATTCAAGCAGATATGAAATTGTGTGTTTTTTTATATCTCAATTTATGAATTCGACGAGATAAAAGTAATTTGAAATAAAGATGCAAACAATTATTGTTCCGTTAATGAAAGCTTTGCCTCTAGATCCGTTAAAAGTAGGGTCACCCCACATAACATGATATTTCGCTCAGCGTGGTGATGTATCTGTATGACAGACAGACATGATCATTTGCGGGACCATCGTTTCGGTATAAATGAAGACACACGAGTTCGAAGCGCCTCTATAACCAGCGCATTTGTGCTTTTGAGTTTAATATGGCGAAGAGATTCATTATTGTGGCAGAATCTATTGAATGGAATATATAATTTGAGACCTGAAATTGATAGGGCTTTTAAGACAATCTGTTTACATTATCACAAAGGACTGTGGTTCTATTCAAGTCCTTCTATTGAAATGTGGATCAGTTGTGGAATATAAACGCATTCTTAATTTTAACGTTTCTCGACTATTCCAGTTTTTTATACTTCCTTAACCAATTTTATAATTTAAGTATCAAACAACGATTTCTTGTTTCACGTATATCAATCAGTTTATATGTTTTATACAGCAATTTAGTTCATATAAAGCAATATAGAGGAAATTTGTAATGATAAATTGAATTTAACTTTGCAGAATAATCATTTGATGAAACTGTTTTCTAGATATTTAAATATTGAAAAATAAAAACTATCGATGAGTAGTGTTATGTCATTACAGAAAGGAAAGATATCTGGTCTTCTAACAGAATTTTTAAAGCGATGAAATCACTATATCATTTAAAAATATTAGAATTATTTAAATAATGGAAATAAAATGTTTTGTAAATACACCAATATATCCATAATTTGAAAAATTAAAAAAAAGTGTGGGTATACTAATAATTATTGTGTTTTTATTATTCAAATATAATGCCTTACCACTAAGAGGTGACAGTTAGCACATTAAAAGTAAATTTTAAGAACGTTTGACATACATTTTTTTTCTTTTGTCCTTAATATTATTAATGAGGGATCTTCAAACATTTTCTTCGAACTTGTCTTAGATAATCTCAAATTTCAAAAAAATTTCCACAGTGGCAATGATTTGAGACAATCTAGTTTTGTTTTTTTTAATTTCTCCAATACAATAAAATATACTTGATTATTAAAAAAAAAATAGTCATATTTGCTTTCATTATGGTGTGTGTATTTATGTGTTAATTGAATTGGCATTTACTTCGTATAATTCCATTATAACACAGTGAAAAAATTGATAGTTCTGATGAAGGCATAACTATATATATAATAAATTTTGAAGAACTAAAATACGTTACTACTTATTCACCGTATTTTATTTATGTGTATGTAACTAATAAAAAATGTTTCACTTTTCAAAATGCATCATATACACAATGAATCATATCTAAATTTATTATTTTCTATTCATTCTGAGCGATAAACTTAAATTCCTTCAAACTTAAGCCACATGATTTATATTTTGAACATACATAAACTATTAGCATGGCTTGATATTTAATTCAGTAAAAAGATAATTACCTCGAAAAAGTGCAATTTTCTTTTATTGGCTCTCCGTGCATTCGCTCCGCGCCTATACTCAGTCCCTTAGGGGCCACGGTCAGTGACATCGTCGGCTCAGAACTTCGAACCGGAGCTGTTTGTTTCGGCGTACGACCCCGCAAAACTAATCTGACGTTTCGAAATGGAAACAGAGTACATACATTTGCATACGGCATCGGAAAAAGTTGATTTTCAGTATCAATAATATTATGCTATTCACAATATTAATATGTATTCAATAAATATGTATGAAAATAACAGTACAAATATACGTAATAAAAATTTCTATAACATGTTTTTCAATCAAACAACAGAAAAACAATACAGGTAGTCCTCGACTTACGACCAGTAAAATAGCATTTTTTTAAATTGTATTACGGAGCGCCTTTGTCAAACCTGTCGTTTGTTTCTTACTTCTTCCCTTCATTTTTTTTAATTGTGTTTATATAATTCAGTTATCACAGTGTTTTTGAACATAGATATAGATACATATTAATATAATAAGATATAAATAATAAATAATAAATATACCCATTTAATTTCTGAAGTGAATAATCAATTAAATAGCGCCCATAATGACTGGCAAGATCGAGAAAAAAAACTTTAAATAATTAAACAATATGAGACTGGTAAAAGAGTGAAGGACATAGCTGACGATCAACGACTTGTCACATTCAACGATCTCTAAAATTTTGAGGAATAAACTAAGTATCAGTGAAGCTGTTAAAGGAGCAATATCCATGAAATAGGCTTTTATTTAACCTTATAGAAAATGATTTGGAAGATCTTACAAACGAAGAATTATTAGGCATGGAAATTTTTTTTATTTTAATATGTAAGTACATACATATTTTGTATGATATTCGACTTACGATCAATCCGGCTTACGACCAAAGTTCAGGAACGTATCTCAGTCGTAAGTCAAGGATAACATGTATAGCGTACATATTAAAAGCCTATTAAATTTATATCATATTAATTTGTTGATCAAAACAACTGTATTTTTGGAAAGATTTTCAAATAATTCATAATTCAATATGAATGAACAAAAACATAACCCCAAGTACTGTAGAGAAATCTTAACTTATTATATAAAGCACTGCCGGACTTAGAATAGAATCTATATTCGTGTTAAAGAAAAAAAAAGTTAGGATATTTTTCAAAAATCACTAAATTTAATTTTTTGTTGTATTTTTTTATTGATCGAAATTCTGTATTTTTGACCAGAAATTGTTAAAATTTTAATTCAATATGAATGAATGAACGGACTATCTCACTTTATAAAAGATGGATACGTGGTACAAATTTAGAGCGCTATATGATAAAATCAGGATTGGTTGCACTAAACAGAATATAATGGAGGTTAGATTACAGATAAGGCTAATTTTGTCACGTTACTTCATAGGCTAGACATTTTCACGGATGGTTGAAAGTACATCCCACGTAGCTTATTATATAAAAGAAGCATTTTAAGTGATAAGCTAGGGATTGTTTCTATTCTAGCGTTATCCTTTCTTCGACAAAAAAAAAATTAAAAAATCATTTCCCATTTGGTTAAATAAAGTCAAAAAAATAATAACTTCGCTATTTTATTCGATGTGCTACTGAATGTGACAATTGTACATTGATTATCAGACTAACTGTATTCTAGGGTAATAATTGCTTAGTTTAAAATTAATATTTTTTAAGCCAAACTATCAAACAATAAAAATATTAACTTTCATAACACTAAATATAACTAGAGTTTGGATATGAAAATCCTAAGCAAAATAAATTTAATAATGATAAGCCAAATATTCTATTTAAAATATTTTTTTGTTAATATTTAATTACATTTTATTGATATAACAATTTATGTGTGTGAACCAATGTTTATTTTTAACTGTGTATTAAAAATAGATTTCCATAAGTTACTGTCGATTTCTTTATAAATATCAAATTCCACTTCTGGCTTAAAAGCTTTGTTGAAATAAGACATAAGATATTTTATGTTAACGAAAATAAATTCACACTCCAAACAACAGCTTATTAAAAGTTTCAACAGATCACTCCATACGAATCCACATTGTCGAGTTTGACTTACGTTATCCTAAAGTCACCTCACTAATTACACAAAATCTCAAATTGTTCAATTCAACAAAATATTTACAGTCAATGGTTACAGCAGCGGTCCTGTGGTAAATAGATGCACTGGAAACAATATACATATGAAATAAAAATAAAAGACCACAGGACAAACTCCTGCCGCAAGTTTATTATTCAGGTGAGTTAAAATTGCTTTTGTTGTATGTCTGTAGGATACCTGTGTTAACACCTGTCTAAAACAGAGTTAAAGCGGCTTGCAAACCGACGTTTTAAATACATCTAAAAAGGTTCAGTTCATCAGGAATTTGGCAGAACATGCATTTGTTGTTGGGAACAACTGGATATAGTTTTTTTCAAAAATCTCCACTAAGATTTCGTTCAATACGAATAGTTGGTTGCATGTAGAATTTGAGTTAGAATATGTAAAGAAAATAAAAATTATCAATCGATTGATGGACTTGACAAATCTTTTATCAAAAGCGAAACGTCAGTGATCAGTCGTAAAACTACTTGTTTATAACACGGTGAAAAAATAGCAATGTATTTTAGTTCTACAAAATTATTTTTAACAAATATAGTTGATAGCTATTTCGGCTCACGCCATCGTCAGAACTATGCTTAAACTAACATTTGCTTATCTATATATAGCTGTGCAGAAAAGGTACACAACATCTCCTCTCTCCCTTTCCAATGGCCTAGCTTGTTATTTAAGCACAATGACACTAAACTTTCAAAATTCAAAATGAAACAATAGGTGTCTATGACAATAAGATTATGTGTGTGGGACGGCAGTGGTCCTTCAGGAAGCAAATTAGACCACCCCTTTGTGCAACGGCTTGACAAGTGGCGATATTATTATGTTAGTTTGATCGTTAAGAATCCTTTGTGATAATTGGTGTCTATTGATCTCCAGCTGTTCCAAAGCCGTCATTCTTCGACCCTTACTACAAAGATGCAAACATTTAGGAGCTGAGTTTGAATTTACATTATGTGATTCATTAATAACGTGATTAGTGAATTGTGAATCTGTTTTTTTATTATTGAATGATCTAACATGATCCTTAGCTCGAGTAGATATACTTCTACCTGTCTGTCCGATATAAACGGATAAACATGATGTTTATCTTGAAACAAGTATACAGTTTAATCATATCAACAAATACTTATTATATATTTATTACATACTAATTGATAATAACTTACATAATTGTTTTACTTGTGCATAAAATTATTACATGAAATAAATAAACAACAACCATATTGAATTGAGTTGCTAAAAATTGTTGTTGTTATGCGCTCATGAAAAATATTGATGTAACATATTTAACGTTAACATGCTTTTTGTTGGAAACTGACATGGTATATTGAATAAGAATTATCTTGGTATAATAATAATTGGATAAATAAAAAAAAGCAAAATTTCCGAAATGTAAATTTTGTCATTAATATTCTGCGAGTTAAATAAAGACTAATATTTCCGATGTAACAGAAAAGAACAATTGAAAAGATTTTCTCAAATAATTTGATTACACATTTCCTGATAGAAATGTCTTTTGAAGAACTTCTTTGATTTGTCTTATGGAAAAAATCATAAATTTGTACTATTTTCTTCCAGCAAAGCGAATGAAATTGCTTTTGCTCTACTGGATTTTGGTATATTCGAAATTTGATGTAGTCAAATGATTTATTTATATATAACGACGCACCCAGCCTATATATTTAAAATGATTTTGAAAATAAGCAGTTTGAAAATGTCCACTACGCACTTTTTTAAATATTTCAAAAAACTGAATTAAAAATATACATTTTTTTTACAGACAATAAATAATTCAATAAAATAAATTTTTACTTCAAAAACATTGATTGTGATAAGAAGTAATCATTAAAATCGTAAAAACCTTTCATAAAAAAGCAATTACCTGTATTACACATGAAATTATTTCAGATATAAATATATATTTAGCTCATTGCCTCAGGGTCCATATATTCACCGTGAAATTCATCTTGAATATAACTAATCCCCAAACCTTTTACTGTTTGTTAGTTCTATTGCGTCCGTGTGGTAGAATGTCTAAAGATTTCGAGAGGCTAAACTCGGCTTGTGAATGACAAAACGTGTGGAAATGTAGATATAAGTTTCAAAAATAAAAAAAAATGCCTTTTAATCTGATTATTTTGAAACAACCTCCTTTTTAACTATTTTTTATATTATTCCCATCAGGGCTAACATGTTTTTAAATTATTTTACACATACTCATCCATTTCTCTAAAAAAGTTACTCGTGAAATACACGAGGCGAAAAGACAAAATATTACTACGTAGAATTGAAATGCTTGAGCTTGAATGAGTCTTTACATCTTGGACCAAAAAAATATTTTATTTTAGCATCGGATTATTTATACAAAGAAATATTATAACAAAACGTATTACAACATCGATCATTTTGTATCCATAGTTTTAGCGCATGTTTTATGGTCTCACAGTTCTCTTGTAAAATTGTAATATTTTGAATCACGTGATTTTTGGTAATCTGAATAAGTTACAGTCATTTTTATCTGTATACTAAATTCAAAAGGGCATCTGCCGTGTATCAAACCATCCACGTCAATATGGAAATTATTATTTGATTCCCCTTAATGTTATGCACTAGATGTCTTTAGGGATTGCCAATCCCTGTCAAAGAAGAGGGAGACAATATCATTTTCAATATGATGTTTTGAAGCGAATGAACTTCCGAAGCCACTAATGCCGTCGTTGCCTTCAAAACAAATGTCGGAGTAGTTCAATTTCAAATTAATATAAAGATTTTATTTACAAAACTTCACACAATATTTTAAAATTTATAATGCTTAGAATGCCTTGACCTTTGCCCCTGTAAACATCCTAAAATCTATTATGGTAGTTTTTTTTACGAATATCCACATTTTTACAATGTAGATAAAAAAAAAATAGTGCAAAATAAAATCAGTTCCAGTTTCACCTGTCAGGATCATTGATCAGTTAATATTGTTCGCAGTGAGCGAAACCTTTCCTAATTTTATGTTATATAAGTTTATGAAAATAAGTAATTCATTTTGGGGCGGAAAAGACAAAAAAACTTAATATTAGCAAGTAAATATTGCTACGGTTGTATGCCTTTTATCTTTTTTATTCGTTGATAACATCTGCAGTATTTTACAAGTTGGCATGATAATGAAGCTAAGACGAAAAAATAATGCAATAATGGTAAATAATTCAAGCAGAATACTTTCTCAAAAACCGTTCTTCACTATGCACTTAGAACTAGGTTATTCTGCATCCACGGGATATAGGGTTATGATGGTTACTCTGAGGCCAGTATCTAGGGTTTAAATGGCTTCACTAATATTCAACGTAATAACTAGAAATATGTTGGCTGTTTTGGATCAATAAGAACACAAAGAAATAGTCAATCAACTTTCTTTTAAAATGTGGCCAGAATATGTCAATAGAAAATGAGAGGATGGTAAAGCTATGAAAAAGTGAATCGATAAATTCTCGCTCTCCTTTTGCAAATTTATTTAAGAATTAGTCACGGGCAAATTCATCGTCGTACAGTTAAAAATCATACATGAGATCTTCTATTTGGCAGTTGATACGATCCGTGAAAAATAATAGGTAAAGCGAAAAGAAATTACCGTTTTATTCAGTTGAAATAAAAAATGTATTTACATATAAACATTTTATTTACTAAATAATTTCTATTATTGCTAATGATATCACTCCACAGTTTGGGCAACTTTTTGATGCCTCTTTTATAAAATTCAGATCGCCTTGATTCAAAAATGTCATCCAGATGATTTCTGACCTAGATTTCTGAAGTATTTTTTTTTGTGTATTATGAAAACAAATATAATAATTTTTATATTGTCAAATTTGATCCACTCGCTCAGTGGCGAAGGTAGTCGACGTCGCATCGACTGATCAGAAGAGAGGAGAAGAGGCTGTTGGGTACAAAATCCTTTAAAAACACCAAATCAAAATGAATAACAAGAAAGCACGCTCCTTGAGGTAACATCTCGCAACTAAGAGACAAACCAGTCCGTATAATTCCATTTATTTCTGCATCAGCGAATCAGCAATTCTCAATATATATTTTATAATGGAACAGTTTCAGAGAGACAGATTTATTCTTTCATAGAAATTTTCATCATATTTTTGTAAACAGAATTATGAAAACCATAACAAGACTTATATCAGAATTAAATTATTTTCAATTTCTACAAAGTAAGATTGTTTCTTATTTTATTGACTATTCACGGGTTTTACGAAAAATTCTCATATTTAAATACAAGTTAGTCGTCCCACCTCCACCCGTTCTGTGTATGCAGCTGCTGTTACACGGCCGCCCTCCATAACGCAATACTAATGAAAAGAATCGATTTTACTCCTCATATTCTTGGCCCGATACAAATCTGCACGAACCGATCGTTAAGCCATGCACTATTGTGCTTAAAAGGAAAAAAAAGAAAGAAAATGAAAATGTGACTGGCTCAGCCATTTAGTTTACGTGATATCAGGTATCCTGTGTACCTGTGTACTGAAAATCCGCTGTGGCGGAAGAGTTTAATGTGTTACGCGTTGAATCTAAAGACGAATAAAGAATGTCTCGTTCCCTCATATTTAAATAACAAAAAGCAATTTGAATTTCATGTTAATCAATCATACAATTGGATAATCTTGTCAGTATGCTAAGTTATAATTTTAATAGACTGGCCGTATTCTACTCTTAATTCTATGAAAACTTTTATTGTTACTGACCATTTATTTTGTTAATATTTAACCACTTTTAAGGTATTAACTGTCACTTACTGTTAAAAAGGCATGATATTTTGACACGGTGAAAAAAATATAGTTGATAGCTATTTCGGGTCACGCCATCGTCAGAACTATGCTTATCTATATATAGCTGTGTAGAAAAGGTACACAATACATCTTCTCTTCTGTTTTAACGGCCTAGCTTGTTTCTTTCTCGCAGTAAAATATAATTTTTCAAAAATTGTAAATGAAACTGAAAAATGCGGCTATGACAATAAGTTAACATGTTTCACGGAAATGGTCCATTATGGAAGCAAATCAGAAAGTAGAGCGCTTTAATCAATGGGCTAAACAATATATTAGTTTGTTCGTTAAGAATCCTTTGTGATAGTTGATGTCTATTGATTTCCAGCTGCTCCAAAGCAGTCATTCTACGACCCTTACTGCTTACTGCAAAGATGATATTTTGAATAATAATTAACCGTTAGTACTTCTGAAAAAATATTGGCTCACGTTAAAAAAAAAACAATGAGCTCGGTATATTTTAGTGCTCAGTAAAATAGTCATAAGATGATTATCTGATTGAAAAAACGTAAGTCACTTAAATATATGTATGAATGTCAAAACTAGTAATAAATCAAACAATCTTTCCATTTAATTGTTGACAAAAACAGAATTAAAAATTATGCTTAAATAAAAACGTCAGCTACCAATAACTGACGCGCTTATAGGGTTTCCATTTAATAATTTTTTTGTTTATGATTTATTGTGAAAATGTTACTATTGTGCTTCATTTTGTATTTTTTCACGCTATTTTATTTCTAATTATTTTGTAAGCCGTAGAAAACGTTTCTTGGTAAGATATTAAAAGAAATATATTCGTCTGATTTTTCCGCAAAACATATCCGAGAAAAGTGCGTAAAAAGTAAGATTCTTTTATTCAAAGTCTGCGATATTTCTGCGAAAGAAAATAATGTATTTTTCATAAAAATAATACGCAAAAAATCTTTTGTTTTCAGTTGGTATTTTGATGTTTTTTATCGAATTTTTTAAACATTCCAGTTTACATTTCAAACGTTTTTCTACCATTTTTTATATAGGTTTTTTTAGATGTGGCGGATAATAAAATTTAAATATGTGTTGACGATTCAATGAAGTCTTTCATATGATAATGAAGATATTGGGAAAAAATAAATACGATTATCTTTTGGGTTTGCAAAAAACCATCCGGACTTCAATTGTCCTTATATTGCATTGCCGCGATTGAGTCCTCACTTATCAAACAATAAATGTTATGATCAGTTTAATAATATTCATAACACACAATTGTTATTTTAATTGAGGTATTATATTTATTTCTAAGAGTAACATTCTCATAATTCACATAAAAACAACAATTCACATAAAAAATAATCAACGCAAATTATTTTTCTTTATTTATCTTCCGAACATATATTTTATTTTCAAGTCACAAAATTCTCGTATCAAAGTATGAATCGGAATTTAAAAATAGAATCATTTCAACAAAAACAAAATTAGAAATTTTCCGTCGAGTTTAAGCGGTAAAAATATATTTATCAATTTATACAATACCTCCATATGTACACAAAATAATAACGTTTAAATATTTCACTATTAAGGTGTTAACTCACTCTTCTGAGTGAAAATGCATTTTATTTCAATAATAATACACAATTAGCACTGTTTCCAAAATGTTACATTTTTACGATTATTACTAAAATACTAAGTAGGCAGGAAGTGGTATTAAATATTGCGTTTTTATTATTTAAATATTTACACATATCTTATAAACAAAACGAACATTTCAAATAATTTTACAATGTATATATTATTTAACTTCAAATTTCTTCAAACATTGTACCCTTAATCTAAGAACCATTTTTCAGTCATTGTTTGAAAATATATATTTATCTATTGACTTTAATTATCTCATTGTCTTCCCTCCATGTCCTCAAAATGATGATACTTTGCTTATCATAGATAAACCTTTCATGTGTCTCAAAGTTTTTACATTATTCGTCGGAGGGGAGATTCATTCAAAAAAGTAATTTATTACGAATTTCTAATATCTTAAATATAACATATAAATACTCATTTCCATGTTTATCAGATCGATCGAAAATTTCATTATTTTTTCAGTTACCGACATCAATTGAATACTTTTTAGGAGCACCAAGTATTATGGATGGTTAGCATATTTCGTCTTTTTTCTTAGAGACATATACATGCAATACAAATAGTTTTAGGAAAGCGAGCTATTCTTTTTTGCCTTTATTATTTTTGAAAAAAGAACAATGAGAAAACCAGCAACAAGTGAATATTAAATTACAAAAGAGCTACTGGCCAAATAATTTATAATATTATTCAAAATTTTCTACGATGAAAGCGGGCATGGCTAAAATTATCTTTTGAACACCATTATACTTTTAAGTAGTGGTTTTTAATCAATTTTTATGTTATAATTGCAATTTATTCATGTTAAGGCATCAGAATTAAGAAGTAGCTTATTTTACTACTGTACTAGTTTAATATGTTTTATTGTAATTATGACCAAATTGCTGATCGTAATTATTTATTATATTATACATTATTACTTGATAAAAAAGTAGTTCTTTTACAACGAAAGCTTTTTTTATTTCAATAAAATATATAGATATACTCAACAAGAAACACTAGTGATTGTTGATTCTAGATATTTAAATTAATTCATATTTAACTACATACTTAAATAATAAAATTATATCGATATGGTGCTAATGATAATCTATTATACATCCACTAACATTATGATAATGTGGATGCTTATTTTTCTCATCTGTATAGAGTTGTTTTTAACGAATATTAATGGGTGATACCGAGACTTTGTAGTAAGTGAATGCCACATCAATTAACGCGTTTTCGACGCGAACACTTTTTTGATATGCTAAGCAATAAGTAACATTGTGCCCAACAATTATTGTCAGTCGTAATTGGTAGTTTTTTTTCCGAAATTCATAAAACCGAAACTGTCTGAAGAATTATAATATCTATTGTGTACCAAAAAAATTAATGGTGCGTTACAATACACGTCTTCCAAGACAAAATAATGAAGTTCATAAGTCTCTCAACATTTTGGGTGAAATAATTACATACTATTTTATTCAAATGTACCAAAAAATAACTTTTAATGTTACAACATCATCAGTCGCTCTTATTTAACTGAACATTAAAAGCCTCTCAAAGTGTCTTATAAACGTTTTAGTTCTTAAATGTAGCACTAAGGCGTTCAAGTGTACCTGATTTTTGGACTACAAAAAATTATCGACAGCAATTTGTCGTCAGAAACCCATCTCTAACAACTTACCGTCGCGTCAATTGATCGTAAAAATATTTTTAACGTACATATGTATGCAGGCATATTTTATGGTGACACAATACATATAGATTTTTGACATACATTTACTGGTGATTATAAATTTACAAAAGGCTTACTTAATCTTACCTATTTTTTCTTACTTAACATGACCTCAAAGAATTTAGAAATAAACTAAAACAGATCATAGTTATCCATAATTTTCCCAAACACACATGCAATACATTGACAGGATGGTAAGCTGTTTGCGATAATTTTTTTAGACTTAATCGATTTTATATAATCAAAAAAACTGTCTCTAAGTCAGCTTTATGTACATTTATGGTTGATCGATCTTTATATTAAATATAAGCTTTGCCATTTGGACCTCGTCTTATCTCAAACATTCATTTCTCCATACCAATTTTTTACTACAAAGTTCTTCAAATTCTTTGTCTATCGAACCCTCAATAAAAATATCTTTAGAAAATATATGTAGGCTTAAGTTTTCGTACCATAATAAATTTAATTGATATTGGCTTGGTATAATACGTATACAAAAAAAGCTTTTTACCTTAACATAAATTATTAAGAAACAATCGTGGACAAATATTAATTGGGAGCCGCTGCAAACGACAATAGGCCTTTATTAATGACCGTAAGATATTTGACGTGCGTACTGGGAATAATTAAATCGAGTCCACTTTGAAAGGCCTCGCCATAACTGTTAAGGGCCATTTAATAGGCACATTAATTTAATTGTTATTACATAATACAATATCCAGGTAAGGGCTATGCCACTGAGAAGTCGAATACAAAAAAAAAATATTTTGTACAATTTTTTATTGGTCTAACACTTTGATGGCTAATGCTATTCCAATGCCAGTTCGTTAAAACTATTTTTTTATTTTATAAATATTTTTTTTAGTATATTATAATATATACACTATAAATTACTGATATATTTTCTTTGCGTGTTTGTCATTTTTATCAAAAAAAAAAAAAAGATTATATTTTTCTCTTGCTATATTGAAATTCTTATTCCAATTTTTACCTACGATTTTTGATGTCTCAATATATTAAATAAGTTTGAAATAAAAAAAAAACTGCGAGCCAATGCACGAATATCATTAGTTACCAATAAAATAACAATATCCTTTTAGACGGGCTTGGAATAATTATCTAATAATCTACTCCCTAATTTGCTTATCATTCTATTAGAATTCTATTCTAAAAGAAGATTAGTATTTTTACTAAGCGATATAATTCGCTTGCCAACTATAAAAAACTGTCGTTGAAATTAGAGTTCACATTGAGAAAGAAATATTTCTCTAATATCGAAATAAGTTCTTAAACTAATTATTTTGTGACAACCCTAATCAAGATAGACTTGTAAAAGTCTATTAATAAAACAATTTAATGCATGGAGCACTTAAGTAGCTATAAATTAGAAAAAAATATTTTTATTATAGATATTAATAAAATTTCTCGCCGTCAAAACAACAGATACCTTTATTCTTTTTTTTTAATTGATTGGTGTGAGTTCTGATATTTTGATTATAATGATGCAGATGTAACACATTTTCAGCCTCAAAGAATCTAGCACTTGGATGTTTAATTGATTTTGATAGACTTCATAAATTTTACCATTTCAAACCAAAGATTAGAAATCTGCAACGTTTAAGCGTACATTTCGTTAAGTCTGAGCCTTTCTTTTTAACCATTTTTTTTGGTCTTATACAGTTTTATTGTATGTTTCAATACGATGAAACTGATAATAACTCTTAAACCACTGAACATGCCGAAGGGAGAATTCCAGGTCGTTTGTGACAAAACATGTGGAATTGTACAAAATTACAACAATTCACATTTTATACCAATAGTCATAACCCACTCTCCCAATTTCATTAAATATTGAGCAATGATTTAACGTCGCAGACGTGTTTTTTTTAGCTTAAAAAAATTTAATCAAATCAGAATTGAAGTAGTTTTACGAAATCGCACAACCCTGTTTTTAATTTGTACGCTAATTCGTGAGTAATTGAAAACTTGTGTCGTAAATATTTTGTGAATATGTTTTAAGACATGAAAGAAATATTTAATTTAAAAAGTCTTATTTAGGAAATATGTATTGAATATTGATTGATCAGATACATCTCACATAATCCGTTATGGGCATTTTCCAACAATAATAAAAGTATTAGTTGGCCAGACTGTCTGTCTCCACTGATTGGCCTCACCATACAGTGAGATCTTGTCCATCCTGAACAACAATAAGAGTAAAAAATATATATTATCGGCGTTATTTTTCCTTTTGTAGTAGGTCTCCACACGTAGTGCACGATTTCTGTGTTTTCCTTTGATCGTTTTACTTGCTTCGATTGTGGTCGTCTTTTTTCTTCGTCCTGCTCTTCAGCTTGCAGCGTTCTTCCTCTTTCTTCGTTAGGAATTATTTCATCTGCCCAATACACGAGGTTTTCTTTTCAACCCTACCGCGGCCTGGCTTTTGTCGGTTTCAAATTAGTATACCAAATGACATTTGAGGTCTAAAATGGTCGGCTCTGGAAAAAATGGAACCGTCAAAAATTATTTCAAAAAAATACATTCTTTTTTAAATTATCGATGAAGATTGCTGGTGAATTTATTTATAACTGCAGGAAAAAATATTTTTTTTATTCTTAAATAATACATGCTTATATTTATTTTAATTCACGATATCGACTAAGAGTGTCTCGTGGAATTTCAATGTAAAATCCAAATCGCTACATCTCCGTGCACATTTACATGTTATCTTACTAGCGACCAGTTTCGCCTTTCGGAATTCTAATTTACAAATGTAATGTATCAGTTTGAGTGCATCTGTACAAGAAAAAATATTTAGAGTTTATAAATATCTCCATATCCGTATCTAATACTTTTGCTTGACACGTTTAAACAGAATGACTGAAATAAACAGTCCGTCCAAAACTACACATCATATTATATGATAATCTTATTCCTTTACTTTGTATAATCAATTATGTTTACTCTATAATAAAACTATCAATTCTTTGAGATTCTTTTTGTGTCCGAACTCTTACAGTGACTTTACAGTATTAAATCAATCTTTTACGCCAGGCGTAATGATGTTTGTTTTATTCTCTATAGTTTTCATCATATTAGTAATAAACAAAAATGATGAAATAACGAAGAAAAGTAGCCACATAAATTTTCATTGAATCATACAAATTAGTATTATTTAATAATTTTCGGTATTAATCTCTTGAACCATACTGACCGAGTTCTGTAACTATTTGTAACCTTTTTGCACCCTTATTTCGAATAAGACATTAAATTCTCAAAATTACAAATAATTTAAAAAATGGTCTTATTTCAACGTACTTGACCCACATTTTTTTATTTACTAAATAAAACTGTCCGTAATAAGTATAAAACTTGAATTTAAACTTCTAGACCTCTTATTTATTCCGCTAAGCTATATAAATAAAAATAGCATCGTTATGAGAGATAAAATTTAATTACGTGCGAATGATGGTCGATTAAGCGACGCAAGTCATAAATCTAATTGGCACCACCGTCGTTAAAGGGTTAGGGCAATAAAAATATGCCCGTCGAATGTAGGAATCGTGGCTGCAGATTTTAAAACAATTTTCTCAGTATGTCTTTTTGCCTTTCGCGATGTGCATTTATGTACGCGATTGTTGCAAGTGAGCGATATGGCTATCAAGCGTGCTAATGGCGTATTTTCTAAAAATAGATTTATTTTCTCGCGGCCGCGCAGCCTTTTAAGAAACCTGACGCGCTCGCACTCTCATAAACACAAAACTCAAATATTATACCCTTAATTAACAATAAATAAATATAGTAATAATTTATCTTGAACTATACGCAATTTATGTTAAAGTTATTCTCTCTTCACAATGAAAATTTATGTAGATAAGTATATTTAAGAACTATTATATATTCTCGATTTTTACTTATTAAATATGACGAATTAATATTTGAATTATACCGCGAATTCGTTTATTTGGCTCGCTCAGCCATTAAATTTTCTGCGCAGAGAATCTCTTAAACAATTATTAAAAATAAATAGTCAAGTTATATTGGCAAGAAAGTTTACGGAGTAATTTTCGAACAAATCTTCTAGATTAAATAAAACTATGTTCAGACGTTTAAAGACACTCGTCAAAATATGTGGAAATCATGGAAATTCCGAGCAAGACATTTGATTATTTTTAGTCATTCCCCGATATGCATTTATATCCTTGATTACTATGAAAAAAATTGCTTAAAAGCAAAGTCTGGTATGTCCACGTGCGACAGCAGTAGTAATATTATATACAGACTATACATATTTTTTGTTGTAGTAAACTGTGGAATTCTGTTTTTGCTTTTCATCGCTACATTAAACTTATAACGTTCACATATTGACAAAATTTCAATTGACTTGACATCTGTATTCATTAAGTGCAACTAAAATTATGAAATATATAATATCTAACGTAAAAAGTACCATAGTGAGATCACTCAAGCTCGTGCAAGCGTCAAAGTGAAGTTCATTGATGATAATTGGTTTTAAGTCAGTCTCTAGACCTCTGTCTGTAGAGTGGGTAGAGATTGAAAGATTGAGTAAGGAAACTGCTTATAGTGAGCAAATCGTTGTTGGTGCATTCTTTTTCCAGGGCCGGATTTAGATGTCGTAATGAATTAATTGAACAGTGAAAAACATTAACTAATCAATAAAAAAAACAATGCACGTAGTACTCATTCAGATTTTTTTACAGATTACAACGATTGTATATATCGAGTAAATGTATATTATTTCTAGGATATTAGTGAAATAACATCACATACCAACACGTTCACATCATGTATAATAATTTATTATTTACGGTGTCAATTCAGTGCACTTCGTGGATTTTTTTTGAATTTTTATCCTATAAATAATATAATTATCAATATTCCGAAGATTTTATTCTTTCAATAATAAATTACTTTATATTTTGTTTAACATAACACACTAATTTAATAATAAGTAGCATTAGTAGTGGATTTCCCATATTTGTTTTATTATATTTAAATATTTTGTAAAACCTATCAAAATAAATTTATGCTTGTTGGTTATTAAATTATTGTTTCCTAATGTAAGTGTCAACATAATCAATCCAGTGTTTATTAAAATTAATTTAGATACACATTTATTGTAGAACCTAGACTTGACGTCAATATTTGCCTTATTTCTTTTACATATAAGCCGGTGCATTTGATCAATAGAATGACTTTAGATGCTGAAAGGTGAAACTTTTGTCGTAAGTGGCAAAAAGCGTACCGAGATTGAACAGCTCAAATTTGATATATAGTCACAATATTATATGCCAAAAAATACTTTTTAGCTTGAAGCATATTTGAAAAATAGCTTCGGTTCGTGTTGTTTAATAATTAAGTTTTTAAAAAACCATAGACGAAATTATGATATTTTCATTGATAAGTTTAGTACATTTTCACAGCTGAAAACAGCCATATTTTTAACAGTTAAAATGCTGAATAGTTGTAACATATAAAATATACTTTTGTTGTTCAGAAGCGTACTTGAGTATATTTAAATATTGTGAGATTAAATATTCAGAAGCTTACCTGAAGAGCCATATTCTGTATAATTAACACGTCTTTAGTGTTGCTTTATCTTTATCATTGCTATCGTCTTCAGTTGAGATGGTTTATTGTAAAGTCAATGAAGAGATGAAATCAACTGTTTCAAATAAAACTTTAAATATATAATACATTAAACATTTCTTTTTCATTTTAATTCATATAATATAATGTAATATAATAATATGTCATATAGCACTTAGACGACAATGGCAATAGTGAAATAAATTGTGATATGTGTGCATATTTTTTGTTGCATAATTCTTATTGATAATGCAACACGCAAAATTTTTATTCGAGATCATTCAATGAATCCGCGATATAATCTCTGATTAAAAAAAAAATATCTTTACCACATGCATTGGAGCGTGCACTTAATGTAACAGTTGATTGTTGCAAAATGTTAAGCGTTATTATTATTGTTACATATCAATCGGAGATTTAATCTGTATTTTGAAATCACTTCCTAAAGAAAAGTTTCTTATAGTCGCAGCAGCTGAGGCGAACTATGTAATAGGCTTGCCGATAAATGACAGCAGTACCTTAACTTAACTAAGCATAATTGGGTAGTTCAGATTGTAAGCTATAATCCAAAATATATCCATTACGAGGAAAAGGTACACATTGCGAAAATCACTATAACCTCACAAACGTTCGATTACTCAATAACACTTTTGTTTTTTTTTCATGGAAATCTCGCTTAGCAAATAACTGAATAGATTAATAACCTAATTTTCAATATTTTTACATTGACATGTATAATAATTGATTGAATATGATGGTATTATATAAAGGACATCCTGTACATTTTTTATGACTGATATTCAATCATGGAATTACAGTTATTAAAATACTTTAATTCAAACAAGTTTTACACTTTTAAGGTTTCAAATATCACATCTTGATGGAAAGGCATGATATTTTAAATAATAAAAACGCATTTTTTATTACTTATTTCCTAAATATTATTTTTTTATCAGGATCTGTTTTAATCAACTGATAGAATACAATTTACAAGCACATCTCTCTAAAATAGAAAAAAAATAAATGATTACACAGCAAATGGTTAAAAAACTAAGATATTTTACATTTTATATCATATATAATTAAGTAAAATGAAGTGACATAGAGACTTAGAGAGCATGATTACATGAAATTATTTTCTTAGTTCATTAACTACTTTTTTTGTATTCTTGGTAATTATTAACTCAATTTTTTATCAAGATTTATTTTAGTTTGTATTGTATTAGTTAACAATGCTCGTGATGATCTAAAGCAGTCCTCATATGGATACTATAAAATTGTGAAAATAGTACTAAAAATTGTTTTTTAATAATTAAATATAATAGCTTTCCAACAATAAAAGACAGCCAACACTTCAAAAGTATGTATTCCATTAAATATTGAACGACAATAATAAAATGTTTTTGTGTTACATCAATATGAAAAAAAAAACACATCAATTTCGAACGACCCCTTCATTTACATGATTCGAATAAAGCATTTATCTCTGGCCGGGCATAATAATCTAGCCGCTCCATCAGCCGTAATGATACAAAAGAACTAAGAATGATTGGTATCGTGATCTCACCAGATCAAAAATTAATGGATACGCGCAAAGATTTATTTCCAACTTAACACGACCTCCGCTTGTGAACTTTAACTGTGCGCTGAGGTGGGGCGGAACGGGTTAACTCTTAGGAAATACGAAAATGGTTGCAAATTTAGAAAGATCTCAACATTAAAGTAAAAAATTAACATGTTTTGAGCACCAAATCAGCAGCTGTTAATAAATAGCTTCAGAATGAATTATTAAACAGAACTTTTGAACAGAAAAGAAGCAATTATACGATAATTGTGGCCGAATGCTGGCTTTTTTTGGACTTAGAACCGTCTTGCGTAATTTTATGATAGAGTGAATCAATATTGTTGAAAACTGATACAAAAAAAAAGTAAAAATTACGTCATTTTGCATTAATATCAAATAAAGTTTTGTGCAGTTTCCATGTATATATTATAGTTGCGTTCTGTAATACAGGACTGCGCTAATTACGTACACAAAATCCAAACGTACGCAAATTCGCCAGTTCTGTTTAGTAGCAATATTCACACTCAATTACAACTAATAAACTCATATTAATTACGCTAGAAATTTTTACTATATTCTTAATAGCTATTTTAGCTTCCAAGTCTATCGTGATGACTCAAATTTTAATCTCAGATATATATATATATATATCAATGGAATCAAGTCAAAATGATATATTGTATAAAGGCACATACGTACACATATAACATATATATGTGTGTGTTTACTGACACTTTAATTTTTAAGATAGTATGTTGCTGAAATAACTATCAATTATTTTAAATAACATATATCAGTCGAATCAAAAAACACAAAATAAGAAATTTAAATTGAATAATATATCACGGTGAAAAAATAGCAATGTATTTTAGTTCTACTATGCTAGTTCTGACGATGGTGTGAGCCGAAATAGCTATCAACTATATTTGTTAAAAATAATTTTGTAGAACTAAAATACATTGCTATTTTTTCACCGTGTTATAATGGAGTTCTACCAAGTGAATGCCAATTCAATCAATCAATGAATAATATATATTGGGTTGGCAACTAAGTAATTGCGGATTTCACTCATAGATTGCTTCAGTTGAATTTTTAGGTTTGCGACATAGTCCAAATGTAAACACATTTTGTTATTGGATAGTTGACAATTTAGCTGTCAATAAGTAATAAAAGTTTTTTGATCGGTTGCGTAGTTTTCGATTGGCGTTCGTTGAAAAATGGAAAATCAAAAGGAACATTTTCGTCATATTTTGCTTTTTTATTTCCGCAAAGGGAAAAATGCATCGCAAGCTCACAAAAAGTTATGTGTTGTTTATGGCGACGAAGCCTTAAAAGAACGGCAGTGTCAAAATTGGTTTGCCAAATTTCGTTCTGGTGATTTTTTACTCAAAGATGAACAACGCTCTGGCCGTCCAGTTGAAGTTGATGACGACCTAATCAAAGCAATCATCGATTCGGATCGACACAGTACAACACGTGAGATCGCAGAGAAGCTTCATGTATCACATACATGCATTGAAAATCACTTAAAACAACTTGGCTATGTTCAAAAACTCGATACGTGGGTTCCTCACGAACTGAAAGAAAAGGCATTTAACGCAACGCAACAGCTGCGATTTGCTAAAGAAACGTAATGAAAATGATCCATTTTTAAAACGACTGATAACTGGCGATGAAAAATGGGTTGTTTACAACAATATCATGCGGAAAAGATCGTGGAGCAGGCCAGGTGAACCAGCTCAAACAACATCAAAAGCTGATATTCATCAAAAGAAGGTTTGGATCAGTTTGGTGGGATTATATAGGAATTGTCTACTTTGAACTCTTACCACCCAACCGAACGATCAATTCTGATGTCTACATTGAACAACTAACGAAATTAAACAATGCAGTTGAAGAAAAGTGGCCCGAATTGACAAATCGAAAAGGTCTTGTATTCCATCATGACAATGCAAGGCCACACACATCTTTGACCACTCGGAAAAAAATATTGGAGCTTGATTGGGATGTTTTGCCACATCCATCAAATAGTCCTGGTCTTGCACCATCTGATTACTTTTTGTTTCGATCGTTACAAAACTCCTTGAATGGTAAAAAGTTCAATAATGATGATGATGTCAAATCGTACTTGAATCAGTTTTTTGCTAATAAAAACCAGAAGTTTTATGAACATGGGATTATGATGCTTCTTGAAAGATGGCAAAAGGTCATTGATCAAAATGGGCAATACATTACAGAATAAAGCTATTTAGTTCCATGAAAAAATTGTCTTTGATTTTCTAAAAACAAATCCGC
Source organism: Himalopsyche japonica (assembly GCA_028555115.1). Taxonomy (NCBI): domain Eukaryota; kingdom Metazoa; phylum Arthropoda; class Insecta; order Trichoptera; family Rhyacophilidae; genus Himalopsyche; species Himalopsyche japonica. The sequence goes on from JAHFWJ010000616.1 coordinate 32,013, forward strand.
AATTACTTAGTTGCCAATCTGTTATATATAACATATATATATGATGATGCATTTTTATGTAATTTCAATCCAATTAAAAATAAATAAGGTATATGTTTTTTTAATAATTCTAATGAAACCAATCATTATTATTTCAATATTCTTGAAAACAGAATAGTTATTCCAATGTTGAAAAACTTCCCTTTTTACCTCCGCATAAAAAGAACTTGACATCTTCTCTCGGTTAAAGTTATCCGGAGCGCAAAAGATACAAACGGAAAACTTTTTAGTCGAAGCATTTAACTTCTTTCCAAAGGACAAGCGGATGTCACTAATTAGTTTCACCAATATAAGTTACTTCCAAGAATCAGGCGATCCGTTAGTTTAAAAATTACGTTCGATCTTTGAAAACTATCTTTGAACTGTGGTGACTTCATGCTCGCCTGATACATAAATAAATAGGTTTTATACTTGCTTTAGCTAATGGGTGAAGTAAAATTCTTGTTTTAAGAGAAAAAAATAGAATTTTAACGGATGATATATATTAAAACTTAATTTTTTGTTAGCTTTAATCTGGTATTTGATAAATATTTTTTAAGAATCGAAGGGTATGCCTTCTCATAGTATGTTCATTCTTACCGTCGAATATATTTGATATTCAAAGAAGCATTAGAAAATGGTTTAGTTTTTATTTAATTTAATAAAATTTGTCAGTTGATCGCTAAAATTCTTATTTTTTTTTGTGAATGAAATGATATGAAGAGCATGTGTGCTCGCGAAAGATTTTAACAGTTCGTAACAAATTAATTAGATTCATCTAACAATAAATTTTCGTTAAAATGGGGAAATGCATTCTATGAATTATTATGAATATCTAATACAATAAGATTTCTATTTTTTTAAAAAAGAGAGACATGTTTACAAAACAACATTCGTATGAAATTAGATGTTTAATTTAAATCTAACAACGTGGTTATAAAATCTATAATCATTAATTTCTATATAAAATTTAACGTTTTGAATTTTATTGAAATATAACCAATTTAACAATAACAAACTATAAATAAATTTGTGTGATGTTAAAAACTATTATATTTTGATAGATTAAGTAAATTGATTTTTATAGCCGATGCCATTTGTGTTTCCTGTATCTACCTACCTAAATAGTGAAGGTTTTTTTGAAAGATCTTTTGCATACTTTAAGCTTTAAGTTAACTCAACGTCAAGAACAAAATTAAAGCCTTTGTACTTATAAAAACTTTAATGAAACTTTAATACTTGTTATGCTTTGCAAAATAACTAAGACTAAATTAACTTTAAAAGATTTTCATGTTAATTTAGATAATGTTTATGGTTTTACATATGCATTTTCATATTAATTATATGTATTCAACCCAATATGAAATGTTTTATTTTCAATATTAAAGAAAAATTTGCAGACTTTGGATGCGTATTTGAAATTGCTGTGATAGGTAATTTAACCTTTCATTATAATTAAAACCAAAACAAGGTACCAAGCACACGTTTAAAAAAAATAATAATGCAAATAATTACATCAAAAAACGAAAAATAGAAAATATTTCAATTTAAAATATGGTTCATTCAATTCTCTTACATTCAATTTGATACGTCTAAACGAATTCGATTTTCTTTTAAAGAGTGATACTACAATATATCCAGATTAGATACGGTAATTAATTTGTATCAAATTTTTCAGATGTGCTTTAATAATATTTCAACACTGAACACTTATAAAGTTATTATAGTTAGTTGCATTTCCACACTAATACTGTGTAACGATAAATAAATTAGAGTTGATAAATTCAATTTTCAATAAAAAATTCTCCGACAAAACATATATAACCTAAAGAATAATAATAAGCTTGCCTACCTTTATAAAGCGAAACCTTCAAGTATTCATAGTATAAAACAGCAATAAAATTGTTGAAAAAAACTGTAATGCTTTTATTAAGGAATTGAAAGAAATATTCATGCTTATGTTTTTCCCTACAAAAAGCAATTTGTTTTTCATAAAAACAAAACAAAGTAATAACTTCGTGAAAGCTTTTGCAATCTTTCTGAACCAATAAATCAATTTGCCTTCGAAGACTGACTGAAGAAAATAAAAAAATGCGTCACGATATTAAGAAAACTGTTGATTTTCAAATTACGTAATTTCATTGGACCAATAATCTACTTGGAAAACTTTTCACGTGAAAGTTCGTCTATTGGAAACTTTGCGGCGTTTTTGTCTAGAGTTTTTTTCACTGAAACTGTTTATAAATAATAAGGAAGTGTGTTGCTTTCAAAGCACCAAAGCTTCTGATGTCAAAAACTTTTTTCTTACTTGTATCGAACCGCTTCAATTGATGTTGAAGTAAAAATAATCAAAGATCATTTAATTTAGATTTTACATCAATTTCTGATAAGCAGGTAAATTTTATACTAGTTACGATTACTTTTGTTTGGAATGTTTTGTCTTTTTCCTTACATTATAATTCCTTTAACATTATGTTTCTTTATCGTTTGTATTCTTTTATTAATCATTTTAAACGGGTTTATTTAAATATAAAGCACATTCTTGACTCAACTATCTTTTTACACATTGTCTCATATGACTAAAAAGACTGTCAGCTAATGACGTCTTTACTTATGATTGATATGGTCCGTCCTCATATCGGCCCAATAGACCACACTGACGTGATTACAATCAAGGATAACTTTGAGACATTCACTAAATTTGCAACATAATTGAGTATGGAATAAGATATCCTAATTATTTAAAGATAATTGGTACATGAAGTAAACTAAATATTATTTAAACTAATTGGATGAAAAAAATACAAATTTCTTTTATCTTTTTATTAGAGAAAAAATATATTCATGATTCCTAGTTTGATAAGACACGGAGTAGATTCAACGTTTTCAGCGCGGTGGATTCTCGGTATACGAATACACTATATTTTATATCATTTAAGTTTACTGGATAAATAAATCTTTTTTTTTTCCTCCTGAATTTCTAATTTTATGCACATTTGTATTTTAAATAATAAAAACACATTTTTTAGTACTTATTTCCACAATATATTTTTTGATCACGACCAGTTTCGCTCATCGCGAGCATTATCAACTGATTGGCACATTTGTATATTTGAATATTGTTTAAAAATCAGTCCCATGATAGCCGTGAAACAGTTTAACGGATGGAGGTGAGAAATTGAACTTGTTTTAATTTTTAGAATTATATATCTGAATCACCATAATTTCCGATGATCATTTGAGTTGCTACTCAAATGATGAAATTTAAAAACATTACAGAGAGAATAAAAATGATTGAGAATTCTTTTGCATTTTTATATTTTTACAGGGTTCCTTGAAAAACTGAAAATCATGGCTCCACTATCTAGCAGTTTGTTTAAGAATGATTTTAAGTAATCGTTACATAATTTAACAATGTGTTATTAGTTAACTAGATAAATATATTACGAAAAAGTGAATGTTAATTTGTTTTTCAAGTTCAATAATGAATCGCTTTGGGAAAAAAAACATGTGTTTAAGTATATCCCAAAAACATTACTCAAATATGATAACGAATTGGACATAACCTCTTCTTGAAAAAACTAGTTCAATTGTATCAAATGATACAATGGGAAATTCAATTGAAGAAAACAGCCCATTGAGTTCTTTGGTAGACTCCAATAAAGATAATATTGAAGGTTTATCGATTTTAAACAAAGAAAAGGAAATGTTAGAGAGCTTTTTGAAATTTGTTGCGTATCCGGGTGATTGGATTTAACTTTAATTCACAAACGGAAATTACAGCGATTTTTACAACAATTGACTCATTTTCAATTACGCTGTCAAATGTTGAAATTTCAATCAGGAGTCGATTATATTCTACCTGAAGGAAGCTTTGAGAGAGAATTTGAGCTTTTATTAAACCAGCCTACCAGCTCAAGGAGCTTTTATTTCAAATTGAATTATTTAGTCAAAACCTGAAAACACGGAAAATTAAAAAGGACTTAAAGAAATCATTAATTTAATTAAATAGGTGACATACGTCCTTGCGTATTATTATAGGCAAACAACTTTTGAAATAAAATTCAAAATATATTTACTTATTTATATAATTGAATTTATTATTTTAGTACATTATTTACACTACAAATATTAAAATCTTAAGTCTCATTGCTTTTGGTAACTGTTGTTTTTATGTATAATATATGTTGAAAATATTATCAAGATAGCCTATTCAAAACCATAACATTTGATAGTTGAGGGAAAATATTAGGAGTTTTTTTACATCTACGCAATCTCCTTTTAAAGGCAGTTGCCATCCTTTTAGTAGCTTCAGAGCTTCTTGTCATGTACATTCTTAATTCATCGCATTGTGTCTGCCTTAACAACCAAGTCTTAGTCAAAAACCAAATCACCACAGCAGAGCAAAAAAACTCGTGGTCTTGTAAATAAAATATGTTTTTAAATATATTAATATAATCATAAAATAAAAAAAAAAAGGTTAAAATAAAAACATGTGTTATCACATTATCAAAATCTGTTATATCCGCTTTACCGATGGTTTAGAAGTACTAGATTTAACAAAGTTTTTATAATATATGTTTCGTAAAACATTCATGAAACAAATTTGAATTGTTACAATTTTGTATGATTCTACATGTTATGTTTTCTACCCGGGTTTCGCCTTTCGGCATCTTTAGGCATTCTATCACACGGATGCAACAGAACTGCCAAAACATGTGGAATCGTACAAAATTGTAACAATTCAAATTTGATATTGAAATTCCATCAAGCACCTTCAGTCGATATCTTAAATAAATATCGTAAATAGATATCGTAAATTCTTATGTTTCATCACTAGATTTTTGATAGTAGGTATTCTCTATATGAAAAAAAAACCATTTATATTTAATGTTGCTTGATTGATATTTATTGAAAAACCCCTTTCAACAAAGACTCATTAGCAAGATGGTTAATGAATATTATCACAGGCAATTGAGTTAATTATTATTAGATTGATATTGTTAAATTTGTTTTAGCTGCAATTTACCGCTTGTCTAGGGGTAAGTGTTTTCCTGTAATCAATAACTTTAATATATCATCATCATCATCAAGCCGGGGTCGATCCACTGCTGGATGAAGTCCTCCCCCTGCTTTTTTTTCATGGGAGTGTTTGGACATATCAACACCACGCTGCCCAGGCGGGTTGGTGTTCGGTTTTCAGTCTGGGTTTTCCTTCCCATAGCCAAGAGAACAGGGCACGCGGTGCTCCCGAGCGGTCACCCATCCAAGCACTATCCGCGTCCAATGTTGCTTAACATCGGTGATCGCACGAGAGCCGGTGCTTTCAACGTGGTATGGTCGTTGGCAATATATATACGATGCTAACTGTTTATTTTACGTCAGTTCTGTTGCATCCGTGTGATAGAATGCCTGAAGATGCCGAAAGGCGAAACCCGGGTCGTTAGTGACAAAACATGTGGAATCGTACAAAATTGTAACAATTCAAATTTGACAATGCTCATAGTCTAAGACACTATTTCATCAGTGTTACAGTTGTACAATGTTGCGTTAGATACGGTTTCTTTATCTGACCCTTTCTCACCGAAAAGATTTACTCCCATCATTTCGATTTCTTGATTTAAATGAAGCTCCAACAGTTCTTCGGAGGTCCCCCTACGCTCCATAGCTAATTCCTCTGCATCATCACTGAAAATTGACTGTAACACAATTCTGGTAGTAGAAGTGATGAGAATTCATAATGTAGCAAATATGGGAATTGACAAATATATGAATTCCACTAAACATTTTTTCTTTTTTGTATAGTTTGACAACTCCTGGACGATAGACATTTTTAAAACTATTATAGACTGCCTTTATGTTAGTCGGCTCACAATGCCCTCTGAAAAGATAGATTAGTTTTTTTGTTACTTGTTTTATGGGCGATTTTCAACGCCAGCTCTTTCGATGAGCGTGGCTTATGAAAAAAATACTACTTATATAAAAAATAAACTTTTATCGAGAACGCTTTTTGCTGAAGAGTATGGGGACAGTATAATAAAAATTGCATAATGTCCAATGTAAACAAACCATTACTTTTATGAGAGCTTTTTTCTTTCATAGAAATTGAAACAAGAATTATTGGACACTGATATTTTTTTTTCATAACTGTTATAACGTTCGCTTATTTTACGTTGACATTGCGTCAAAAGTGAAGAAGTTTTTCAATTATGCTAATTTCCATTTCATCTTCCGTCATTAACTTCACCCAAACAACGATATACATAGACTATTAGTGATTTTGCATAAATTAATAAAATACAGTTTCACCGTTCAACGCCATTCTACCACATGATACATTTTAACGTTATCCAGCTCCATCTGGTGGATAACTAAACGAACATCAATAACACGGTTTTTAAACTACACGTTTCACTAAAAGTATCCTTAGTTATGTTTTAACACGATACGCAGAAACAAAAAAATCATCACGTGGGCTTGTAGTTTGCTAAGAGAATTGAACAGTATTTTCTCAATGATGATCCACACCTAGAACGAGTTTTGAAATTCCAACGATTTCTGCTGATTTGTTAACTTGAAAAACAATAAACAAAAAATTATATAACAGATTTCCTTATTTCATAATACAACAATTATTTACAATCCCTCATAAACTATGATAAACATATTATGAAGTATCGATATACAACAAAGTCCTTTTATATTATTGCTTAATTTAAATAATATACATATTTTGTGTAATTAACGGGTTTAATAATGAGATTTTCTAAAAAAAATGTTGTTCTTTTTTTTCCAATAAAACACCATTACTAAAATTTACAAACAATCAAAGCCAATCATTTTTTTTAAAAACATTTTAACCAAACATTTGTTTTTCTATGAATTTTATCACCTTTTCTACACTTTTTGGTAATACTATATTTAGCCAATTCGCTCTTATGGCATTCTGAACATATTTATCTGAAATCGATAAATATATTTTATTAGAATGTTATTTTTATTTATTTTAAATTGCAGCAATCCATTGAAATTGGAGATATCGTGCTTAAGTAATTTACAACTTGTTTTTAATTTGATTTAATTTTCTTACATTTGACCCATATAACCTGGATCACAATTGTAACAAAGTTGCTTAGTTGGTATACCACTAATAAAATTTTGGAACTATTTGGAATAAGCATAAACCAATGCGTATGTATACCATAATACTAGCAGTCAGTAAAAACATCTGTAATTTTGTTATTACCGTAGATAGTAAAATAATAAATAGTGTTTTTTACTTTAATATAATAAACTACCCTTCAAAATATTTACCTATCCTTTTTATGTTTTGTCTAGAACGTAAAATCTTTTTTATTGTATAATAATTAGTGTCATTTACAAGATTTATTATATTCGATATTAAAATATTTACAATTACGTGATGATATCACAAGCTGTCACTTAACGTCTAATCAGAACGATAGTTCTGATCAAGATGCGAACTTGAGATTGACTCGTGATTTAGTGGCATGGAATTATTCTCAGACGATTTGCATCCGCGTTAATAATTGTAATTACCAGTATTGATGTCGTACGTAGGATGACACTTATCACGTCTGTGACTGTTAACATTGCAAAGTTAACACTATCACGATAGCGTGATGGAACTGGGTTCGGCTAGACGAGATGACTGGAAAAAAGCAAAAACAGAGGTGACAACTTGTTTATTGTCGAGACTTACGTAATTTTTCATTTAAAAAAATGTATTAGTGGACTTTGCCAACCAGAATAATGACTGACTGCGATTCGACAATTGTTTGGACATCCCATATATTTTGAATTAGCTTGTGTGGGTTTTTCAAGGACAATCTGTGAAGCAAAATGTAATAAACATTTGAATTACCTTGGAATATATCAAAAACTTTATAAGATAATATTATACATTTCGGGCATTACAGTTTTACTGTTGCGAATCGTGGCAACGGAAAAAGTCACAATATGACCGTTTACTGCCCATCGGCGTATCTGGTCGTATTGAACTAATGGTAGATGTAATATATAATATCGACTGACTGTTGAAACATTGTACGATTGCGCATGTTTTGTCACTAACCTTTCGGCATCTTTGGGCATTCTATCACACGGATGCCTGAATATGCCAAAATGAGAAACCCGGGTCGTTAGTGACAAGTCATCTGAAATTTACAATGTTTCAAATATTCAAATTTAAGATACATAATACCTGTAGTTTAACATGAATAAAACAAGCCATCTAACTCCCAATTAACCACAACGAAGAAAATAATAATTGTAAAGTTACTAACACGATGTAAAAAAATGTTGTATGTTCAAAATATAATTAATTATATGTATGCACTTTTGATAAGGTAGTATTTACTTGTAACATGCAAACTTAAAAAAATATTTTTACAAATTACATAATAATAGAAAATGAAAATTCTTAATCAAGATGACTTTGGGTAAAATCATTCGAATTTTATTGTGTAGAATTAGTGGAAACGCGTAATAAATAATTATACTACGCGTAATTATACTCTGTTCAATGCACTCAAGTTGAAATATTATTGTTAATTCTTAATCTATTGAGGCGTATAAAAGAATAATAAATTCTGCAATCGCCTAATCATGAAATCATCAGCAAACAGTCTGGTCATTTTAAAAAACATAGAATGCGTTTAGCTATAAATTACTTGATTGGTGGCCTGTGGTTTCAAAACAGAATTCGCTGATAACGTCACATCAATATATTTAGTGATTACGGTAGAAAGGTGTGGAAAGGAAAAACTATTTATTTTTTGTCTATCACGTACATCAGTCATACAAAACAATATAACATGTTAAATTATGAAAAAATTTACAAAATAAAACGGAATAAATATTGAAGACACGGTGAAAAAAAGCAATGTATTTTAGTTCCACGTTTTTTTATAAGATATAGTTGATAGCTATTTCGGCTCACGTCATCGTCAGTACAATCTTTAATACAACAACTTAACAAAAAAAATGAATTTTGAAATAATTTTAGGAACTTTTATGAAATTCAAAGCTTTGTATAAAAAGCCTTGTTGTAATTTTGTATTCTATCATTTGATAATGCTCGTGATATGCAAAACCAATTATGTATTTTTTTAATCGTTTGAGACATGTGCACCGACGGATCGTATTTGATCAGTGATATCCAAACTTAATAAGGATGTGAACTACTTTCAGAAATTAAAATTGTCTGGTGAGCTCCCTATACATATTCCTTCTTTATAAATGGTGATACAAATCAGCGAGAGATAGAAAGTGTAAGGTGCAGTTCGCATCAATCGTAATACATTACTGACCGCTTCTCTACTTTACATCATTGTACGCACAAATTGATATGCCATAAAAATAATATTAAAACGGCAACCTTTCAAACGTTTAGTTAAAATTTAGCTCGATTTCATTTAAGCACGGTGAAAAAATAGCAATGTATTTAATTATATTTCCACATTTTTTTTATAAGATATAATTGATAGCTATTTCGGCTGACCCATCGTCTGTTTTGACGATGGTGTGAGCCGAAAAAGCTATTGTAAGCTAAAAGTGTTATAATAAATTTTTACCAAGTGAATGACAATTCAATCAATAAAACGATTAATTTTTTTAATAATAAAATTTTGTAGACAAATTTATAAACCAGCCACCAAAAAAGCAACGACGTGCTACTGGTAGCTCGCGAGCAACAATTTGGCGATCATTTTATTAGATCACTGATATTTTTACCTGCGCAAAGATGTGGGTGCTCAGTCGTAAAATATTTTAGATGCGCTGTGAGATATGATTAGACCGTCTACCGGTGCAGACGCTGTCTTAAATTAGACGTTCAATGCATTTTGCGCTTTCGACCTCCAAATAAAATAAATACATTTTTTTTTGCACTGGCTCACTGACTTACCCAAAACAGAAATGTTTCCTCTCCATATATTTATCATTCCCAATCGAAAGACCACACACGTTTAGACTAACAACATGTTAACAAGATAGGTCATTCTTAATGTCAAGAAGTACATAGTATAATAGAGAATTAGTAACGTGCAAAAATACATGATTTTAACAAATGAGATCATTTTGTCGAATATTGATCAATATTTGATTTATATCATACTAAAACGGGGTCAATAATGTCTAATATTTTATGAAATTTATCATTACATAGTAGTCTAATTGTAACATCCAAGACATTCTATTTACGTGTTTTACAGGGCTATACACACTTCCTTAAAATTTGTGTACATCAGTGCATCTCAAATAGATTTATTGTGTGGCCCTTTGACGTTTTGTATTATATGATAGAATTGAAATATACCCAATAACCACTTTAAATGTAATATTCATCGATTGAACATTATTTTAAGGGTATTAACTGTCACTTCTTAGTGACAAGGCATAATATAAAAAAAAATACAACGTTTATTACTACTTCTAAAAAAATATATTATTATCAGGACTGGTTTCGTTCATTTGACTAATGATTATCAATATCTGTTCATAATACTCGCATTGAGAAAAACTAATCCTTATTTTGTTAATTTTAAATTCTGAAAATTGTACTTAAAACTGTTTTATTATTTAAAATCGTTTAATTTCGAAAAAAATCATGGATTTTCTTACGTCACTAAACAATATGTAATATAACGTTCCAGTATTACATAACTTTCGAATTATTACCTAGGTTGAGAGCCACTGGGGAGTAAATAAAATATTAGTTGCCATACAAAAATAATTTAATTTATGTCTTAGAAATCCGGTTCGTGAGCTTAAAACGTTACCGCTAAACTGTCAAAGCATTAAAGTAACCGCCCATGATGCAAATGTCATGAATTCAACTCCCGAAGGGTAAATCTTAGAAGGTCATCACTTTCATCTTGCCGCCATGATGCCATTATTATTGTCTTCTTAATTTACAGCACAGTATATATATTTTACTGCCGGTTTGTCGATACAATGTATAGTTATACAATTAGATGTATAAAATCAAATGCAATAAAATTATTATTCTTTCAAATCGAATGTAACTCCAATATAAAACGCATTGTTTCACATAAGTGCAGTTTATCGATTATTTAAATTAAATTAAACTACTGATATACCTGATAACAGTAAACATATTAAAATACAAATGAATAAACAATGTTAAACTTTCGTGTAGATTTATTGTGCTTAAATGTTTCCTAATTAACCCTGATAATACATTATTAATAAACGTTTTTGCCGTTTTTTGTTTATGAATATCTCTTGATATTTCATTTGCAGAGGCGTTATTAGTATTTGAAAAGATTGATCTGCTGTTAGAATTCTAAGCAAGCTTGAGAGCTTAAATAATATGTTTTGAGAATCATTCAAACAACTTTATAATGCTTAGAATATGATTGGATTAACTCATTACAAGCATAATCAATTAAGTAAACGTTATTTTTAATTTATTTATATAAAATGCCTTTCCACTACGAAATGACATTGAAAATCATACATATGGTTTTAAATTCTTTTTAAAGACCATATTTTATATGAATTTTGTATGCATTGCGATTATAAAAATATTTACAGATGGTCCAGTCCTTTTGTTTTTGTAAATTCAGTGTCATAAAGTTTAGCCGATATTGAAAATAACACATTTCAGCATCTCAGCAAAACATATTATTAAATTTGCACTTCCATAGGCTATAAAAATACAAATATGTTTTTAAATCAAGAAAGTAAATAACTGATAGTTTAATAAAAAATACATCACGAATCGGATATCGTTCTCATAGTTAAACCACCTATAATTCTTAAGAGAACCTAGTATATTACTAGAACATAATTAAATCATACCCTTTAAAGATAACGCATATAATTAACAATCCATCTTTTACCATAGTAAACAATAAAACCGATATAAGTACTGACTGAACTCAAATAAATTTCACAAATGTTCGCGAGGTTATGTCAACATTTTCAACTCAAAAATAGTTATTTCAACACGAATGATTTTTGCGTGTACGAACATGTTAGGACTTGTTCCATTTTTTTAGCGTTGCGATAAGACCATTTTAAATTGTTAATAAATTAATGTGCTGGAACGAAATCAACAACTGATTTTTTGTGCGTATTAAAAAATATTTTCGTTAAACTTTTTAGTACTTAAAATTATAGGTTATAAGTTTTATTTATGTGTTATTAAAACTAGAGCTGTTTAAAGTTTTGATAAAACTCCGGGCATTGATTTTAAACAAATTGACTGCCTAATCAGTTTGAAATTTGAATTATTTCGAGTACCAGCACTTCGGTTAAGTTTAAGTCGTCAATCTAAAATTGTTGAATAGTCTAAATAAAATGTTTTTTTTTATCATTTAACTAATAACAAATTTACCATACTTCAAGTTGATTTAATATTGTTTTCAAAATTCTATTAGTCGTTTTTGTGTTGGCGATTTGTCATAGCAATTTTAAATCACACGCGTTATATTCATTTGGAATGAGAAAATTGTTATATGTAACTCTTTCCGCTCTCAATGCGAAGCATGTGGACTATCAAAATTAATATATTCGATAGATTATTTTCGAAGAGAATAGCGAATTTAAGAATAGGTCTTATAGAGGACCAGTAATAAGTAAATCGTAATCATTGCGCCACGTTTTTAGGAGCAAATTTGCGGCCGGAAATTTTACACGTGACATAAACACCTGCGAAAAAAATCAATATGAAACTTTCTGTTTGTGGAAAGGCGTTCTACATACAAATGTGATGTTATATACATTCTGTGAGGTGTGTTTAGTTTCGTTCATTGCGAGTATCTTCAACTGATGATATCAGTTATCATGCTAACGATGAGTGGAACCAGTCCTGATCATTCAAAAAATTGAGGAAATTGGACGAGAATTTCTTTTTTTCCAAATATCATATTCTTCCACCAAGAAGTAACATTTAATATCCATATGGTTTTTATTGAAAAGACATTTGTTAAGTACACTGCATAAGTAATGTTATTATCCTTATATATTTTTAATTCTCTAACTTACTAAAAAAATTATCGTTTTTGCGTATAAGATTCAAACGATTTTCACCACAAGAATTTCAATAAAAATTTATGAATGGAATTTGTAGACTGCCTGCGAATTAAAATTAATCACACATAATAATGTTGCTAATTTCTTAGAAATTATAACCGAAATAAAATTGGGAAATCTCCGTACATTTTTTTCTAAGGAATTATAAATTATATGGAACTTTTAATGATGCATGGTGAGCGGTAGCCTCGAAAAAAGGGTTGATTGACACTTTGCGACCCTCGTGGAAAAAGGTAACGTCGTAATCTACCGCAAGATGTCTCCGCCCTTCGGATAACCAGATAAATAAATAACTAAAAATAGTTTATATCGGGTCCTGATAAAAAGCCGACATTGACGCGAGGATGTCATTAAATTATTCATGAAGCCTCGCATCGTACAGACCAGCGTTTTTTAACCTTTTTGATTCTCGACCCAAGACAATATAAGCATAATATAAAACAAAATACATATTTTTATTTTAAAAATAACAAATCTCAATTTTTCTATCAAATGACTATAGTGCTGTCAGACCGATAGACTATGAACGACATTATGTCATTTTGATTTTTAAATTGTCATTAGCATCGTGTGGAGTATGTCTTAGATTTTATTGATTGAATTGGTATTTACTTGGTAGAACTCTATTATAACAGGGTGAAAAAATAGCAATGTATTTTAATTCTAAAAAATTGTTATAAAATATAGTTGATAGCTATTTCTGCTACGTCTGCCATAGTTCTGATGATGGCGTGAACTGAAATAGCTATCAACTATATCTTACAAAATTTTTGTAGAACTAAAATACATTACTAATTCTCCATTCCACATTTTTATTACTACCTTTTAGTGTGTTGGTGTACAAAATGGGTGTACAAACATCCATTTTTGGAAGTAAAGCATTATATCATATAAAACAAAACACAAAATAATATTGTAATACTTTCACTTTATATATTGGCCATATTCGGCTCATTTAAATAAATGTTAGTATTAAATTAGTACAATTCAATTTCTAAGACCTACTCAATATGCCATGCCAATCGGTACAATTGTACGCCACGACACATAGATTGAGGGACATTGCTATATACCAAGGACACGAAAGAACATTTAATAGAACTGTGATTTTTTGGAATTGAGTATTTTTTATATGTGTAGACAAGTATTTTATATCAATTCACAATGTGGCACATCTGAGCATCTAAAGGAAGGATCTTAATATAATATATTCTTAGAAGAGAAGTGATTATCATGCTAAGTATCAATGTCTTACTGTTGTAATTGATAAAAGGAATGTTAGTTTGGGCTTCAGATGTAACTTGTGGTTGAATACTCGCTCTCTGTGTGCCTTTTTTTGAAAACTCTATCAGGAATCGATTGAGACAGTAGAAACCCTTTACAAATACTTACATGCGCGGTATCAGACAAGAGAAATATTTTAATATTTTCAGAACTTTATATTTAGTTCAAACGCGACCGCTTGAATAATATATTAAAAGGTTGAATGCACATTTTTTTATTTGTATTTGTTAAAGCATATGAAATATTCGTAACGAAATATTTTTTATTGTATAATCGATTATTTTTTAAATTAAATCTGTAGGATACCTCACACTTTTTGACCTCATTATGTTTATTATCACTGACACCTTTAAACCAATTTCAAGTATATGACGCAAAATTACAACTAGAATCTAAACTTTTTTTTGATAAGTGAGTTATTTTGAAACAAAAATTTGCGTTATTGTCTCCATAAAGTAATTCGCATAAAATGCATGGAAACTTATAGCAATTATTTCAACTGTATTGGTCAACTAAAAATGTTGTGATTCACTGATGAAAGGCTATCACTGGTGATTGATAGCGCGCTTCAGATCTGAGATCCCGGCTCGCATCCCAGCTCGACCATTCTAGCACTGCCTAGTACGGCTGTGGAGAACCTTTTGTTTATATGCACTTTTAGAATAAATATGATTTACATTTATAAATATGCCCTATTAAATTTAGTGGAATTATCAAAAGTGAAGTATCAATTACCATAAAAATTCAGATAGTGATTTGAAAAAATATTGGAGATAATCAAATGTAAGATTTCATAACCTATCCAATAACATTTTTTATCCATTTACCAATAGACTTACAGGAATCAGTAAATATTTTTTTAAAATGTCTTGGATGAGCAACTCATTATAAAATTATATCATTGCGATATAATCAATTTGTAATGCTAGAGTATGGTGAATTCACTGTAAGAAAACTCGGATTGAGAAATCAAAAAAACATTACTAAGGCTTGTCAAATGACGTAATAATAATTTTGGTTTTTATTATTTATCAGAAAGTATTGTTGTGTATTATATATTGAATTTCTATTTATGTGAAACGGTCTCTGCTGATGGAAAAGAAAATATTTTTTGATATCCATGAGAACTAATCAAAAACAATCGTGTCATAAGAAGAACCCTCGCAGTGTTAAATGTAATTCATTCTAGATCTATGGGGGGAAAAATTGGTGTGAAGGCGCATTCATATATCTCATGTCTACAAAATTAGACATCCTTATAAGAAGCATTTTTCCTTTAACGGTAGAATGTTTTCAGTTTTTTTAGATATGAAATAATATATGTACAATGTTTCGAGGTTATCACCAAATAAATTAGTGAGAACTTAAAATGAGATTTAATCTTTATTAGTTATTTCAGGCTCAATGTGACAAATGATAAAATTGATTTGCTGAAACTGAATTATTGTGTTTATCTTTTCGATACAAATATTAAGTAAGTGGGTTTTACGAAAGTTGTATTAACCTTGAGCTAAAGGTTGGCAGCCACTTATTTTGGGTATGGGTCGGGAAATGCCTATTGTTCAAAAAATATTGGCTCTAACGCTGTTATGTATTTTTAAAGAATCTTTTTTCCCAATGTGTACCAAAAGAAATATATGCAAAATAGACGAAAATAGTCATTCATAACTTTATTCAACTTGAGGAAGACGAAATGAATTGAAACTAATTCTTTCTTGCCGATTCACCCATGTTTGTCTTGTGTTGCACATTCCGCGTTTTGAGTGCATCTTAACAAATAATTGTCAGTGTTAAATCTATAAAAAAAAATTAAACAACATTTAAGTTAATAGCGGGGAACCACTATTTTCATTGATAAGCTTTTACGCAATTTTCTAGCTGGCACTAAAATATTGAAATAAATAAAAAAGAAAAAATAAATTTCAAAAACACATAGGCAATAAAGCATTGAATAAGCCTGGTAATTACAAGAAATTTAGCAAATTTATTTTGGAAAGCGCTCTATTTCCAATTGTGACTAATCAAATAATACTGACATTTCAAAAAAATTAAGAAATTTTGTTCCACTTTGTTACTGGCCTATTTTACACTGATTTGAAACGGTACAAAATTGTATCCGATAAGTTTGTTTAATTTTATACGTTCGTTGGTGATACAGACATTACGTATATTGTTTGAGCTACACCTAGAGATAAACATTGTATGATATAGAAATATTTAATTATCGAATAATTACTGAAATACATAAAACTATTGAAAAACTGTCTCAAGGACTTTTTGGCCATGATGATAATACACTTCGAGGGTTATTTTAACTCTTCTTATCATCGGAGTTAAAATATATTTCTAAAATAAACACTAATAATTCCACGTGGAGTTCTAGAGATATTGCATAATATATACTTAGGTGATATTTGCGAGTGAGCTCGTGAAATGTCTATAAAATTTTACTGTGATATATACAAACATTATAGCTTAACAATCTCTCGTCATTAGAACTACGATAAAACATTCCTCAGATAACTTTAGACCGAGAGCAGTTCTACTTGTTAAGATCCACTATACTCAAAAGAGAAATTCACTTGCACAAAAAAATATTATATTGAGTGTGTTTGTTTATATAGGAAAATATACAAATCCGTAATCAAATTTGAATTGTGGAACATTGCACACATTTTTTTACTAGCGACCTGGATTTCGCCTTTCGGCATCTTAAGGTATCTTACAATTCAAATTCGATAATTAAATTCCATGAAGCACCTTCAATCAATATCATAAATTTTAAATGTAAAGTTGAACGGGTTAACAATTTTACATTGCATTGCTCACCTCGGCAACAATTGATCCGTTTGTCGGTTTTATCCAAAAATGAGAAATGCAGCGAAACAATACACGAGAGTCGAAAGAGACTGACATACGAGAGACTTTTACGCACTGGGAAGGTTGATATAAAAAAATAAGAATATTTGGAATAGGTTCTTTTCCAAAATAAAATACATTGAATTAAGAGAATCGTATATACCTACCTACTTGATTTGGAAAAAGGAGTAATTTTAGTTGCTTTCATACAATATAATTACAGCGCTTATTATCATGTGTGTTTTTTTTTTTTATTTTACATTATCTACGAACCTAGTTCTATAGCGTCACAGATGAATGACTGTCTAAAAATGGTCGCAAGCGTTGGAACATTCTATAAAGAGCGTGTCGAATAATATAGTGCCAATTTACGAAGTCAGTAGTCAGCGAGTTTTTTTTATATAGCACGGGCAGTGGTTACCAAGTAGAGTAACTGATTTTTAAGATGGTCACGAAAGAGTGCAGTCTTAGATTTGTTACAATATGTAAAATATATTTAAAGCCTTTACCAAACGTGATTTTACAACGTAAAGTTAGCGGTTGAAATAGATATCAAGTGCTAAATAAATAACATAAAATTGAATGCCAATTATTAAACTGGTCTAAGAAGCTGACTACATGGGTAACGTTTAATATACAATTGAAAAAGTAATAAAGTATCTCTAAAGTATAGCCTTAAATATGAATAAGTGTACTCAACGTTGTACAAACCACCACCCGTAACGATTTCACACCTTTCTTACAGAGTATTCTACAGCGTAACGGCGTTATGCGTGTTTCAATTTTTTGTTCAAACTCTTTAAGATTTGGTTGCAGTTTCGTTTTTTAAATTGTGTACATGTTTTTTTAGAATTGAGTTGAATTTTCTTTCCAGAATGAACCAAACTCTTTGAATGTAATTTGTCAAAGATGTAACAATGTCGGCATATCGTTGTCTATATCCAGAGATTCCTTAAGGATTCAATCAGCATGCCTTATCATCATTGCTGTATTTAGATATATAATATGTTTCAACTTACTGGTTAATCTGAAAGAGATTTGCAGCGAAGTAACCATGTTCAGATATAAATTGAGTTTAACCCTTAAAAAAACGCTTAAAATGGAGTACGAGGTCGTAGAAAATGAAAGCGCCTATAACTGATTCGAGGCCAAAATGATAATTCTGCCATTCTTAATAATATTAATTTGTGTACTCCGGATATATTTTTAAGAAATCTTGGACATAATTTGTTTGTTCTTCCAAAGTGTAGAACCAGTCTGCCAATGGGGATCCCAATGGTAAGAGCATTAAC
Source organism: Himalopsyche japonica (assembly GCA_028555115.1). Taxonomy (NCBI): domain Eukaryota; kingdom Metazoa; phylum Arthropoda; class Insecta; order Trichoptera; family Rhyacophilidae; genus Himalopsyche; species Himalopsyche japonica. Next base: position 50,549 of record JAHFWJ010000616.1, read on the forward strand.
AATGTTCAACAGTATTGCTTCGGATGTTGACATATTCCATGTTGACGAAAATGAGTTCAGGCGAATAGTATTCTATTGTAAGTATATAATTCATGAGCTTACTTGCTTGACTTTTTTGCAATCCTTATTGATTGTTTTGCTGTGTATTTGTAGAATTTCCTGTGTGTTTGTGTTTAAATATGTTAACGTTACAAAAGCAAAGAATTTATAATTTGTAAATTCTGTACCGTATAATTATAAATAAATGCTGCATTTGTATATAGGTTAATCTGAAAGAGATTTGCAGCGAAGTAACCATGGTCAGATATAACTTTTTTTAAGAGTTTCAACCGTAAAAAAACGCTTAAAATGAGTGTGATGTCGTAGAGGATGGCGCATATAACACCGAATAGTTAAGGGAAGAAACGATAAAATGTAAGCTTTCATGAGGACTACTCCAACATGAAAACGAACGGCAAGCGCAGTCATGATTGTCTATTTGACAGTATCGCGGCATAATCTAAAATCAGGCATTATTATATATTATTAACTATGTTTTAATTGCACATAGAGTTTAATATCCCAGGGCCGTCGCTGATTAGCGCCTGCGCACTGTGCTATCATTTGTGGTAGGTCTTGACCACTGGCCTTGATGCCGAGTTTCTTTTTTAACCTCACACCAATTCTTTATTTTCAATACAATTTCTATCGGATTATTTAGCTCTAGAGAAAATAATATGAATCGAATATCATGTCATTTTTATGTTTAGTTCTCTCAGCTGAAATACTATTCTTGATTTCACATATTAAGTTTCAGTCTAACGTATTCAATCTCTGTAAAGTTAAACATAATAGCATACACAATGAGTCACAATAATATTTTATCACTCATTCTCTAGTAATCATTTTTTTCAAATCGGCGTTAAAATATCTTACTAGAATATACATAATAACATTTAGATACTCTTTACACCTAGCAGGCATATTTAAAATTTTTAAATAAAATATACAACTGAAATCTGTGTTTAAAAAAAATGTTTCAATTTTACCTCTACAAGTCCCCATTAAGAAAAATACAGTTACAACATGCCACTTTGTATAATTAATTCAGATAAAATATTTTCCTCATATTTTGTTTTCAATGAAATGCATGTTTATCACTCTTAACGTTTTCTAAAAATTTAAATATAAATTTGTATATTTTTAAAATAACTATAAGGTTAAATTATTAAAGTATGTCGATTCTCTAAGACTTAATGAATAATAATGATGGTGAAATCTATAACTATAATAATTAAGTTGTATAGTATCAAAAAAAGAACTATAGATTTTTCAAATCTAAGAAAACTTGAACACGATGGATGTTTTAATAATTATTGTATATTTTAACATTTAGATTTAAATTAAAAACAAATATGTATAAATACACAATACTTACATAGAAAGTTTAATGTAAAAATTTTGAAGGGTTCTTTTATTGTACTAAATGATTCAATACATCTCTTTATAGCAGAGGGCATATATAGAAGAATACGTCTTGAAATGGGCTAGTTTTACGATACTCGCTCTCTTTATATCCCTTTTAAAAATAATATTTGAGTCAAGGCATTTAAACGATTCATAAGAGAATCAATTTGGAGAAACAACGGGCTCGTGTAAAGTTATCAAAACGTAAAAAGTTATAAGAAAACAATTGCATATTTTTTTATAAATTTAATGCTGTAATCACTACATCGAAAATATTCTCCTAGACTTTTAATCTCTGAATGTTGGTATTTTATTGCTAGACATAATATCAATAAATTGATGTTGTAATAAAATTCCTTTATAAATCTAGGTCGGGAAAAGAAATATATCGTTCCGTTTGTTATTCCCGTCAGATGTTCGCTTAAATACGGATTCACATGTAAACTCGTAGCAATCGGAATGCTTTCTTAGTGTAAGAAAAATTATTCGAAAACACTATTTGTATGGAGGACGTTGCGGTGACAATAAGTTATTAAAATATTATGCGTATTTTTATTAAGCAATATGTTTAAAATAGTACTAGAAGCCGAGCCAAATTATTAAAAATCTATCAAAGCGATTGACGTGATATTTTTAGTAACATATTCTTGCCGGTTCAGTAACCGAATAGGCAGTGCGTTTTTGCTTCACAAAATAAAATGCGAAATTGCAGGTCGGACTTCTAATGTAAAAACTTTACTCATTTTTTGATCGGCTTGTCGATTCTATTGATATAAAAACAAAATTAATAATATAATAGTTACTCGATGGATATGACATCGTATTATTATAACATTTATAATTAGCATAAAATTATATCTTTTAAAGTCGTCTTATGAAATATATAATGAATAATAAGTAATAAAAATCATGTAAATTATGTATCAGGTTAGTATATATACATCGTCATTTTTGTGTAGTTTGTAAAACTTTTTACGTGGGTCAAACTGTTAAATATTTACACATTAGAATCGATTATCAATAAAGTTATCATAGTTGTGATAATTTTTCAAAACAGTTGCTTATGTTTTCTTATTGAATATTAATTAAGAGTAATAAGTGGTTTTGCTACAATTTAACTTAAAGTTGTAGAAATATGTCATATTTTAAGGTGATAACTATCATTTCGTTTTTGGTTGTAAGACGTTATATTTAAATAATAAAAAAAAATGTTTCGTACTATATCCACAATTTTATATTATTAAGATAAGCACTGGTTCCGTTCATCGCGTTCAACGGATACAAATTAAAGCAATGTACACAATATGTTTGGTTAAATATTTACCAGTTATACAAAACCAAAGGCTTATAAAAATAAAAAGATCTAATAAAATAGTCTACAGATACAATGTATATCTGAATGAAGAAACATAGCTTACAAATAAAATGTTAAGCACATCATTTTTTAATTGATAATAAAAAATAAAACCAAATTTCTCCAAGTAACTCTTCTTCACTTGAGAAAAAAAGAAAACAAATATTTAATCACAGACTCGATTAAAGAAATTCAATTTATCGCAAAAAACGAAAAACATAAAATTTTCAATAAAATTCAGATATTTATAATTTCTCAGTCTGCGTTGCCAAATATTTTCCCGGGTACATGACCTATCCAATAATACAAGTTTTTTTTATCGTTTCACCTCTCAACGAGCCACTTGTATATCAATAAATATCTTTAATTGCTGTTTTCAATTTTATTTTCTGATTGTGAATACACCAACTCTTGTGAAGGAATATTCAAAGCTTACAATGTTAGTCAATAACAGATTTCAATATATAAAAAGGTTTCAATCGTGTTGTTGAAGTTTGCATGTCTATTTTAAACAAATTGAATCTAGTATTAGATTTAATGACGTCATAAAAAGCAATTTATTTTGCTATTTTGAAAGTGCGTCATAGACTTATTCATATTTTATTAACTTAATTAACTAATGCAACTTGCAATGTGAGTGTGTATATATTGTTTGAATAAGCATTCACTTGGTAGGTTTTTATTACAATAGTACACAAATAAAAAAAAATGTTCCAATCGACAAGGAATTTATTAGTTTGTTGAAAGTATCTGCGTTAAGACATCGGAAATATTCAACAAATTTCTCAGTACTATTCGCATAATTTAATATATATTTTATGATCATGATCTGTTTCGCTCATCACCAACCGATAAAATGCGAATTACAAACATGGCTGTTAATAAAAAAAATGAGTTATCTTAAAAATGAACAAGTTTACACAACCGAAGATTTAAGAAGTGAATTAATAATGTACAGTAATATTTTAACAATTTAAAAAAGAAGCGTTATAATGTTCACGTACAAGGAATTGGCGTATTTCAAATATAGTCTAATTTGTCCGTATAATCTTCAAACGATTGATTACTTACTATCGACAGACGATCGATAATTTTACAATAGTCATATATTGTAATATAATATTTTTTATTACATGTAAAAAGCATGTATTTCTATGTATTATATTTCATTAAACTTTGATATTAATCAGAGTATATATAATAAATAACGAAATAGATTGTCAGTATACTGTATGATTCATTAATAAACTGCGAAATATATCGAAGTAAAAACCATGTAACTGTTGACAGAAGATAAAGTCTCTTGTACTTACGCAATAAAGATTCGGTCATCGACCTTTTTCATATAAAAAAATCACAAAAAATATATTTATTTGTATAGCGTATTTCCTCGACAAAATTTGCTAAGATGGATAACGTTGATAATTACTATGTACTGTTATTATTTTAATATTTTAGTATTCGATAAAATAAAAAAAGTATTAATTTGTTTAAAATTTAAATAAATTACATTGAAAAAAATATTAATCTTACAATTTATAATACATTGAACGTGTTTTTGTACAAGAAAGGCAATCGCGTAAACTCAGACACAATCTACTTTAATACAATAAAAGTATTATGGTTCTCAACACTGCTCAATTTGATACCGTCAAAGTTTGATAAGATTCTTTCAAATACCACCCCATTAACAGTTTGTTTCTATTTATAAATAACTTAGGCAGACATCTTAAAAATAGTAAAAATAAAATCAATAAACTGGACAGAAGCGGTATTTATAAAATGTCCTGTGGCTCATGTTTATCCGTTTATATCGGACAGACAGGTAGAAGTATATCTACTCGAGCTAAGGAACATGTAAGATCATTCAACAGTAAAAAAACAGATTCACAATTCGCTAATCACGTTATTAATGAATCACATAATATAAATTCAAACTCAGCCCCTAAATGTTTGCATCTTTGTAGTAAGGGTCGGAGAATGACGGCTTTGGAACAGCTGGAAATCAATAGACACCAATTATCACAAAGGATTCTTAACGAACAAACTAACATAATAGTATCGCCACTTGTCCAGCCGTTGTACAAAGGGGTGGTCTGATTTGCTTCCATAAGGACCACTTCCGTCCCACATATAATCTTATTGTCATAGACACCTATTGTTTCATTTAGAATTTTGAAAATTTAGTGTCATTGTGTTAAAGTAACAAGCTAGGCCGTTGGAACAGGAGAGAGGGTGTGTTGTGTGCCTTTTCTGCACAGCTATATATAGATAAGCGAATGTTAGTTTAAGCATAGTTCTGACGATGGCGTGAGCCGAATTAGCTATCAACTATATTTGTTATCAATAATTTAGTAGAACTAAAATACATTGCTATTTTTTCACCGTGATACATATTAAATATGAAAAAATCGCTACTAATGAGTTTGTGACAAACTATCAAAGCAATCCGCACCTTTAACTATCTGATTACTGTTTTTTTTATCCTATTGACTTAGGTTTTATTCATTTGCTATGATATGAATATTTTTCCTTAAAATTGATTTCATTCCAGGTACTTCCGTTCAATATTTAGTACATACTTTAATTCTGTTAGATGTGCAGCATTTAGGTACACAGTCGCATTACTAATTGTGACCAGGTCATTTATGCTTTGAATGACAAATGAATCTAACACCTGTCAATAATACCCAAGTAATAGTCATCAAGTGACTCACCTATCACAAGTATCGAACCTCGATCTTACAAGTAAATAAACGCGGACTCACGTCTCGGCGGCACCATTCATTTTTACTATACACTTTTTATATCGTCATAATATTATGAAAAATATAATGATTTGGTGAAATTACTCGTCACCTTTTTGTATGACCGTGGTGAAGTTGAAGATAGTGATACGAAACATTTTTTCGTAAACTGTAATTGTGTTATATATAAACATTATGTGAAATAATTAGCTTTGTTGTAACTTATTTTTATTACGATCGTTGTAGTCAGTTCATAAAATTGTGATGATAGTACAATAAAACAACTACAAATACAGGTTACCCTTGACTTATGACCAAGATACGTTCCTGGACTTTTGGTCGTAAGTCGAATTTCATACAAAATATGTATGTATTTATATATTAAAATAAAACAGGTGTATTTATTTATATTTTTTATTGTTAAATTTATACTTATTTATTAATACAAAAAAAATATTTTCTTCATTAACATTTAAAATCTTTCGTCATCTATACTTATATAAATACAATCCATTGGCTCATCATCAGTAATGGAAGAAGAAGCAGTAGTAGTCTTTTTAAAAAACATATCCAATTTTAGTTGAGTTTTTTTCCTGTATTTAGCAAAGTTATGCAATTTTTAAGAATGTGCTATTTTTGGTTGTAAGTGCGAATGGTCGTAAGTCGAGGACTACCTGTATGTATTTTTTGAAATTTTGCACGATTCCACATTTTGGTCACTAATTCGCCTTTGTTATATCATTAACGTGAGATCTCTTCAGTAGTCTACATAGGAATAAATTAAATTCCTATATTATGTCACCTGTTGTATAATACTAACCATTACCTGCTAACTTGAAATAAGAAGGTATTTCTAAGGTTTCAATTGGATTTTAATGATGGCTGATTTATATTTGTTGTAAAAGCCTTTTATGAAAGACTCATTAACAGTATTTAGCGTTAATAAAACTTGTCACAGGCAATTGAGTATTATTATTATCAAATCAATATTATTAAAACATATCTTAGTAATTATTTATATTCTAGTGTTAGGTCTTGTGTTTTTCCTTTAATTAACTCCTTTGTTATATATTCGATGCTAACTGTTTATTGTGTGGAAGTTGAGTTGCACTTGTATAGTGAAATTTTTGAAGATGCCGAAAGTAGAAACACGGGTTTTTCGTGACAATATCTGTGGAATACCTATAAAAAGTTACAAACATTCAAAGTTAGTATTGAAATTATATCAAGCATATGATAAATTATAAATATATGCTCTTTCTAAATAATACAACAGTATTACAATCTTTCTACCGAGAGTTAATACGAAATTGTTGTAATGATTCGTTTGTTACATCACATATTGAATTTTATCAGATAATCAACGAAATATTACTAAGAAATCGAAAATTTATAAATGCACATTTTGTACAATATCAAATGAAAAATGATTTATTGCAATACTAATTCTGTGCAGTCATTAAGAACAATATGTCATCACAAATAAATTGCAAACCATGTGAAAAACATGCAAAAAAATATTCTGACTTTAAATGCCACACAGTATCCGATATTTTTAGTAGGTACTTATTTCAAAAAGTGTTTAACTGGCGATTAAAAAAATAATCGAAGAAATTAAAAATTTTGCGCCAAATACAGGAATGTCGTTTAATAGTAATATTGCAGAGTAGACACATCGAGAGATTTGCTTTTAAGTGCTTCATACTATAAACGATTTTTTTCATTTTTTAAACAACAAAAGATTTACAAAATATAAATATCTTACAGCTTTAGATTATAACTTTCCTTTTCTCGGTACTATTGACATTTGTACAACGCCATTTTTGAATCTCAGGCTGTTAAATGTGCAATTAAAGATGCACTTATTGTTTCGACATTAAGAAAACAATTAGGCAAAATCAAAGATTTTAAGTTCAGCGAACATTGAGTTGTAAAAGTAGTTGTATCTGAACAAAAATAAATTAATAATAAATCCCAACAGTTTTGTTTCACTGATATTATTTATCAACGGTCAATTATGAATTCATAATGTGTCGTACCTCTTTTTAATTATAATATTTAATCCATTATAACAATTTCATCAACTTTTTATAATTAGGAATTATTCATTTTTGTACTGTAAATTATTGTATAAAAAAAATCATCAGTGTTATCTTTATCTAAAGAAATGATACATTGGATATTTTTTTTGTTTCATGGGGCACATGTGATTCTATGATTAAAATATTTTTTAACAACTGATTCTGATTGAGTATTTTTAAATGTTCAGTAGCTTAAAATAAAACAATTTTAATTCAAATATGGAGAAAGTTTGAAGACACCTAATGTAATGCAAATATGTCATAATGATGATAATATTATATCTAGATAACAATAGTACTCGCGTATTTTTTTTTTACAAAATGCAAATCTATAACGTAAATATTTTACATTTCCTTGAAGGCAAATATTGACACAGTTTGTTTTGTAAGCAAAAATACACATTTTCCTCAATACGAGTCATTGCATCTATTCGATGGTTTAATGCACTTGGGTTTGCGCACTTGTATCATCGTCAGTCGATGTGAAGCGAACTGGCGTCATATTGCACGCTTCGTGTTTTGTCTAATAGATTTGAACAATATTTAAAAAAAAACCTTCTAAATTCATGCAATCATTGGGCATTGTAAATTATTTAATTTACACAAAATTACAACTACAAAGCAATCTACAATAAAAAAAAAATTAAAGCAAAATTTGAAAACTTACCCTAAAACTACAAGCTATATATAATACATATATATTATATCTGAAATAATTTCAATAATAACTGATTTGATGTTAATGATATTCAGTTTTGGAAATGATAATCTTGTAAAAAAAATACCCTGATTGGTCAAAAGTTTTTAAAATTATTAGCAAAAACTAAAATTAAATTTATGATATCGACTGATAGTGCTTGATGGAATTTCAATATCAAATTTGAATTTTTGAAACTTTGTACGATTCCACACGTTGCGTTGCATTCGTGTGATAGAATTTCTGAAGATGCCGAAAGTCGAAGCCCAGTTCGTTAGTGACAAAACATAATGAATCGTACAAAACGTCAACAAAGTTTAACTGGTAATTTGATAATTAGAAATACCTACGTATTTAAAATTGGTGATGATGAATAAAATTTTCGATATGGTAAATTAAACATATTTCTCGACATCTTTATTTTTTTTTTATCTACAAACGACATTTCACTGAATACTTTTTTTTTTGTTACAGTGGCTGTCTACGCGCCTGCATATTTGACAAGTACCTGCGCGGTATTTGCGTTTGATCGAATTATTTATCCTTTGCAACTTAAACATCCTCAATAGTATGACCTCACCAACCAGGATACTTCACAAGAGCATTGCTCCGAATATAAACCTAACAAAAGTCAATCAACCTCAAGAGTATAATCATAATAATATATTGAACTTTATTTTGCTGATGCTTGTTTTTCTTTGTACCCTTACGACAAGAATGATTTGGACATCAGGTGACTCGACTTATGTATTGTAACCCGAAGATATTATTTAATTATAGTACCAACGCCCTTTTCATCGAGGCTCAAGGAAAATAACAAACATGTTATAGTTTACATCAGCGGTCGGCAACTGGTAACTCTCGTGGATATCATTGACAAATTTCGAGTTGTGATTCAATGATGAGTTTGGTATGTGTTCAAGTTCCAGAATCGCTGGACGAGCTTTTTTTCTCTGAAACGAATTTAAGTCATTTTTATGAAAATTGAAATTGATCGTTGTATTTGAGTATATGGTATAAAATTAGCAGTGTCAAAACAGTGTCAAAACACTGTTAATAACTCTATATCGAATCATGATTTTTCCTCGAAAATAATTGGCTTCCACCCACAGTATTGAATTAATTTACGATATCAACTGAGCGTGCTTAATGGAATTACAATATAAAATTTAAATTGTTGAAACTTTGTACATATATTGCCACATGGTTTGTTCCTGACTTCAATTCGTCAATTTCGTCAGATAGTCGTTTTGTAATTTCTATTGGATTCGTGTGATAGACAACATGAAGATACATCAAAGTAAAAATCATGTCGTCGGTGATATTTATTATATATATGAAAAAACGTATAAAAATTCTAATTTATTACTCAATTAATTTAAGCAATAGTATTTTTTTAAGTATTCACTATACGGCTTAGCAGGGAAGGGGTAAGAAGTTTTGCAAGTATTATATTTTATTTTATTCGTATTATGAATATAAAATAATAATCTAAGTTATTTAATAGATATAATTAAAAGTCCATTTGGTTGACCCATGTGCTAAAAAACCGGTTCTGATCTGAATAATAATATGTGGAAATAATACTAAGCATTTTTCTTTTTTATTAAAATATAATGTCTTTTTTAAACAGTTAACATTGGTAGCTAATTTGATGAAAAAAAATATACAATTTGCGTAATACCGGCCAACAAAAATATTGAAAATAATCGCTTTTGCTCTTGGGGATAAAAGGTGCAATGGTTTTTTACCACATTATTCAGTGTTTCGAAGAAAATTGTATTTACAATAATTGTTGGCAAGTAGCAATAAAAAAACATGTGCCAACCTCTGATCGAATCAATGACTAATGTAATGTATAGAGGTATATTTAGATTTTTTTTAATTGATAGTCAAACGCAATATTATTATATTGCGATCACGTACCGCAAATACATCCGCTTGTGGTTCAAAACAAGTCGTAACATGGCGAATATCCTTTGGTTTTTTTAATGAGAAAAGGTCGTCTTTTATCTATGTTTTTATCAATTTTATCAATCATGGGCTTCAATTTACGTGTTTAATTTATACATCGACAAATACTTCACCATTTTAAAATGCCAATGATTTCAAACAAATATAATATTGACATAAATGATTATAAGAGGAGAAGGTGGTGTCCTGACCTCCTTTTTATATATTGCCCTCCATCCTTCACGATTTTTACACCTGATAAGAATTCTACTAATGTAAAAACCTTTTTGATTTCACACTCTTCCAACCAGGTGCATTTCGCTGCGTAACAACGTTATACATGTTTCATTTTTTTCGTATAAAGAAAAATGTATGAAAATATAAACTTTCCACTATATAATTTATATTTTGGATAAATGTATGATTTTTTTATTTTCCAACATGCGGTCATCCTAGAATTTTGAAAAAAAAAATGCTACATAAAAAATTACATTGATCACACTTCAAATTTATTTTTGACTGTAGTGTCGCCAAATTACATGCGATCTTCAAGAATTTTGCTTTATTGTAAAGCGCTTATAAATTATAGTTATCTGTGACTGTCTCAAAAACAATATGTTTATGTTCACGCAATATCATCAGTTCTCATTTCGAAAAAGAAAGATTATGCAACCGAGCTACAATTTTTTTTGTTCATTACTTTAAGTTAGATGTATTGCATTAACGTCCATATTTCGCTATAAGTAGCAGGATTGTTATAAAAATAAAACAATATTTTATAGTTGGGCCTTTAGACCAGGCGTAGCTAGCTTCTTGGCCTGATACAGAGCTGCAAAACTGTACTTTCTTTCGATTTGTTCAGCCTCTTAGCTTAGAAGCACTCTGGTGTAGAAAAATTGAAAATGAATTCAGTAATGGGATCTACTTAAAACGAATAACTAGGCGCAAGATTCCAATGCGAGACGATTCAGCTACCTCATGCATGTCGGTGATATTTTGCACTCAATATTGTTTTCAATTGCAATAATTTCGCATAGCTCAAGTAATCGGCAAGTCTTTTAATAAATATCTATTGTAAGTAATACCGACGAGATTATTTCCTCATTTTCCGGTCGTTTCGGTGGAGTCAATAACACTGTGTGTGTTTTTTCTCGCCTAAGCGTACATTGCTCTTCCATTATTTATGCACTTGTTCAAATCGCTTCACAAACAGTCTTCTTATTATGTTATTTTTTACGTCTGCCTCCTTCCGAACAAAAGCCCGGTACGACAGCATAACAAGCAAACCACTTCGCCTGTTGCACCCGACTGCAGTCAACCATTGGGGTGGCCATAGTTTCCAATCGTTTACAACGAATAGAAAATACCATCACAACAACAAAAAAAACCAATGCGTGGTCGTCTTAATTTGATGAACAACCTCTTTATCGTCTCGACCGAATGAATTTCTTGGCTCATCTTTCAACTTGGTTTTTGCTGTATGTTCTTTCACCAAAAAGATCGTTGAAATCACGAAATGACTATACTGTATTCTAATCATTCTCGAAGTGGTAAAGCATAATTTAGCGAATATGTTTATAATTTTCTACACGCATATTAACATACTGAAAATGAAAGATTATTTTTATGAAACAAAAATTAAACGTCGCCAATTTATAAAGACAAAAAGTCATAAATGATATCCGTAATAATAATGCACTGAATCATTAATGTGGAGTATATGGAATCATAACTGAGATATAAATTGTCTAGGAGAATTTTTCTACGAATTTTCCTTGTTAGTCAATAGCTCGACTGTTCTTTTTTAATTTTAAAAGAATAGGACTAAACTAGAAGAATAGACTTTCGGTTAGCTTATCTCTCTCGAGAATTATTAGATGTCACAAACTCCAACGCTTTTGAACAGAAATCAATTGAAAAAATGATTTATATCTAAAACTTGTATCTGTGATACCTTACTGATTAACTGATTACAATCTTAATCTTTGAAACACACCAGATGCTTGTAACATTATCTGATGCCGTAGGTTGAGTATCGATGCTCTATAACCATTTGAAAAAAAGTCTGGATTCTTTTGGTAAGATATTCAATCAAAAAAATCCGATTTGCGTTTATCATAGGAATATATTGAAAGCAAGGTCACCTTACTCCATTTGCATACAAACAGTGCGCGGCGCGCCTATTGTCAAAGATGCAACACCTGCTACTAAAAAAACATGGAAATTTGTTTAATAGCAGAACGTTATGTGTTGTCGTATAATATTGTATATTATGATACCTGTTATGAATATCTTTCTCTATACATAACTCATAATACAACAATTCGCATCACGAGTACGAATACATGATAATCGGAAAAAATATATATCTGGTTTCGATTTATTGACTGCATAGCGATTTATATAATAAATTTTCACAAACAGAATTGAAATTACAAAGAGAAAACAGGTACAGTCGTTCGCCACTATATTAATAATAGAGAAGGGCCACTAAATAAAACACAAAATAAGGAATTTAAAATCGGTAAATGCAGCTGTATATTCCCAATGTCACCCACAATAAAATACATTTCAATTCTACCACATAATTTGATTAAGTTGTGACTACACTGATATTAACATTTTACTATACAATGTTTTCCACTCTTGTCTGTTAAAATATGTCAACGGTGAGGCTCGAAAAGTATGTTTTTTGATCATAGTGTAAAATTAGATATTTTGATTGAGTATTTAATAAAAATGCAGAAAATGCGGTTTGCTTACAATATGCTTAGAAAGTGGCCAATAACTGTATTAATATAATATTTTTAATTTTTTAATCGATGTTTAATGTTAAAAAAATATGGGTATAAATAAAACCTTATAAATAGATTTGCGGTGATCTCTCAAATCAATGTATTTTTTACCATATATCCGACAATTTTATTTGTTCAGCATTGGCGATCAGTATTCGTAAGTGGTTTCGGATTTTCTTAATAATTATCCCCTCTCAAACCATTAAACTGAACATATCTTCAGTATCAAACTTATTTCATAATATAGAAGTCATAATTAGTATTGGGAAAGGTATTTTGTATTGGATATTCTATTGTACACTTATTTTAATTTCGGATGATGTATTTAATATATTACTTGATAAAAAGTCTTCATATGCTGATAATCATGAATATATATCGTGGCTAGAATACTTGCTTAATATAAACATTTTATTACATTTCTAGAAATAATATAGTGTCACTTTCAAATGATCAATTTACACAGTTTTAGTTTAGACATAAGATGGAAAAAAGAAGGTATTTTTAATCTAAGAACTCCTGTTTTTATTTGAAATAAGACTTCTTACAAAATCAAACGATTATTGAAATAAAAACCGAAATATGTTTATCTTGTCTGAAAAAGAATATCTGAGAATTCTTAGAAATGGGTAAGTCATAATATTATTAATTAAACTCGTAGCGAAGTTTTTCCAAATCGGATCTGGGTTTTTGTGTCATAAATAATTTACTTGGGATAAACCGCCAGACAAGAAATTTAATAATCAAGCGAGCTGTGATTATGTGATGACGTACGATTTTGTTCAATGAATTATTAATGAATGAAAATAAAAAAGCTACACAAAATTTGATCTGTCAAAGCTTTACAAATAATCTAAATAGATATAACACAAAAGTGAATGCCAATTCAATAAATAAGTAAAAGATGTTTTTTAAATCATTATGAATTTTTAATTAAGCCCTTTAGTTACTGAAAAATTATGTATCGGATTTTACTACTATATCGAGAATTAACGAGCCAATTCGGAACAGTCCATTCATTTTAAATAATTTATTCTTTTATTAGTATTTCACTTATAAAAACACAATGCTTAGTATTACTTCCACAATTTTATATCTTCAGCCTATTCGCTGTTGATTCGATAAAGGGATGTTTATTAATTAATAATGGCGTTAAACAAACCCTATTCGAACTCACAACACAATTCAGGCTACGTCTATAACAAAAGGAAATCAGTACACGACAGTGTTGACCCTGTTTAGAATTTTTTAAAAATAAAAAACAAAAAAATTTTAAGCAATGTATTTTAGTTCTACAAAATTATTTTTTTAATATACAGTTGATAGCTATTTCGGCTCACGCCATCGTCAGAACTATGCATAAACGAACAGTTAATTATCTATATATAGTTGTGTAGAAAAGGTACACAATGCGTCTCCTATTTTAACGACCTAGCTCGCAATAAAACTAAAATTTGTAAATGAAACTAAAAAGGCGGTTATATCAATAAGTTTACATATGACACGGAAATGGTCTATTACGGAAACAAAAAAGACCCCTGTAGAGGGTTGAGCAATGGCGATCGACACATATTAGTGTGTTCGTTAAGAATCCTTTGTGATAGCTATTTTTTCACCGTGTTATAATGGAGTTCTACCAAGTGTTCAATTCAATAAATACGTTTGTAGACAATGGGCTATGAAAAGAAACCGGTTCTGATCATGAAAATATAAAATTGCTAAAATAGTATTGATAATTATCTATTCATTTTTTTATATATAACGCCTTTCCGCCAAGACGTTACAGTTAACTCATTAAAATTGGTTACTAGTTAGAAGTCGAAAAGATATTCAATTATTATTTAAGTCGATTGTTCTTAATTTAATTTTAATGTTCCTTTAAGAAGACCATGCGTTAAAGTTATTACTAAAATAAATACATCTATAACATTGAAAAGACCTTAGAAAAGGTGAGTTATTAGAAATAGTAATGATATTGCAAATTAATTTGACCACACTTTCCGACTATAAAACCAAATAATAATGGAGAACAAGCATGTTGTCCGAATAAACAATATTTACATAGAAAACAGCGCGGTTTTTATGTCCGAACAGGTCGACGCACCCGAAATATAAAACGTAAGATCGCGTCTGGTACAGGTACCTTGGAAAATGAACACTATCGAAATTTCATAGAACATTTTTGCTATTGTATTATATATTTAACTATTTATTATTATTTATCAGCACAGTCTATATTCAAAAAAATATTTATGGATTCCTTTCGACTCATACGAGTCCAAAATAAGAATTCTGCCATCATTGATATAATATCAAATGGTATGTTCCTGATCATTTTTTGAGAAGCCATGGAAATGAATTATCTGTTTTTCTTAAATGTCGAACTTGTCTGCCAATGGGAATGCCAATGGTAAAATGTATGAATAACAATAATAATATTTTTTTTTGTAAATAAAAAACTAATTTAATTTTTCATTCGACAGTCATTTCAAATCGAAATAGAAGTATAGATTAAAGAAATAAAAAAAAAATTAACTTTTTCTATGATATCAACTGAGGGGTATTTGACAGAATTTCAAAATCAAATTTAAATCAATCAAACACTGTAAACCTTCAAATACTAAAACACTCATTTGTCATCTCATTTACGTCTACTAAAATGCCTGATGACGTCTAAATGTGAAACCGGGCTGTAAGTGTAAAAAAAAAATATGGAATTTTACTAAACTTAAACAGTTTAAATTCTTGTTAATTTAATCACAATAATACATTTCATTTATATCGATAATCGCGCGTTATAATTCTACAAATAAACACCCGTATTATTTGTAATGCATGGCCAGGAAGAGTTGATAATTTACATCAAAAGTAATAGCAAATTACGTGACATTCAAGAGTCTTTGACATAGTAAATTAACCTTTCCCTGACTTTGATATAGCCTTGAACGGATTAACTTTTGCGAATTATGAAGTCAGTGATTTATCATTTTGAGGAAATGTTTTTAAATGAAAAGGCATGTTGAAACTAGATTTATATTTTTAAATTTAATTTGTGCAGGAAATATAGATATATTTTCGAAGGAAATGTACGTTAAGGATTTTATAACAACACCGCGCTTCCTTTATGCAAACATTGCAGCGAGCAAGGCTAAGAGATTTGGTGATGGAAATAATTATTAACCCTCTGGCTGCCAACGTATCGACTGTTCGGACAGCTGATTGTAGGTTATTGATAACTAATACGAAAGAGTGGAATTTTAAACGGTTAAGCTCTCTTATTTTTGAAGTTTCAAACATCAACACATGTCCTTCAGTTGAGATTTTAGAATTCAGAGGGTTAATGAGTAGAACACGATTTGTTTTGCATTACGTCCAAAACTTTTTATGTAATGATTTGGACAGCTTTCGCTCAGTGTAAGCATTGTCAACTGATTTATATTTTATCAGAAATTATTTTGTATCCATGGCATGGATGTTATTGATGTTTTTTTAAACTCTCCGTCCACCTCTTATGCGTATAAAAATTACATTTGACTTATTAACCCTTTGCACTCGAATGCCGCCATAAATGCGGCATTGTAAGTTTATCGTATTACTCGGATGCCACCGCAGTGGCGGCATGTTTATAAAGTCATTTTTTGTATACTTTTAACATTTTTTATTGGTCGTTTTCAACTAGATCACAATAATAGATCATTGAGGAGTCATTTTCTAATAAAAAATCATAGCCAAAGATAGACGGCTCTCGTAATATCAATAAGTGTTGTAATCGAAATGCATGGTGGATTCCGAGTGCGTACTTCAACTGTTCCTACAGAAGACCGTCTTGCAGATAAATTACATATATTACGTTCAGGGCCTAAGAAGGATTGTGCAGTATGTTCAAATAGAAAAATTTCTGGCGGGAGATCGGAAACACGGCTGTTTTGCGAGACCTGCGTAAATAAGCCAGGATTACATGTTGGCGATTGCTTTGTGAAATATCATAAAATGAAGAATGACAAATAAAATAAAAATATGTACATTATATTCACTATATGTCTATTTTACAGAAAAAATATTTTTTTTGTAATTTTATATATATATATTTTTTTTTAGTTTGATTCATGTAGCGAATGCGATTTTCGCAAAAAAAAAAAAACGCGTCGAGTTGCTGGTAGGCACATACGAAAAAGTGCTCGAGTGCAAAAGGTTAATAAGAAAAATGAACACAAACAGTATTCAATAAGTATATTCATATACCATCTAAATTTGTTCTTCTAAAACTGGGGACCGTAAAAAAAATATTTTCAACATGCTTTTTATTTGGGGTGATCATAGATTATTGTGTTTTAGATTAATAAAGCCGTGAGAAGAAAATATTTGGGAAGGACTGGTTTTAATCACTTTCATACATGTGGAATATATCCACATTCAAAATAATACTGTTGAAAATTTTTATTCAGTTGCATCCCACTACCGTGTTATTTTTACACTTACGGCAAACGACGAATTTATGTCCACAGCAAAAAAATATCAGCAACATTCAATTTGACATTGTTAAGGATTGTAAAATTCCCTTTTGGTTTTCCACATAGCTTAAAAGAAATATGTGGAGAGCTACTTTTCTCTTCGAGCTTTCAAACTTTTAAAAGTGAACAAGCCCTATAGAAAATCTGTTGGATAAAGCTATGGGTAGTTTCCACACCCTCTCAATTACAGAAAGGCTCAAAAATTTCTTCTAAATACTTCCACCATGAGGATATACAGTGGATGATCAATGGAGCTAACAAATAGGACAACTAAAGCTATCACGAATGTTTTTTTTGTTATTTTCAATAATAAAAACAAACTTCTTAGTACTTATTTCCTCAATATATTTTATAATCAGGACGGTTTTCGCTCATCGCGAGTATTATCAACTGATCGCAACAAAATTTTAGCAATGATCGAAACCGTTCCTAATCATAAAGAATTCTATGGAAATAAATACTTAGAAAGTGTTTTTTTATTTTAAATATCATACATTTCTCGAAAAAGTAATAGTTAGCACCTTTAAATTGAGGAAAATAGATCTGTAGTATAATAATGATAGATTAACGAATAATTCGGATAGCGAACACAGTCTTGGAACATATTATGCTCGTTAAACGATCACTTACTGTATTTAAAATTCTTTGGGGTCCAAACAATAGACCCATTCTAAAGTACTTTGTACTAGGACATGGCACATACTTATCAAATTTTTAACACGCGGAAAGCATCTTTTTAAAGATTTCATACGCGTTACTCAGGGAGCGTAAAGCACTTAAAGGTGCTGTATTAATTTAATACCAAACATTGTTTTAAACTCCATAACAAAAATTCCTCCATTCTTACAAAAAATATCTTCTAACATTTATGATTACACACTGGCAATAAAATAGTTTTGTATTGAAATGATTCACTAGTAAATTAATTTTATTATTCAGAAAGGCGCCTCTCGCAGTTTAATGATTTCAGTTGCGATAAAACAGAGGAGTCATGATTCGGATTTAATGACTCGAGTTGACTTTTACTAAAGATTCATGACTCATATCTTAGTTAGATTTATAACTGGTCTCGAATATAGCAACAATGTCCTAACGCATTTTCAATGAATCAACAATGTAACATCTCTGCGATCTCGAACCTTATTGTAAGTTTCTCTTCAAGTGCGTTAATATATCCCAATTAATTTATTGTTAAAATTAGAAAGCCAAATTTTATGATATAGGCTTACAGATTACAGTGATTTGACAGTAAAGAGTGTGGGTGCATTTTATTAATCAGCACACACTTATGAGTATAGATATAGCAGATATAACAAATATCAACTATCACAAAGGATTCTTAACGAACAAACTAATATATGTTGATCGCCATTGCTTAACCCGCTACGGGGGGCTGTTTTATCTCCGTAATAGACCATTAACCGGCCATATGTAAACTTATTGATATAGCCGCCTTTTTAGTTTAATTGCGAACAAGAAACAAGCTAGGTCGTTAAAACAGAAGAGAAGATGTATTGTGTACCTTGTCTACAAAGCTATATATAGATAAGCAAATATTCGCTTAAGCATAGTTCTGACGTGAGCCGAAAAAGCTATCAACTTTGTCTTAAAAAATAATAATTTTGTAGAGCCAAAATACATTGCTATTTTTTTCACTGTGTTATAATATAATCAATGATTAAAAAATTGAAAACTGACGATAGCAATGCTTTTCACGTACAAAGTAATGCAAGAATAAAAAAGTAAATAGTAAAAGAATAAGATATGACAACGGTCATGTTTCCTGAATCAGTTAAATTTGTGGAATTGTGACAATGAATTAATATCATTACGTAAACAAAACTTTCTTAAGCTCCATAACTCATAGTTGAGCTTTTCAAGACGTGACGTCATAACTGTAAGCTTCATCGAAGTAATAGAATGCCAGTCAGAGCTTTATGACGTCATCGCACGTCTAATTTCACCCTTAGTCTGAGGAGATACTCAAAACTAAACAAATATAAGTACAAATTGATCTTGCAAAGTTTGAGCATTATCTATGTGGTATAATGGCACTGCACGTGTAGAAAACTTTTGCAAGTTAGGCGTGTGCGGTACTGTGGGAGTTAAAAGGTCACAGGATGTTAAAACTTACATATCAACTAATATGCATTATGCTAATTTAAATTGCGTTTTGATAACAGGGATGTAATGATGAGCATAAATGCGTTATATGGAAACGTCGATTAATCAATGCAGAATACAAAAGATAAAAGAAGACAGCAATAAAGTAAAGAGCAAAATTTTTACGAAATAATCATCTAAAGGGAGAAAAAAAATAATTATGTGAATGATACACTTTTGTTGTCAAATAATAAAAATACGATGCTTAGTACTATTTCTATTTTTAATCGGGGCCGATTTCTTTTTGTAATCACGATCACTTGATAATGGTTGCGATGAGCAAAATCGGTTCCAATCCTTAAAATAAAAAGTTACGGAATTAGAACTAAACATTGCACTTTTAAAATTTAAAAATAAAAAGTGAAGTTGTTTGTGTTTGATTATCATTTTGCATTAAAGAAATATAAAGTTCAGTGATCATTCGACTTATATTTATTTCAAATATTTATAATATTATACATATTTGAATGGCTAGATTAAAATTTTTGGTACAAAAGGAAACTAATTTTTCTATCTTTTTAATCTTGATTATATTACATAAGATGTACGAAAAAATACATATTTAAAAATACTTACCATAACAATAACCATGAATATAACTATTGGACCCGAGACATTCCCCTCAAAACAGGATATCTGGCAGCTCTGCGCATAGTTGACAAAGGGCCAAGAGGAGGTGGGCAAAACACTGTTGAGTAGTATCCAGGAAACGGATCAAAAGCAATGACGTTATTGGCAGGAAGATATACACGGTAGCATGATATCTTCGTAGAATTGAATTAAAGGAATATAATAAGCACGGTGAAAAAATAGCAATGTATTTTAGTTCTACAAAATTAACCGTGTTATAGTGGAGTTCTACCAAGTGAATGCCAATTCAATCAATGAATATAATAAATGCATTCATCGAACGGATGCAGTTTATATTGATTTTGTATCACAGATCGTAATCTTTTAAATAATTTATAAAAAACTTTTTAAATGTGATTGCTTTTAAAAATATGATTGACAGTCAGATAGTGTTATGTCTGGAGCTAATTCTAAATCTTGAATTCCGCTTCATGTAAAATTTCCTTGATGGAAAATGTCCATGTTATGCAATTAAATTGAAATAAATGTTTCGAATATTTTTATTGAAAAAGCGACATTCATTTTGGATATACATATATTATAATAACACGCTAACTTCTGCTTATTCTTATGACAGCAAAGTGCTATTGCAAAAAATTTTCAAAATCTACATTTTTTTCTATAGTAAATATAACTATCATTTGAAAAATGGCAGTATATTCGCTGCCATGTAGAGCACGCTCATTTTCCATTGTAATTCTAAGCCAAATGATTCATAATGAACCCTGTATTCTGGACCATTTGCTTACTAATCATGTATAACTAAACAATGCGGCTATGTTTTTTTTACGCAGTGACTAATAATTAAAAAAATCAGATAAATATAATACGCAAATAACGTCAATAAACCAGTCACATTATTTGTCTTTCGGTTGATACAATTTTCCTGACGTACAATAAATAAGAATTGAGGTCATGTTTTGCGCTGATCTTTTTGCTTAAATAAAGTATTTATTTTTACTCCAAATCGACTGCATATATCGAATTGTAGTTTCACAATCTGCATCATCGACGAGCATATTTTTTCAATACATAAATGGAATAATTTTATCGTAATATGTATATAACTTACAAGTATTATCAATTATTAGTGAGAAATCATTATATTGAAATAATAAAAAAAAAACAATATTTAGAACTGTCTTCACAATTTTTTATTCATAAAATCAGTTGAACGAAAAAGGGTTATTATCATGAACACAATAAAATATTAATAATTACCATTATTAAGTATAAAAAATTATATTATAATTTAAATGAACAATTTTTGTTACTATCAACCAGACAAATTCCTTTCGGCACCTTTATATATTCTATCGCACGGATATAATAAAACCTCAGTTATATTGCATCGTGAGTGATAAATTTTATGGAATTTCATCCAGATTCAACAATTTAAATTAGATTTTATAAATAAAAGTAATATTTGTAAATTTCTTGAAAATGATTAGCTTACAACTAGTACAATTTTCTGTCCCTACTCGCATTTAAATTCATTTAAAAGATGAGCAATTGGCAATTTAAGCACTTTGAATTTGCACGGTGAAAAAATAGCAATGTATTTTAGTTCTAAAAAATTATTTTTAACAAATATAGTTTTGTAGAACTAAAATACATCGCTATTTTTTCACCGTGTTATAATGGAGTTCTACCAAGTGAATGCCAATTCAATCAATACTTTGAATTTGAATTTTTGAAACATTCAACATTAATCATTATTTAAACATGTGGAATCGTACAATAGTATCAACAATTTAAAATTGATATTGAAATTACATCAAGTACCTTCAGTCGATATAATAAATTATTATACACTTATATTGCGACAAGCTCTGAAGGCGTCCATATGCTCCCAGTGGGGAAGAAACGGTAAACAAAAAAATGACACTCAACCCTTAGCACACTTGTTGCTTCTTATACAATACATAAAATGTGAAACTATGAAAATTCCACTAGCATACGTCCATTTGGATACATACATATATGCGAATCATATCGATAATATAAACTGATTTAATCTGTGGGGTGTTTCATATTTAGAACTGATAATTAAAAAACTACTTTTTCAAAATGAGTATGGATTTCTAATGGTTTGGCTTATTCTTATCGTTGCCGTTGTTTATTCTTAAAGAAATTTTTACCTTTAGACATTGTCAATTTTGCGAACACTTCTTACAATAGCAAAAACAATGTAATATAAGATGCGGCTCGAACTGAAAGTGTAAAAAGTGAGTACGTGCGGTGTATATTGTATATTTCGTATTCATATCTCGTGCAGCTAAAACCAAAACCCTCTGTACTTTTGTTATGCGTACGCCATTATTTTTTAGTGTATCGAATCTTTAGTCAGATGATATCGAAGATCATTCACTATATCACATGACAGTTTGGTCACAATTTAATGAAAAATCAGAACCTAAAGTTGGTTTTCTAGGAATATTTCGAATTCCTGTCATAAATCACATGATACATTGACGTCATTATGAATGATTGCGTATGAAATGTGTAACAGATCAAATCTTATATATGCCACTGTGCACAGTAGTGAGTGGACAATTTTGGAGAAAAAATGAAACAAAATTTAAGCGACTTTTTAAAAACATACCATGTCATATTATTGAATTTCCTCAGTTCATTTTTTCAATGTATCGTTTGTGCATGTGTGCGTATATATGTGTACATAAGATGTGTGTGTGTGAGAGTGAAGTGAATGGAGAGTTGTATATATATTATACATGTGAATCTGATTCACCCTGGATCGCTCAGCTCTGCAGCGACTTACTTCTCTCAGAATAAAAATGCAACAAAAAATTTAAATTTAAGATATGAAGGAGTTGTGATGTACGCGCGCCATAGAAATTAACACTCCGTCAGTTTGATATCGCGAAATAACTCTTACGATATCCCTATCTTTCAATTTGCATTAGAACTGATCAAAGACAATAATGTGAATGTTAAAAAATTCACATTATCTCATTCACTGGTTGCAACCAAACTTTTTCAGTTAACAAAGTATGCTAATTACATACGCTTGTCAACTAAGAATATACATTACTCAGATTTTTCTGATCTACGGCTGTACCGGATACTTGATAAATAGAGAAGAAATTTTAGCCGCATTTTGTTATATCAATATATGCTTACCATCGGATAACCATAGACGAAAGTGTTAATCATTACATTAAAAAAAACACATATGAGTTCATTATCTTTATTAAACGAGCAATCAACCTGCCGTATACTCGTTAAGTATATCTCTATCATGAGATTTACAAATAAATTCAACAATCTGAACAATTTAATTCTTACACTCATTATAGCATCCGCTATGCAATCTTACCAGAACAAAACCGTTTAAAATAAGTATTTATCTCTAAGTATTAAATTTATCAATAAAAATTTTATGTTCGATAAATATTTTCTCATTACATATTCATTAGATGGTAAGACGATTATCTTTTTCAAATTATAGTCAAATCAGTAGTAATCAAAAATCTTTCCGTATATTTATCTCATAGCTTGAGGGTCTATATGTTGTGTAATATGTCTTGTTTATAAACTGATTATCAATTCTGTCGCATCCGTGTATTATAAACTGTTTTTAGATTACTTAAGATTAAAAATCAATAAATCAATTTAATCATAGTATAAATGGTAAATATTGAAATTCTTACACGGTTATAATATTTGTTAGATTTTGTATTGTTTATACCAAGGAAGTTATTTTACAAAAAAAAATCAGAAATTATGTAATTTAATCGTATATTTATCCACATTTTAAAACAGATTTTCAACAAAAATCAATAGCAAATTTAAATTGTTACAACTTTGTACAATTCCACATGTTTTGTCACTAACGACCCGGGTTTCGCCTTTCGGCATCTTCAGGCATTCTATCACACGGATGCAACAGAACTGACCATATATATTGAATTTCCATCAAGCACCTTCAGTCGACATCATAAATTGTAGAAATCAATAGTTTTATGTATAAACAATAATTTAAGAAAACAAGAATTTAATTGAGCAATGGAACGTACACGAGTTGTTTGCAATTCCCGTAAAATAGAAGTGTTATCTCAGACAATATATTAACATTATATTATAATTCCAGAACAGCTGGTATAATTGGTGACCATTTGTCATAAACTGTGAAATATTGAAGAGTAAAAAATTACGATCTCGTTATATCACTTTATACAAACAAATACGTATCTATAAAGTATTTACGCGTTTAAGTCGTACGCTATTTAAAACAAAATATCGTAAACGTACTAAACCCACGAGCAGTATCGCACGGGTTGATCGCGCCCCTAAGATTGTTATCGGGCCATCTCGCTTATTGAGTTATAGCCGTAAAGCGAAACGGCCGCGTATAAAAAATCATCACACGCTTATAAATAATAAGTTGTATCTCATATCGCACGCCCGCCAATAAAACGACCCAGCTTCGGGCGGATAAGGCCCGAGCGTAAACAAGTATGTACAAGGCTGTAGCGTTTTCCACGAGGGATGACTTTCCTTTTAATTTTGCCAGTCCAACCAACGTATTCATGATCAAAAATATTAAGTAATTCTTGCTTAATTTTAAAAAATCCAAACAGTAAAACACAATATGTAGAGTACATTACAATTTTTTTTAAGATCAGGACGGGTTTCGCTCATTGCGAGCTATATTATTGTGTTTTATCTATTCATATACAGTACCTTTCCACACATAAGTGAAAGTTTATACATCAAATGTGATAATTTTTGTTGTTACAGATTAGTATTTTTTAGCTATTTTAAGTGTTACTTTGTGTATAATAGTGTGGAGAATCTACTGTTATTACACAATCCATATGGCCCACATTATTTAAGTGCTCGCGATGAGAAACTGGTCCTGATCTAAATATTATAAAATTAAATATATAATACAAAGCATTGTACTTAAATATCATGTCTTTCTTATATTGTTTTATTTGAAAGACAAAAGTTTTAATAACCTTAATTTTGATAATTAAAATTAATATTGCAACTCAAATTATATGAAAATACGTCCGAATTCAATGTTTTAAATATGGACGTTTATAAAAACATGTGTAATGGTTACCTGTTTATTTCCAAAAAACCTTGTTTTAATGTTTCAGTTTAACGATGAGTTGTTGCTCCTTTTTAATTCTGTAAATATCTTATGTTGATTATTCAATTGTTGAAGCTATTTTGTTTAAATATAGTTTCAAATTAATTACCTGACGAATCGCAAAAATTCTTAACCGATTTACACTAAGTTTTCAGAGCATTCAAAAGTGTTTTGTGTAAAAAACACTTTAAATAATTCACATGTCTTCTATCTCAAAGGCTATATAGATTTACCCTTTGCCACTGCCTTCATTCAGCAAGCTATTATATTATCATTCGCACTGATTCTATCGTTATCATCAGTGTAAAGTTATGGAAGCTTTTGACTTACCAAAGCTGTAATCGTTTATCAGTAGTAAAACAAGGCTGCTTAAATGAATTTAGTTAAAAGGCCGCATTTAAGATAGTCAAGATTATTTGACTCGAATATACTAAAGTGAGAATTTGCCAATATAGTTCATCCATAGTGAATACATTCATAAAATGTAGCAGACATATGTGCAGGCGTAGTAACTTAGCTCATATCACGATGGACTTTATATAGAAATTATGGAGCCAATGTATCAAGCCGTATCCATGGAGATAGTAAGGCTCGAAATGGAAAAATGTACTACCCTGTAAGATATAGCAACAATGCCAGGAAAGGAAATCTGGAAAATTTTCAATACTGAGAACATTTGGAGATATTTTTGAATCACGCGTTAACTTATTTACTATATTATATCAATTCGTGAAAAATGATCTTTTCGTGTAATAATGTATCCCATTTGAGAAAAATGTATTTTATAAAATAAAATTCGGGTGGAAATTGTATTTTAACAATTCGAAATAAAACATGTATAGCATGTGAATCATTCAAAACTATGTCTTATTCAATAGCTACTTCGGCTTTCGTAATCGCATCAACTGTGATTGAATATGAATTGAATTAAAATATATGTATTATTAAATTATAATTTCATGTCTAATTTAAATATCTAACACATTCTTTCGTCAAGAGTTTTTCCAAGAAATTAATTCATAGAAAGTCTTTACAATAAATGCTATGAAATTTCATGATTACTAGCCATTTTGATAATAAAGTTTTGTTTAATTGTTTAATTGAAATATTGTAAGTATCAATCATTTTTTTAAATACTAACTTTTATCAAAAAGAAAACTATTGTAACGGAAAGATTTCGTTAGTTTTATTTGGATTTTCTGTATTCTGTGTATGTTTATATATGCATATAGTTTTTTTGTAATATATTATACTAGGAGCGGATGTGGTTAAATATTAATTGATATAAATGAATGTTTTATCTGTTAATTGAAATGATAAATATGAATTACAGTTATGGTATAAATATTAAAAGCGGTTGTTTTTACTGGGCCATATCTATTATTCCTCAAGTGGGTCACCCATATTGGGAATATTTGTCATACTTAATGTTCTTTGTTCAGATTACTAACTAAAGGCACGTGCAACTTTCTTTTTAGACCATACCGGACACATAAACAAACCCGAGGTGCGGATGGTAATTTTTAAAACACAGCCATTTTATAAAAACGGAAATCCTTTTAATGAATAAATATATAACCCGAAGCAATTTTAGCTGTTATCAAGAAAATATTGTTAAAGTGATTATTCATTGTTTAATACGATTTTAAATACCGTATGTTACACATAGGAAGTAATATTTCAAAAGTTTTGTAGGAAATATAATAAAAACTGTAAATTATACTGTATTTCCCAGTTTCATTGGAGATTGTTGTATAATGAAATGTAAAATAATTGTTGTTCATTTCTCAACAATAAATTGTATATTTTTCCAATTAGTGCATAGATATTTATAAGCATATATTGATTTTTTCATATTTGCAATTGTATATATGTATATATGATTATTAATTTTTCATCGTTCATCATAAGAACTCCTGTCGGAAAGAAGAGGTCTAAGTATACATCTCTGCCTATCACTTTTAATTAGTAAACTGTCACTTATAGGAAGGAATGTAATGTATACACATAAATAGCAATACTTGATAATATTCGAATAAAGTAAAATTATAAGATTAAGTCCAGTGCTGCTCATCGCGAGTATCAACAACTAATAGAATACAATTTTGTAGAACTAAAATACATTGCTATTCTTTCATCGTGTGATACAATACAAATTCAAACATATATTATATTGTATATAATTTATAAAAAACGAGTTCAGAATTGCTAGTTATCCAAAACAAACGGTCCAAGAACTAAGAATGATTTATAAAAATACTATGAAATACTCATTCATAAGATTAATGATTGGAAAAACTTTACAATAATGAACACAATATTACAATGTAGTAATATTTTTTGGAACCACAATGAATTCAATAATTCTTATTGCCAGCATGAAGCAAAACTGTTTCGTTTATTTGTTTTTTTTATAAAAATGGCTCTGTATACATAATAAATATGTTATAATTGTTTTGTTATGATTTATGTTGTATCAGTTGAAAATGCTCGTGATAAACGAAACCAGTTACGTTCTTTATATTATTGATTTGGGAAATCGGTATATGAATAAATATGAGCAATATATATTATCTGCCGCAAAATCGTAATTGCTTTCTTAAAACTGAGAATTATTTTACTCATTTTGAACTGTTAGTTTTTGGTAAATTTGTTAGTAAATAAAATAAAGTTTTTTATACAATATTAATCAGCACTGGCTTTACTCATCGCGAGCAATATCAACTGATACCGTTTAAATCATAAAACGTCGTTTTGTATATTCAAGTTCCATGACAAAAATTTACATTTTATCTTACAAAATTAAATACTGAATTGTGGGTGAGAATAACGAAAGCTTGGTTGATAAACTTAAATTAGTAATCTTAATAAAATTGAATTTATATAAATAATTCAGAACACAGTTTTCATTGCACAAATTGTCTGAAATTAAAAACAGTTTCACTTAACGAATGATTTTCAAATCAATTGAAAATGTTAACTTACATGAATATTTATGGTGCTTGAAATCAACAAACTTTTATGATAGAAATGGTACAATACTTCAATGAGTTTTTTGTCTCACAAAACCATTTAATGCAAAGCCATGTATGAAGTCAATCGAACAAATATTTACGTAACTTGAATGTCTTTTTACACCATATTAACACTATTTCTATCTGGCTTTTTAATGAAACTATGCAAAGTATGTACAATATATCAGAATTCTAACGAAAATTATTGATAGTGAATTTTTTTCTATAGACTATAGAAAATTTATTCCTAGAAATATATTGACTGACTTCAAAAAGTTAAAATATTGAGCCACCTATGAAAAGAAATCCATTTTACATTGTCCCTTTTCTGACTAAAAAATCGATATTTCGATATTAAAATAAAAAAAGTGACATTGAAACTTATTGCAATAATCTACGTGAAGTTTTTTGTCAACATGGTGAATAATAAAGTTGTTATGATAATTGATCTCTGAAGTAAGACAAATAAGCTAACATGGTCGTATTTTCGTTGTATTTATTTAGTGAATCCAGTGAGTGAAATGATTTAAGCCACATGTTGAAAGTGGACTCGGAAAATCTGCCCTTGACCTCTAGTATATTTAAACATTGAAAATTTGGCGAACGTTTATTTTACTAAACGAAAATAAATCATGTGTCATCTGATATGAAAATAATAACCTCAAGTCTATAGAAAATATTCATTATAAAAAAATATGAAAACCTATTATATGAGAATATTGATCACGCAATCTAAATTATAAACAATAAAACTTCTTGGCACCCTAACATTACTAAATACTGATCACATTTTATCGTTATTTACATACATACGAAACTTTCAAACTTTGATAATTCCATACAGTATATTATAAAGTTTTCTGATTGTTTATCATAGTTCTTTGTGCTTAATAACTTTACATATATAACTATTACTCGTTCGTTACAACATATTAAGTTTTAAGTTAAAAGGAAAAAATTGTAGGTAAAAACTTTGTTACGTTGATTTTTCAATTAATTTATAGATTAGAAGTATAAATTATCTATCAGGGACGTACTGATAACTCTACAAACACAAATTAAAAAGGTATAACAATGGTAAACACGAGAAAAATATTTTTTAAGTAGTATTTTGCATTGTAACACGGTGAAAAAATAGCAATGTATTTTAGTTCTACAAAATATTGTATCTTGCAGAATTTTGTAGAACTAAAATACATTGCTATTTTTTCACCGTGTTATAATGGAGTTCTACCAAGTGAATGCTAAGTCAATCAATATTTAGCATTGTGTTTTATTATTTTAATATAACAGCGTTCCACCAACAATTGACAGTAATCATCTTAAAATGAAAACTAATTACAGTTACATTAGACATAAAAAGTGTTAAGGTAATTAATTCTCGATATCTTTAAGCTGAGTGATATACATTTTTTTTATTTCGAGGTATATCATTCTTATTTTGGTTTTTTCTTTGTTAAAATGCCAGATATATTTCATTTATGGTCTCTGCTAATATAAGACGATCTGTCTTATTTAAATATGGTATATTTAGAGTGAAGTTGGACGCACTCTGGACTCCAGTGCACGAGCAACATGAATGTTTGTTCCTCCACAAAAATTAAGAAAGATTACGCTTTTTTGAATATAAGAATATATTTTCAAAAAATCTTTAAATAAAATCCAATAAAAATGAATTTCGCTACTATAACCTGGAACAAAAGCAAATAATCGATGATGTATCTTTGAGAAACTCTTGCCAGACTTCCAGCGAACATTTTTTAATGTAAAAATAACGTGAACAATAAAAACTTAAGATAGACGCTTACGTTATATCGATACAGGCTTTATAGACGCAAGGCACGGATAAGTTAAGTATTTTAAAAAGACTTAAATAGAATAATCAATACAAGTCTACGTTAAAATTAGATCATGAAAAGGTATGTCTGTCAAATAAAAGTGGCTTAAACAATCATGCGAATCGTTTGTCTTTCTTCATTGTTAAAAGAAATCTGCAGTTTCAAGTAAAAATGAGAAAGGCGTTATTCCAAGATTAAACCCATTTATATTTTATTTTATTAAACAACTATTTGTTGTAAAATCCTGTCAAGAATGACTCATTAAGAAGACCTTTAATGAAAATGATCACAGACAATTGTGTTGTTTATTATTAGATTAATAGTATATATTTGTTTTAGCTGCAATTTACTGCTTACCTTGGGGTAAGTGTTTTCCTGTAAATAATAACTTTGATATATAGACGATGCTAACTGTTTATTTTACGTCAGTTCTGTTGCATCCGTTTGAAGGAATGCCCGAAAGGCGAAACCCGGGTAATTAGTGACAAAACATGTGGAATCGTTCATAGTTGGAACAATTCACATTTTTCTGTATATTACGAAATTTTAATTATTGCACATATTATCTAATATCGGCTGAATGAGGTCCTGCTAAAAAAGGTAAACGTTTTTCCCCAATAAGGTATAGTTATTTCATTTGTATTGAAAGTTCTTACAGCTTCATACAAGATATCAAATTGATGAAATACTGTTGGTTTTTATATGTATACAAATTGACTTCATCAATTTTTTCATCAGTGTTTTGAAAGTACACTTTGATAATAATTGTGATTAATACATATTTGCATATCGCATATAAATTGATACGCAATAGTCACAATGCAAAACAATAATAAAGGGGTGTGCCAACTTTCCCTCGCCATTAATTTAATGATGAATTGAATCAGATGTGACATACTTGCGGTACTGCCATTAATTATTTTACATTGTTGTACAACTTTCATTTAAAATTTTAATTAATCGATGGACAACGTTTGGTCCTTAAAGAATAATTATACCCAGTATAAATATTCATCATTTTTCATGGTCTTATTTGGTTGCGTGCTAAAACATTTAAGCCTACCAATGGATCGTTTAAAATATGGTCGACTTCGCATAGTTGGTTATTCATTTGTATGATTTTTTCTTTCACTTAATGGTGGAAATGCATTATAGTTAAATGATGAAAACACAATGTTTAGA
Source organism: Himalopsyche japonica (assembly GCA_028555115.1). NCBI lineage: Eukaryota > Metazoa > Arthropoda > Insecta > Trichoptera > Rhyacophilidae > Himalopsyche > Himalopsyche japonica. The sequence continues at coordinate 82,082 of JAHFWJ010000616.1, forward strand.
CCTATTTTTCAATTTTGTATTATTTAGATGAAAACTGATTTCGCTCACTGCGCGGATCGAATTGAGCGATAAAATTAATAATATAATTAATGGTTCAAGATCAACAAATATACGTTACAGGTAATCATAAAAAAATATCTAAATGAAAAAAATAATTAACAACTATCATGTTAATGATCTCTTGAAAACAAAATAAACTTTTTCTACTTAAATAATAAACCAAATTCAAAATACATCATGAGTTAAGAAAGGGTTATGAAACATTTTTATGTATATTTATAACCACATTACAATCACTTTCACTAATTAATTGAGCCATAATGAATGAATTAATTATTATTATTACTCGACAATTCGAAGGTTAATCGATTTCGCTTATCGCGAACATTATCGACATTAATTTGTTATAATATATTGAATTAAAATCAATTTATTTACTGTCAACACTAATATTCACCTACGTAAAATCCGTGACTGGATTCAATGACGTTGACCACTTCACTACAGACACAACAAAACTAGTGAAGATTCGAGTATACTTTTGACTTGTAATAATTATTCCACTATTTTCTGTTACATGCTATATCCTACATCGAGTAGTTGAACAGTTTCCATAGATCGGAGTCGAGTCGTTAAAGGTATTATTTCAAGACAGACCCTCGGGATTCAAACTCGGCAATTCGTTTCTTTTAATTAGAAGCGCAGGCCTATCTCTACTTCTCTTGTATAATAATATGTACTATATTTTGATAGTGCTTGTCAAACTGTGCTAAAAAGTTTAAATAAATAATTCGTAATATATTCAATAATTTCACTATGGTTTAAAGGAATCAAACTTCCAGTTGTATTGATTAGCTATTTAATACTTTTTGTATTGTTGTTTAATACTAGACTTACTATTTTAAGAAATACTCGAAAAAATCAACAGTAGTGTGTAAACACAATTTGAATTGCTGTTACAAATTCCCAAAACAAATACATCTTCTATATGAAGTGGATGTGTCTCTTTTCTAGACTTCATTTCGGAGTACCGTAATCCAACCGCTCAACTTCACACGAGGGTGATTTTTTTGGAACTATTGATCTGGATTACCCATTTTCAAGAACATTCACTTCTCGATTTTCTACTAACCCTCTGACTGCTAGTGTCTCAACTCCTGATACAGATGATTGTAGTTAGCTGATGGTCAATCCTCAATAATATAGCATTTTAAAATTCTCGTGTAGAGACTAATTTTTGTTTTAAATTATGCATGATTCATCTTGTCAATATTCATAATATTATATAAACACTAAGATTTTAAAAATGACATTCAAAATGATATTCAATGATAATTTAAATGAAATTAATTAAGTATTGAAAAATATGTATAAGTGAAGTAATGAGATATCAAAGCGTATAAGTTTTTCTATAATCTAATCATATGGTTTTTACTTTGTATCTGCCAACTGAAGTTCACGCAACCATGCTGTGAGTGTGAGATTTTCTTTGATGATATCTGCCAAAAATTTGATGGATCTCTTGTTTGTTACGAAAAATCTGTTTAAAAAATTGTCTGATTATCCTCAATTATAATTATCACAAAAGATTTAAGGGAGCTATCGGCATTCGTTTCTCTTGGAAGAGTTTCCGGATTTGACGGAACTTACATAGCCATTAAAAAAATTTTAAATTTTCAGCAATATGTAGAGAATAATTTTATCATATTTAATACCTCCTAATTATCACTGATATATTTAAAAGCTGTGGTATACATTTTGAAATGCTAATGGCAATTTGTTAATAATTGATACGTAAAAATATATAAAAGCTTTGACACTGTTAAGCTCTCACATATGAGCTAATTTTCTTTTGAGATGTAGTCTGATTTTTCTTGAAAATCTCTATATGTTTGATTAGATATTGATTTCATTTCTTGTTGTATTCAGTGTTGAAATGAATTTTTTTCATTCAGAAAGAAATGAATTAGGTTAACTGTTTTTTTTCATCTACTATGAAATTGTGTCTTTTCAATCCTTTTAAGTTGGTAAATAGTTTTTTTTTATTTTATGAAAACTTTTAATGTAAAACAATTTAATGTTCAACAACCAGCGGCGCCACGTTCAAATGAGTTTCAGCGAATTGCGAGGCGAATTTTCGTTATTAAAGATTTATCTTTTCCAGTGACACCCCTTTTTCGGCGATGGGTGGGGTACTAACACAGGAGCGTAGCAGAAACTGTAGTGTAGGGGGGCATCGACACTGTCAAGTGGTATCCGATAAGGGTAAGGTGCGGTGATAGAGAACGTGGATGTTTTATTTTGTGGAATTTCTGTTTTCGATGTTCTACCACTAATGATAAGCCAAATACAAATAGCAAATTGATTTCCAATAAATTCACTGATAGCTTTTATACACTAACAGTTTTATGGTGTGAAAACAGATATATGTGGTTTGGTCAGATACAAACTAACACTTTTCTAGGCTTCTACATAAGTTACTAATGAAAAGCTTCTATCATTTTATTTTAAGGAATGATATGTCTAGCGAACAAATCATGAAAAATAAGGTTTCAAATTAATCAGGCATCATGCAATAAATAGAATATACCTCTATCAGTCGATTTGATAATTTATATCAACCTTTTTATTGTAAATACAAAATCAAGAATAAAATAATATAAACTCTTCATTTATTTGTCAGATAAATATAAAGATAACAAATTGATATAGGCTTAAAAGGGTTTGTTTCTTTCACAACTTAAAAACGGTTAGTATTAAAATAAATTACCAATGGATAATAACAACAAAATAAGCTCATCCAAAATTAAAAAAATATATTACAACATAGTATCAGTCTGAGCTTACACTCGTTCACGTGGAATATAACAACAAATTTTACTATTGTTTTTAAATAGTAAAAACATATTCTTAGCACTTACTTCCACAATATATAGTTTTTGATCCATTTTGGTAGGTTTTCTTCACTTCAGAAGAAGAAACAATTCATGATTATTACCCATCAATACTACAATTTAAAGTCATAAACGATCAACTTGTTTTAAAGCGATTTTAAAAATTATGTTTCAAGATATATTCAATAACACTAATTAAACTAATTGGAGGGAGTGTTTCAAATTGTTTAAAATGATCAGCCACAAGGCATCTTCTTGAGACGTTCTGCTGATTGCAAGGCATCATTAAATTTATAGTCACGGTGAGTAATTTCAAATTTTTATATATAAATATTTTACGAGATGAGTTACTAGAGATCAAATATCACGAACTGCCTTGCCGAATATCTCAAATATAAATAAAAAAATCTAATTGTTAAGAAAAGTTGCTTACTTATTGATCAAAAAGACTGACTTGTATATAACAAATATATTCAACCGAAATTGAATGCTTTTGACCGGAAATAAATAATTCAATTATATGTGAACGAGTGCTTTATTGTACAGAAGAAATAATTCCAAAATGTACCCAATAAAACGAAAATAGTCACGACTAAAATCTGGCCTTACATATAATTTATATTAAATTTTCAACACATAATCATATAAAATATTTAAATGACAAGTTGCGCTGATGGCAAAAGTGCAGTCACATGGATACACGCAATGGCGGCTCGTAATAAGTCATCAACAAATAAAAAAATTAAATATAATATAATAATCTATACTACTGCTTTAATTGAAATGTAGATGAAAAATAACAATGATTGAATTTGTTGTTACCTATTGTAAGACTATATTGAAAAACGATAAAAAAGTCATGTATGATTTTTTTGATAGAATTTACGAGTAGTGGAATTTAAATTATTCAAAATCTGTACAATTCCAAACGTTTTGTCATTTACTACTCAAGTGTTGACATTTGTCAGTTATTTGTTATCAAAAAAACTACTCGCTCAACGCGGATTACGATGTTAAATTCGCTTCCATAATTTAGCGTGCCCAATTTTTCTGTGATAGTTTATATTGAAATATATTTTTGTCATTCGTTTACGAGTCACCTTTTAAACGCGTGTCACGACTTTTCATTGAATATAATCTTTGTAATAAAATGACCAATGTAAATCATAAGAAATTTGCTTGTTTTTGAAGGAAAATATTCTTGTGACCTTGGTTGAAAATAGACGCATTTTTACTTTTGGCCAAATACTTGGGTGGCGAAATAATTGAATGCTTTGAAAATATGCATGCTGTATCTTCACTTCGACCGTATAGTTATATGTTTGATATACAATATATTAATTATCATATTATGATAGTGACATCTTAATCTGTTAAAAGTATATTTTTCATTTATGTGGTAGAACTCTATAATATATATATATATTTTAATCATGTATTGAGCTCTACAAAATTATATATTTAAATATTAAAAGCAACAAATTTTTAATTATATATCTACGATTTTTTAATTTGTAACATCAGGATCGGTTTTTCTCACTGCAAGCATTATTAAATGATACGACACAAATTCTCGTTTAAAAGATCTTTATTTAAATAATCAATTAATTAATAATCCTTTACTGCTACATAAATTTAAAAAAAATGAATCCCATGACAACATTGAGTACAGAAATACTCATTGAAACCCATGTCTTTTTTTCCGGTTTTTATTTTTTGATTTTATATTATCTTTATTATGACGAATGCAACATTCGAATTTAAACCTTCGAATCATATCACTGGTTACCCTACCATGTAATTAAATGATCTCACACCTCAAAATATTCAGTGGTCACTGCACTCCAATATATGTTTGAATTGTATAGTATGACAAATTTAACATCGGACGATAACTTCTTTCACGATAGTAATTTATACTTATACAAAAAAAAAAATTCCAAGATGATAACATGAGCTAGTTAGAAGAAAAACCCGGTAAGTCCACTTTGCAAAATTAAAATTAAACAATGTTTTTGTAATTCACAAAAAATTATAGAATTAACAATAGTACATTTTATGCATTGACTTTATTTTAATTAACCAGATAACCATTCATTTTATTTAATATATAAGAGGAATCAAATTAGATACGTTTTCGATTGATCGTAGCTAAAATATCAATCCTATGCATTGCTCTAAGCTGGACGCTTTATTTTTCAATTCATCTCTTACATTGTAGTTCCATTACCGGAAAAAAACTCTGAAGTGTTAGTTGACTCTTTATTGCAGCGATTTAAGTTTAAATTTTTCCAAGTATCTAGAATCTATATGCCTTAAAAAAACACTTTTTTCACTGAAAACGTAATTGAAAAAAAAATACAAAATTTAAAATTGGTAATTTTATCTCAATTTATCATTTTATATAAACATAATTAAACAAAAAAGATCAAGAAATTAAGGCTTTATAAATGTTATATTTACCCCCTACTAAAATATTACGTTTAAAAAGCACAATTATTTCGTGGAACATATCCGAATTCGTCTGAAATTTATTGTACCGCCAAATCGTTTCATATTTGGCACACTTCTATATGAAATTTTCATCACCATTTTATTTCATACATATTGCACTTTATTTTTAAACGAAAAGTTCAAAAGATAATAAACTTACAATAATTATTTCAGCCATTGTAATATGGACTAAAAATACATTATTTCAATTGGAAATTATTTTAAGTGAACTGGGTGCTGTCTGCCACCACCCAATATGACTTCGTATTCTTTTTACCGTACACATTTCGCAATTTATCTGTGCTTAATTTTTATTCCTGGAGACTTAGTTGCGGACCCATATTTTTACTTATTCTGACTTCCCATATGGAGCTTATTGGCTAAAATCGAACTTATCTCTTTGGAATTTTTGTAGTGGCTCACTTTCTCTTATTCAAATATATAGGTGATAAAATGAAATGTTATATATAAACAAAACAACTATGAAGGCATCCTTGAACACTTAAAATAGAACAGTGGCTATTACATAAAAATTTACTGTAGCCGCATTATAAACAGTAGCGGCTTATATATGATAAAAATAACAGATGAATTTAATATTCAAAATGTGTCAACCCTTAATTTTATATCCAACCGATATTATTTAAAAATATTTATATTTATTTATTTAAATGCAGTGTCTGTGATTTTTTTTCTCGAGAGTTTTCTTTTTTGATGAAAATAAACCATTAGCTTCGGGGGGGGGGGCGCAAATGAGAACCACTGACCTAAAAAGATGAAGCCGTTAAAACGCAACCACTTGGTGACGGTGGTTGCCAATCATTTTCATAAATATAACAGACACAATATACTTTTTAATGATTATTTTTAAAAACACTCTCTGCTTGTTTAAAATACTCGTGGATAATTAAACTGATATCGAAAATTTTATAAATTCGTTGACTTAGTATGAAAAAATATTTTCACATATTTCTTGCAGCATGCTATCAAATCATAATAACTCCAATTTTATTTGTATAAAAAAATATATAAATCATGTTTAACCTCTACAAAAATATCCATTTAACTATTGTTCAACTTCAACTATAAACCCTGTTCAGATGTGATAAAATTTCAGCCTATATTTCATCGCTATCGGCCTTACGTAGAGGACATGGCTTAGTATTTTTTTGGTGACAGAAAATGCTCGCATGCACCAATTAATGAGTGCAATAGATTGCATGATATATCTCAAACTGGCATGAATAAATGGTAGCTGCAATTTTCCGACATTTTAGCACTCAATCATGCACTTATAACTCAGTAATTCTCTTGCCAAGCTTTTGACAGACTAGGCCGGTAGTTAACGGTTCCTAAAAATCATATTTAGTTAAACATCGTTTCGAAATCAAATATTATCTTATTTTCATAATAGTTTATTTTTGAATAGGATAAACATTTCAACAACATTTCTAATCACATTTAGTGTGTTAGCTATCACTTCTTGGTGGAAAAGCATTATATTTAATAATAATAAAATAAAATACTGTACATTTTAGAACAAGATCAGTATCGCTCATCACGAGTATTATCAACTGACACAATAAAAATTAAAGTCTATTTCATCCAAATTTTAAGTTAATAATTACTGATACAAATAGTCCAAGCACTAAGAAAATAATTCACAGGTTATCATACAAAATAGATCTAAATGAAGAAAATTATTTTATATAAAACTGCAGAAATGTTTTAGTCTTTAAATTGTGTTTTGACTATTCAATTTTAAATTTTTAAGTTTATAAACTATTTACAAAAGCACTCAGACATCTTGAGTATAATAATACTTGGACTGTGGAGGCAAATGTGTGTGGCAAATTGTTAATTAAAATATTTTTTAAAATGGTCTAATCAAAGAAATAATTAGACTCCACCGCCATACTAGTGACAAATTCAACGCATCGATTCATGTAAAAAATACTAAAAAATGTGTTTTTATTTTCTATAATATCATGCCTTTCCATCACGAAGTGACAGTTAACACTTTAAAAGTGATATTCAATACTAGTATAAATAAACAAACACTTTCCCTGCGAAGCCACATAAAAGATTCTTCATCACTAAATATAAAATATATATATTTAATTAGCATTGGTATTAAGTAAACTTGTGGAGATTTTTACGACAAATCGGGTAATATGTTAATCCAGAAAATGGGTGTACGAAATTTTTGACACTGCTTAAACTTTTTTTAAATATTAACTATTGAAACATTACAATCAGTCGTAGCAATGTCAGCAGTTAGTTGGTATCATCAAATCAATAAAAAATATATTTTTAGCCGATTATCTTTCTTCACATACATATCTTATTCGGCGTTTATATAAACCAGACACTCGTTTAAGTCGAAGGATATGCGTATTCAGTAAAATATAGGTTTTCAATATCTGAGACTTTTAATAAGACAGTCTGGTCCCTTAGATTCTATTCAGTCGTTGTTCCCTGAACATGTGTAATTTATTCGGAAATATTTACGAGGGTATTCTGCTATTGACTTTGCTTCGAAGAGGGAACGCTGTCATTCTTTTCCTTTTGGAGGGTATCGGACTAAAGTTTGCATGCGAAAACAAGTTAGAAGCGTTCACCTCTCTCCAGAACCAAGGATGTTGACTCCGTATTGATACGTCACCTTTATTTTGCCCGAGAGAGTTTGCTGGGACCTAGATTTCCCAATCTGTCTTGCGCAGTTAAATATTTCAATTAATAAAATCCTTATATAAGAGTGTTTGAAGTGTTACATTCAGATGTGCTTCTATACAGATATAATCCCAAAAAATTCTGAAAAAATATGTGTTCTACTACTTGTATCGATTTTCGAGATTATTTATTATAATAGATGATTACCTAAAAGGCTACAGGGTCTGGCTTTTAGTTTATACCTTCGATTGATGAAACATTTTAGGACTTAAAAAATGTCGATCTGTATATGATTTGAATTCCAGTTCCTACTAACACTTTCATTTAGACGAGACTTAAATCTCCTCGATTAAAATTTCATGAGATGAAAATTAGTTACATCTTAAATATCCTTTCGTCTATGATAATCTAATTAGATGTGTTATGAGAGCATTTAGCTCACAAATAATAAGGTCTATAATCTTGTTAAAAAAAGAAAAGGTTGAGAAATCGAGTTACAAGCTGATTTCGTAAAAAAACTGTGTGTCCTCGATGGAATGGAATTGTATTAAAATAAATAAAAAATATAAATATAAAATAAATAAAACTAATGAATTAATAAATCAAGTGATAATACTCACGATAAGCGAACTGATTCTGATCTTTATACCATACCTTATAATGTGTTTACTGTCTCTTCTTGGTGGAAAGGCAAAACGGACGTAAAAGTCCATTAATAGTCAAGAAATAATTATGGATTACGAAAATATATTAAATTTTTGGAAACTTAATAATAATAAATCTAACACGATGAAAAAATAGTAATGGTATTAAGTTCTATAAAATTTGTTAGATATATAGTTGATAGCTATTTCGGCCTATGCCTTCAGCAGACCTACAACATCAGAACAGAAAAGAGTTTTGAAGAAGGCGTTAGCCGAAATAGCTATCAACTAGATATCTTATAAATTTTGTATAATTAAAAAACATTGCTTTTTTTCACCATATTATAAAGGAGTTTTTCCAAGAAAATGCTAAATCATTCAACAAAGTAATGAATCTCATATTTATTAAAAAAAATAATAGACAGTACGAGTTATAATATAACATTGTGGAAATGGTACAAATCACTTTGTTTCGTTTGTTTATATGTATATTTTTCTCTGGATGTTTAGAAGGCCTGAACCATTTATTTTGAAGGTATGACCTCGGTTAAAAGCCGCCCGATCGAGTGTAGTGTAGTTGCTCTTACTATTCTATAAGTAATGTGTACGCAGCTGAACATTTTTCAGGAGTATTTTTGTTACGGATGCACGGCTATTGATTCAAATACAGCAGACAGCCTTGTCATTATATCATACGCAACTGTGATATTATTTTCATACATAAATGTATGTTTGAAGAATGATGAATTCTTGTATTTCAAAGCAACAATTTTTGTATGTATGTAATCAAATTCCGATATTTTTACGATCGGATCTTTTTTTCAAAACGAATAAAAGTGTTTTGCAAGGTTTTACATTCTTATTTATTCCGAAAAAACTTAACTAATGATTGTATCCCTCAGTAAAATAATATGGTATTATTTTTTAATAATAAAATATGATATTAACTAAATTAATGGAATTGCAATATTATATGTTGAAACTGATGAAATACGAAAAAAAATTCACGTGTTTTGCGACTGAACTCAACTAGATTCAATGGCTATATGCTGACTGAGCAAGTAACCTTCTTGTATTATCCGTTGCTGTATACTTTATGTGAGAATAGTTCAATAACTTAACAAGCTGAAAAAATATTTTTTTTACAATATGTCATCTGATATATTATATAATCTAACTCACCCATATATAATAAGTAGTTTTCTCGAAGTATTAAATTACCCAATCACGTGCTGATTTTTGTGAAAATCTTCATATCTCAAAGCCTTTATACTATAGCACGGTGAAAAAATATCAATGTATTTTAGTTCTACAAAATTTATCAGAACTCTTCTCTGTTCTGAAGCTCCAGTTCTGGTTAATATATAAGCCGAAATAGATATTAACCATATATATTATAAATTTTGTACAACTAAAAACATTGCTTTTTTCCATCGTGGGGGAACTAGTTTTTGTTTGATTTTTCATTTCCCTTTAATTTTTATCAATTAATTTTTGTTTGATAACCATTCGCTTTGAAATTTTTTTGTAGAACTAAACTACATTGCTATTTTTTCACTGTGTTATAATGGAATACTACCAAGTAAGTCTAATTCATTCAATGCCTTAAGACTATTGTGATTGAAATTACATCTTAACCGAATTTTGTTATATTTTAATCAAATAAGTAGTCAGTAAATTATTTCAAATATATAAATATAATATTTATCTCATATTCTTAGGGTATAAAAATATATTTCTTGTCACCGGTATTGAATAAATTGTATAAACCATATAAATGTTTAATTATGATTATAACTTTTTGTTAAATATGACCATATATATGTTTAAGCCACTTATTGATAATGCCTCAACAGTTGAGAAGGCAGACTGAAGCGCTTTGAGCTAATTCAATTGTAAATAAAAGTTAGTTTAACACGAATATTCCTTAAATATACTTGAGCTATTTGCTGATGGAATTTCCTTTATCGATTATAGTTACACAGCTCGCATTTCACTTCGTTGTCAAAACTGTGTCGTGTTTGTATCTGACGATACCGTGGTAATATGTATCAAAATTATCAAAATGCTTTTTTACTCATAAATTTACATTTCGTTAAATATTTACAACATATCGCAGACAACACCTAACTGCAATAAAGATTTACTTTAACGAAAAAAAGTTTTTTTTGCTAAAAGCAAAACATTCTGCTACGCATTTAGTTTATCTATAAAAAAATGTCAATGTTTATTAAATATTTAATTTATTTTTTGTGAATGACGATAACAATTTCTTTCAAAGGCCTTCATCTTTAATGCAAGCCGATTAATATCCACAATTGATGGCAATGAGAAATTAGCTGTTTAAATTGTTTTAAAATTCCATTACACTTATCACTTCATATCATCATTATCATCCGCAGTTGGCAGGAATTTTTCGCAAGGTCTTTTATCTTCTATAAGTTTCTATAAAACAAACAAATTTTATTGTATGACTTAACGTACGTGAGCGTCAACATTTAGAATTAGTATTGCCTTTAAAAATTATTCAATAATGCTATATAATTAATGATACTAATTATTTATATGATCTGGATCAGTTTCGTATTACGGATTTAGGTTTCATATATAATATGAATAAGTTGCTTTGTTAAATTATAATTTTCTATTTTTTAAATCATCACTTGACAACACATCAAAACTACAATAAATACAAAGTTAACTTTATTAGACACACATATACATATATTTATGTTTAATATGAAAAATAAATTTTTAGTACTAATTTCCACTTATCAGGACCGGTTTCGCTCATCGCTAGCATTACCAGTCCTGATCAAAAAATATATTGTGGATATAAGTGTTAAAAAATGTATTTTTATTAATTAAAATATCATGTCTTTCCATCAAGAAGTGACAATTATCACCTTAAAATTGATATATTATATTTGTGTTTTTTTCTATATATTACTAAAATGTATAAAAAAAATAATAAATCTTATGTTAACAACTATAAGTACAATTTCATCAATAAAAACATAGAAATTATACAGTGCACACAAAAAGAATCTACTGTTGCCATCTTTGTGATTCAATTAATTGTTTTATTTATCTTTAATGCCTACGCCATTTAGTCCAGTGTATTATTGGTTTAACTCAACATGGAAATGGTTTTATTATTTCTATAAAGGAAAAATTTATAATTTAACAAAAGAATGTATCTGTAATTTTAATCTTTCAATAGATTTTCGCGATAATAACAAAGTATTTTATATATTAAGAAAAGAACTATCCGTATCAAATATCAGTAAACTTTTCTTTAAGCAAAAGATTTTCTCTGTAAAATTTTGTTTCATATACACCCAGTCCTTTTTTACGCGAATTCGATTATACCCAATTTTTTCGGACGGCACCGCTACATTTTTTTACGCGCTTCACTCGTTTTACGCAATTTTTTCCCCAAATTTGTATTAAAGAAGACATTTATATATGATGCTAGGCATGTACGTTTAATTATTTTTTTAAATAAAAAAATATGTGTATTTTTAAAACTGAATTTTGTAAAGCATTCTATTTTTTTAAATACACATACAATTGCCAAATGTTAACAAGTGTATCGGATATTATGCGAATTTATGTTTTAGGGTGTGTAAAGAAATATAATGCAAATGCGTGAAATCATTTTTTACGCGCCTTTTTCTGGAACCAATGTATCGCGTAAAAAAGGACTGGGTGTAATTTAAGATACTATTTGGTATTTTAGTATTACGTAAAAATTTTATTGATTTACAATAATTTGATAGCGTATAGAAAAAACTAATTAAATAATTTCATAGCCTTTTCCCACCATTTGTGACACGTGATTCTTGAGAAGCATCTTCATCGCTGTAGATAATAATTAATAGATGTAGTTTTAAATTCTTAATCAACCAACGTAAAAGCAAAGATTTTAAAACTATATTTATTTTATATATATATTCATCTTAACTTACTCCGAAATCTGTCTAAAAAATTTAACTTGAACCTTCACGATTCGAAGATTCATGATAAATTTATCCGATAAGCGAGTGCATGGTTCATCGATCACATCTTACGTCAAGATCTTTAATCATTATGAATTCTCTGTACAATATTAGTATGTGCTATTATATTTATAATCTAAATCCGACAAGTAGTGGCCATGAACGCAGTTGCAGTGCCCACGATGCACATGCTCTGAAACGCATCTAAAATTAAACATTATGAATATTGCTAGACCACTTTTAGAGGATATCTATTAATACACTTATATCTGAATCATTTAATGCTATCAAGTCAGAGTTCAGTTTCTTATGATGCAGAACGGCTCTGTGATTGATTCGCCAAACAGTCGAATTATATTGTCGCTGATTAAATAGCGAATCTTCAATTCTTTACTTTTTGAAAATAGCCCCAAAAAATAATTCAAGAAGTATGAGAAAGTCTTGGATAATTATTTAAGCCATATTTCGACGAAATATTGTATTCACATATCAAGTAGTTTCCGAAGCAAAATACTGGCCAAAAATCAGCACTTACTACTGAATTTGGGTGGCGATAGATTAAAAGTCACTGTTAATTCCACTGATAGTATAGTTACTTTATAGATGATTCATTAGTAAAATCAAAATAACTAACGTTATGACAACAAGACGACACTTCCACATTTGTAGAATCGTTATATTTTACGAAAGCGGTTTAAAGAGTTCATACAATGTAATAATTTAAACGTTTTCATGTAACAGCAATAGCAACTGAACAGAGTGTAGTTTTTTTTTTTAGTAGAATGTGAAATATTTAAAAAAAGGCGTTATATTTAAAACGGAACCATATTATTTTAACCAATAAATAATTTTGATAAACAATATATTAGTGTACGATGAATTCAAGATTGTCATGCATAGGCTAAAATTATTTAAGACGAGTACAAATTGGAATTGTCAAAACTTTTTACGATTCCACATGTTTTGGCACTAACGACCCGGGTTTCGCCTTTCGGCATCTTCAGGCATTCTATCACATTGATGCAACAGAATTGACGAGTACGGTCAAAAAATCTAAGCTACAAAAATAGACATGGACTACATACGATAAACATCGATATAACTTTACACTTTATGTATATGTTGCAGATTAATATTGAAGTAGAAGTTTTTTTTTCAGAACTGATAGGTTTCATTATATATAATAGTAATTGCAAAGGTACGTTAAAAGCAGAACTACTGGAAGATAGTTAAGAGTTCAAATGTGTGAATAGCATAAAGGCACCGAAGCATACGAAAAATGTTGTGAGGAAATTGGTTTTTGTATGGCGAGAGATTTATGACACCTGCGACGGGAATCGAGGAGTAGAGAGAGACGTATCACTTCACACATCAAATTGTTACCAACAAAACTAGGGTCTGCAATTTAAAAATATAAGTCCCGTGATACCGATAGACCCTTGAATCCCGGAAAATAAACTAATTTAAAATTTGCTTCGTAGGCTATAGTGTATTTATTTTCTTCTTATTTTACACTTATCTTTTCATTCCATTTGTGAAAAAAATATCTCTTTTTTGTGAAATAATGTAAAAAATATATATTTTCATTGAATTATCGATTTGGACAAATCGTTCGGTAAATCATGTATTTAGCCACTAATTTCGTTATTGATTGCTCTCTCTTCACGGACAGAGAAAAATTGCAAGCAAATATTATTACAGGATTGTGTTATGCTTAGGTAACAAGTGAGTATTGTTATTACCAATATCAGACTTATATTAAAACCTCGATTATTATAATATGATTGTTTCAAAGAGAACTAATGAATTAAAGAAAAATCATTATGTCACAAAAAACAAGAATACATTAACGATAAAATTTATGATATCGACTGAAAGTGCTTGATGGAATTTCAATATCAAATTTTAATTGTGACAAATTTGTACTCTATTTGTTTGTATTCTATCGCACGGATGCCTGAAGATGCCGATAGGCGAAACCCGGATCGTAAGTGACAATACATGTGAAACCGTACAAAGTTGTAACAATTCAAATTTCAAAGACTACGTGAATTTTTGGAAATACAAATTAACGTCTGTTTTGTAAATGATTTGTTTTCAATTTCTATTTTACTTTTGAGACATATGTATATAAAAATAGAGAAAGAGATGAAAAAACAGCTACAGCTCTACCCATGTCGAAACTACGTTTTTCTGATATATTTTTAAGTAAATTTATGTACCCTTATGAAAAAATATATTGTCTTTTCACTTAAATCTTGGAAAAATTATATTTATAAAATGACAAAAAAAATATACATAAATCGATATCAAAAACAAAACGCTGAAAAAAATTATGTTCTCTCAACAAAAGATATCACCAAAATACCGATTTTCTTTTTCTTCTTTTAACAAATATAATCAACTAAAATTCAAGTGATGTGTTTTATAATACCGGGCTCAGAAATGTGATCCGCAGTTGCAGACCCTGCACAGAATGAATTATTATGGCTCATAGCGGTGCTCGGGACTAATTTAATTAGTAAAAACACAAATGGTCACATTAAAAAGTCGGCCAAAGAGACTCGCGATGAATCGACTCCAATGTATACATTTATTTAACATTTTACGTCCAATGTTTGTAGTTTTATCTCATGTACATATTTGCTTAGAATTATATTCAGCCAGTGTAACGTGTTTGTTTTCACAATATATTTTAAGAAAAGTAATTATGCTGTCATGTTATCATATTCGATGTGTTCTGAGCTTTTATCAGTATTATCATCTTATATTACAATCTACCACGGCTTCCCATTTTTCTTACAGGGTGTTTTCCGCAGCGTAACAACGTTATGCGTTTCTCAATTTTTTGTCTGGAATATCCAAGGAAAATTCCTCAAGTCTTGGTTGCATGTACTGCAATGTGCAGAAAATTACAATAAATAATAATCTAAGAATATTTTTAATTACAAATTTCTTTTATTCACATAAAACTCATAACGCAATATATAATTTTATTGTTTTTGGTAGCTTTATTTGGCCCACTGTGAATATGTTTGATATAGTATATTTCATTGACTTCCAAACGTACATTTTTCTTGTTCATATTATGTCTCATAAAAATAATGTTTTGAGAAAGCTTATTTGAATGTTATTAGAATGAATGTTGCTTTTAATTGTATTAATTTGTTAAAGAGTAAAATATTTTTCTTAGATATATAAGAAGCTTGATAACGTTAGTCCATCGCTATATATTTTTCATATCAAAATTTCATAGTGAAATTGTGGGAATACATTCTATGGCAACTTAAAAGAATGTTCATATACACTAAGTTTTAAAATGAGGACATTTTTGGCCAGGAAAGGAGTAAAATTTGATTATTTGTTCTTCCTACTCTATTTAGCCCAACTGCGTAAAAATGGTTGGAAAAATATAGTATGGTGGCTTAATTCATATAAATTTTGTTCAACAAGTGTTCTCATTAATAAAATGTATTGAAATGTAAAAAGAACGACAATGTACGTTAAATTTTTTTGATTAAATTTGCCGACATAGTTTTCTCTGTTATTTTTAAGCAACCAGAATTTTCAAATGATAAATTAATTACAAAGGCTATGTTTTATTCACGCCAGTGAAGTAGAGAGAGGATTTCAGCGAAATTCAAGGGACGGCCCCACGTCACTTCTCTGTCCACGTATCTTCTTATTTTGCATAAGTCCTGCATTTATCATTCGGAATAATTAATTATTAGAACTGTGTGATGGTAAGCCAGGGCAAAGGCGGTACGTGAAAATGGGGAAATCGTGTTTCAGAGATAACTTATTTAATTATAACAATTAATTGTAAAAGGATAAAATACAACATTTTGTCTGCTCATTTCTCGAAGAATCGTATTCCGTGTTTCGAATTAAGAATTATTTCAATGACACAGAATTTAACGTTACATAATTTGTATTTTTTAAATAATTTATATATTACTTAAATAAATTACATAGCGTATAAAGGGTGCGTTGGATCCGTTGCTAAATTTTTTCATGGTGGTCATGGGTCTAAATCCCACCATTGGCAGTAACATTAATTGTTTTATAATCATTTTATTGAATGCCTGATTTTCTATTTTGTCAAAAAAATCTACCTTTCACCCATCCGATCCTATTAACTGGGCGTAATAAGATCAATATGCTAAGCACCGTTCTTGTCCGTTATCCTTTTACTATGGCTGTCTATGAAAATTTAAGTTGAGATATTAAGTAACAAACTGGTGTTGCAGATCACTTTGAAGGTGTTAACTGTCACTCCTTGATAGATACGAATTTAGATAAAGTCCTTGATTTTGTACGACTGTCAATTTTTAACTCCAAATTGTATTTTATCAGTTGATATTTCTCGCGATAAATTAATCCATTAGCGATTATAAAGATATAAAATCATTGAAATATTATTAAAAAATCTGTTTTTAATATTTAAAAAAAGTTGTCGTAGAATGTAATTTTTAACCCCTTACTGTTAACGTCTTAACTGTTGAGAAGGCTGATTTTTCTGTGTTGATAGTTGATACCCAAAAATAAATGAATTAAAAGTGGTTAAAACCTTCTTGTACGCGCTAATTTTTAAGGTTATGCATTGCTTGATTTGTCTTGACAAACTCAACAAGATTGTTTCAAACAAATCAAGTCTAGGTGTTGGAATATCCTTTAAAATGCTCAGTACTGAATGAGTTAAAAATACCTCTATTAAAAGTATAAAGATAAAGCTACACGTCGGAATCATAGACAATTAAAAAGAAAACACTGTTTTCAAAATGATAAATATATTTTAAATAATAAAGACACATTTTTTAGTACTTATTTCAACAATATATTTTTTGATCAGGACCGGTTTCGCTCATCGCAAGCATTATCAACTGATGAAGTACTAAAAAATGTGTTTTTAATATTTAAAATATCATGCCTTTCCATCAAGAAGTGACAGTTAACACCTTAAAAGTGATAAATATATAACTCAAAACCCTCATTCATCATTCAATAATAAAAAAAAACTCTCAAAAACCCGACGAATGGACGAAAGTAACATACTAATCACTTAATAATTGCTAAAACGTGAATGACATTGTGGTGTTCCACTATATTGATATTGTCTTCAAAGCTGCATTGTTTTGTCATTCATATAAATAAAACACAATGAATGAATTTATTATAATGTTGCAATTGCTAAAAGTTTTATCGGCACTAAAACCGTAATTCGCCCAAAACCCAGAAGCAGTAATATTATTCCGCCCAAAATAAAGAAGCCGAAAGCCGATCGGTTCGCAACTTTGCTACCTACCAAAAGCTGCTTTTGCCATATTATTTTTATTTGCTCTTATAGGTGAGCTGAAAAAGTCCAAGTCGGTATCATATTTCGATAAAAACAACAGGACGCTCTTACAACATTTAATCCGATAAAGGCCAAGTAGCAGTCACTGGGGCGCAGCACAGTGGGGAATTTCACATATAAAAATGGACAGGATTTTTAGTACAAAATTACCTGTATTCTTTGATAACTATTTTCATTACTTAAAAATAGATTCTCTTATATGAAAAGTAAACTATGAAGTGAAGTAATTTATCAAGCTCTCACTTTTTTAGAGATATTCTTTAGAGGATTACAATACAGAATATAATCACACTTGATAACGAACACTTGTTATATAACAACGCAATCTTAAAAATTTTAAAGTAGCACTGTCGTTTTGATAATAATTGAAAAAACCAAGAAGAAAACGAAGTAAAAAATTATGAAAAAAACCTTTTTTGTATTGCAGTTATATAAGACAACGATCTGAAAAATCCGGGAAGCGTTATTGTTTTCTAACATTTAGAAGGATGACAATGCTGAAATTTTAGAGATATTAAATATTGTAAGCGTGTGATAAACTTATTTTTATGAGACGTGCGCATTTTTTCTTACGTGAGAGAATCCGAATTATTTTGTCTCCATTACAATATTTTTTTTATAAGCAATTTATAAAATCAACTAATATCTTTATATTTATTATTAAAGAACAGCGTTGGATTGTGAAATCTCATTGTTAATCGGGGCTGGGAAAGACATAAATATGTAAATTTTCAAAAGACCTAATTCAACTATTATTTATTTCACAGGCGTGTCAATCGTTTCAGATATACATAATATATGATTTTGCATAAGATACTAAAAATCATCAATATTAATTAAGTTTCAATTCATACTGACAACCTTATTTCTGCTACTTATAAACAATTTTTAACACGACAAACGTAAAGAATTGAAGTTTTTTTTCCTTCCAAAATAGTTCAATTATCTCTTTTACCATTGGCTACCACGGTATTGTTATCGCCCAATGTGCATCAAAACCTTCCACACAAAAAGTTCACTGCTGTCTATTTTTATTGAAACCATACAACGTAAAAACGTTTATATACACGTACTTATTTGCTTTTATCGGGTTCCACAAATTTTGTTTAAAATTGTATTCCATAGCTATTTTCATTGTGCTATTGTTTATATATATAGAAAAAGAATACCTACCTTTTTATTATTCAACAAAAAAAAATTGCTAAATGCCCCAATAACGCTTTGAACTGAATAATATACTTAATTACTTTAGAGGAAATTTTGAAAGACTGGATCAATTTTGATGTAAGAATAACAGCCGAATGGGAACATTTGGTGGTTTAATTTTTAATTATATTTTTCACTTGAACTTATAGCCCCGACTGCCAAAATCCGATACGTCGATTTTTGCTACCCTAGCGAGCAACATCTGATGCATGAGATCTAATGTCATCTTTGAAAATATGTCCAATACATTTTCAACCATCTCAAGGGTAAAACTGCTTTACAGTATACAACAAATAATAAAAATATCTAACTTTTGGATTATTTTTTAAATTTAAGAATTTCTCGAATCCTTCTCCATAAGGCCTGTTAGCATCAAAACAAATCAATGAATCTCCGTGTTAACATATATATGTATATATATTCCAAGAATTGAATCAATGCCACGCATCACGTAAGACAAAAGCCTAATGTCCAATGCCTACAAAAGCATGTATGTTTGTGATATTTTTAAATCAATTATAACAAAAATATCAATCAAGTCGTAATACTTTTTCAAATAAAAACATAGACTAGAATTTATAGTGTAACTTTAATCAACTAACGTCTCGGCTGCCGAGACACCTGATTGCAGTGAGTGGTTAACTGATATTTTGTGAAATGAAGTGAAACTTTCTAGCAAGTTTTCCTGTCAAAATGTACCTTATTTTTTTTGAAAATCTTCAAAATAATTTTGTTTAACAAATTCATTCTAAAAATATCTTTTATGTCGCTCACAAGGAATGAGTAAATAAATCTAATCGATAAAAAATGTACTATATACAAAATAGTGCAAAATATATAAATATACTGTTTCAAGCTGTGTTATAATCAAAATAACTAATATTTGATATTGATTTCAAAATTTTGATAGACATATTTTCATTGAGGTATAAATACTACAAATATAGGTATTTTAAAAGATTCAGCGAGCATCATTATGCGAATTGTAGTTATTCGTTTTGTCTTTGGTTCCTCACTAAAATTGAGTAGTTTTTAATTTACAAATATTTCTATTGTAAAGAAATTTTATAGCTTTTATCTACATTTTGAATGATAGCGATACAGCAAATTCAAATGCATCAAAAGTGTATATTTCCGAGAGTAATAATTCGCAAATAACGTACCTAATCCCATTCATATTTCTCTCAAAACTTCTGTGACATTTACAAAGCGATGTGCTCATTCAATAGTAATATAAACAAAAAAGACTACGCTACTAGTAATATAGTTAGGTTTATGGCTTACCTAAAATTTACATTAATAACATATTTAAAGTACAAGTATTTTAATCATTTACACAAGAAAACTGCGTGAAAATTGGAACAAAAAAAATCTAGAAACATTTTATTGCACCAAAATATAATAATCAATTGTATTTTATGAAACAATGTTACTATTTTATCAGTTTTATTATTCTATCTGATAGCCGAAAAAGTAGTATATTTGTGAATTATAATTAAATTTAGTATAATTGAGGAACTTAACGATTTTTATAATTAAATCATATCGGAAAAATTTGCTCAAAAGAAAGGCAATCACAACATCAATGTTTCGAATAGATAATTGAACTTGAACCAGGTGTACAAAATCAAGGGATGTTAGAGTAAAGAAAGAGCTTAAACGTATTTAGGAAATATGTATATAAACCGATTATGATTTCGGTGAGCAAAACAGTTCCTGATACTAATAGTAAGAAATTGTGAAAATTTTATTATACATTGTTATTTTAATACGCGCGAAACATTTGAAATAAGATAATCGAATACAGATAAGCTACTCTCGAGATGAACTTGATGATCAATGACGATAGACCCATATATAATATAAGTTAACAAATTTAAATTAAAAATTACTTATTTCGATAAAAAAATTTGCCAGGGCTCTTTTCACTCGTGTACTCAACAGCAAAAAAAAGTGAGATGGTTAATATTATAGCAATTTCTTCCTAAAATTGATTCAGACAGAAGTGCATATGCTGATTATTAGAGCGTACATTGTATTTAAAAAAATGCGATACTATTTGAGAATAGCATCCGTTCCATTTTTCATACATTCATAACTCATTCACACAAAATTTAAATTGTCTCTGGATCTTCTTCCGAGTATTATTTTGAGCTGTGAAAATAAATCAGCCGTACGATATTTCACATGGAAATACATCGCTTGTTTATGACATATTTTTACTTAATTTACGTGAAACATTTTCTTCTGGAGTGAAATATTTATTGCGAAATATTCACCATATTTATTGCCGAAGAAGAGCCTTGTGATTACCATTTTATGAAATTATTTTTGTATGATTTTCGTATACTTCACTGAGAATTGGGTTTATAACAACAGCTATGTGTTTTGGAACAGTGGATTTATAAAACACAATGTACTATTTCTTCAAATTTCATAAGTAAGATATGGACTGGTTTCGTTCATTTCAAGTATTATCAACTGATATAAAACAAATCAAAACAAGACTATGTTTGTATAAAACTTTACAGTTTATAATGCTTACGGCTGGTGAAAATGGTCCTGACCTTATTATTGACAAATTAGACCAATATAGTCTATTAATATAATATGTTTGCATCTAGTATCAGTGCGAGAGAGAGATATTATGAATTTAGATAGAATGTCGACAGGTGGCATTATTTTTAATTGTTAGTTTACACAGAATTGTTTTTACTGACTGTTTTTGTAAAATTATTCTGAAGTGAATTTTAATTCTCAGTTTATAACGGCATCTAATTCTCTTTTAAAACGAGTTTTATGTATACTCTTAAGCAATTTATTTTAAAAATAATTGAAAAATTAAGCACCGTAGAAATATTGATGTCTTACATTATATATAATGATTATCAATTAGCTTTAATAAACAGTATTTACGCCAAACAATATTCCATTATAAATGTAAAAATAAAGACATGTTTGAAGTGTTCTTAGAAACATTGAGTTATTATTAAGTAAATAATAAATGACTTAAAACAGCTCAAAATTTGAAACCACGCAGACCGGGTAATAATACGCTAACATTCGTTCATAACATTATTTGGAGATAAGTTTGACAGGCAAAATGAAAACACCAGTTGCTCTTGCGTTTCACATCTTTACCCGTCGAACAAGCGTTGACTGATATGAATTACTCAAGTTTTTAACTCCTTCGGATCACGTACGATTGAGAACGTTTCCATATAGTACAAGATTTGCAGTGATAATAATTGACTAATTTGTTAACTAAGATTCAAATTGAATTGATATATTGTTGTAAAAATTTGAGGGTATAAAGTGGAAGCATTTGATTGTGTGTAGATCTGTCGTGCAGTTAATTATCATGCATGAATCTTATAAAGGGATAAGAAAAACTTTCAACGACAGTTTAAATTAATGAACAACTTGATTTTTTACAAAATACACTGAAAGAAACGTTTAATAATTGAAGTAAATTTATGATATCGACTGAAGGTGCTTGATAGAATTTCAACATCAAATTTGAATTGTTACAACTTTAAACGATTCCATATATTTTGCCACTAACGATCCGGGTTTCACCTTTCGGCATCTTATTGCATTCAGACATTCCAGGTGTCAATTCCTGAAGATGCCAAAAGACGAAACCCGGGTAGTCAGTGACAAAACATTTATTTATTAATAACTACACGGTACAAAACTTACAAATTACAGTCATTGCTTTTGCAACGTTAACATATTTAAATATAAAGTATTGGAAATTCAACAAATACACAGTAAAACAATCAACAATGATTGCAAAAAATTCAACCAAGTAAGCTCATGAAATATCTACTTTAAATGAAAAAATAGCATTCGTCTGAACTCACTTTCGTTCACATGAAATACGTCAACATCCAAAACAATACTGTTGAACATTGTTAATGCTCTTACCATTGGCATCCCCATTGGCAGACTGGTTCTACACTTTGGAAGAGCAAACAAGTTATGAACACGATTTCTTAAAAAACTACCCGGAACACACAAATTGATATTATTAAGGATGACAGAATTCTCCTTTTGACCTCGAATTTGTCGAAAGAAATACGTGGCTATATCGTACAAAGTTGTAACAATTCAAATTTGATAAAGTAAATTTAACTATTCATTGTATAACTCATGGCTAGATTTTATAATCAAGAGCCAGCTTAAAAGTATATGACATTTTTTAAAGAGCTTATTCTGGCTTAAAAAAATTTGGAAGATCAAAATACACAGTTTAATCTGAAAAAATCATTGTCAATATACTAAGCGATCGTTTTTCATAAAATCGTCTTTACGACATTTACGTCTTATATTCATGAATATGCTTTTTTGTGCAATATTTTTAAAAATAATCAGCGATATAATTCCAAAATATTCCACAATATATTTTAAAACAATGACCGCGGTATGAATGTGTCAAGTCAAAAATAGCTTGCTGGAATTTCTCAATAGGTGTGGATCTTAAAACTCAAACTGAAGGCAGCTTCTGAATCAAGGGGCAATTACTTTGGTAAGTGACGTGTCGAATTCCAAAACTTTTGTCAATCGGACACCACTTAACTTTTAAACAATTGTTGATTTACTAAGAATACTTTTTACAATGGGATAAGTCTCAGATGCCTTAATTATTGATGTTCAAACTACTACTAAGAAATTAAATGTAGTTAAAGATAATTTAAGATTTTATTATGTGAGAATAGCGGTACCTGGCAATTTTGATTAAAAATAAATCATTAAAGAGCTTACTAAATAATATACATTAAACACTTTTTTTACGTAGCATATTATGAGTTTTGGATATATAGGTTTATTTTTATTGTAAAATAGTTAGAATTTCATATTATTATAATAAGGCCCTATTACATTAATTATGATTATTGTCAACTAAATTGTATTTAATTTATGATATCGACTAAAGGTGCTTGATTGAATACTTACTGCTTGCCTAGGGGTAAGTGTTTTCCTGTAATTAATATATATACGATGTTTACTGTTTATTTTACGTCAATTCTGTTGCATCCGTGTGATAGAATGCATGAAGAAGCCGAAAGGCAAAACCCGGGTCGTTAGTAACAAAACATGTGGGATCTTACAAAATTGTAGCAATTCAAATTTAAATTTTAATTATTGCTATTTTAATTTATTAATATATATTCTTTCAAAAGCATTTCCGAAAAAATACGGAGACGTGATATGTCGCGAAAAAATATGGTCAATGAGTGTCCTGTAGTTTCCTGATCGCTATTTGAACGCCCTGCTATAAGTCAAGTTAGTTGAGAGAGCGTGAAATATCATATAATTGTTCACTTAGATTATTATTTTGTTGTTTCTATTCCAATAAAGAATAAATTAGCTTATAGCAGAACTTATCTATAATAAATGTAATTCGTTCGAAAAATTGGCAATAAGTTAAAGCTTTTTTGTTTTAAAAGACTACTCACTGCTAGCCAATGGGATCTTTTTAATGAAGTGCTTTAAGCTTTGAGAAACACTATAGAAACCTATACTTTTCAGTGAAATCTCTACGTGGCGCTACTTACAAATAGATTGTGACGTATCGCCTGCTGTCTCAGAGCCGTTATTCTCAATCTTTCAGCGATGCTTAAGGTTATTTGTAAATTAGAATCTACGATGTGTTTTTGTAACTCTACACACAGGTGATTTCGTAATGAATTGGATGTTTTCTAAATGTTAAAAGAGTGTAAGCACGACTGAACTAAAAACATTACATTATAAATATGCAATATTATTTTCTTATTAATAATCAGCCAATCTGAGTAAGACAGACTTCTTGGTGGAAAAGTGTTATATTATAAATAATTAAAAAAATATATATATTTGTAAATACTATTTCCGCAATTTAGGATCATCAATTGATTAATACTCGCGATGAGCGAAACCAGTTATCAACATAAATATATTCAATTGTGGAAAAAAAATGTGTTTTTATTAATTCAAAAGTACAGTTATCTGTAAAATGTTCTATAATAAAATCAGCTCTGTAAAACAGAATAATAGGAATGTAGGTACGATATAAACATTTACTAATAACTATCAATGACAAAGCTATAGCAATCGAATTAAAAAAAACTATAAAAAATATTATATGCATCATATTTATAGAGACACTAGCATAATTTATGGTGATATCAATTACTGTAGTTACAAATTACAGTGAAGTAAGCTTCATCAATAATTAAGGGAGGTTCGGTGGTGCAGTGTCGTCAGTAACAAAGCTCACAGGCTCGTATCCTAGCACGGACCGTTCTAAAGTTAATATTTGATTTGTCAATTTCTGATCGACGATGTGATGTACATGATAACAGTCAAGAAAATCTAACAGTGATTAGCTGAGAATTTGTCTAAAAGTTAATCTTCAATCATTTATCTCTTCATTGAAAAGAAAAAGGTCGTGGAACTAAGAAACAAGCAGCTTACTTAGGAAAACTTCTCTTGAAAAACTACTCACTATTTTGTATCAGACACAAAAGAAATTTTAATATCTCAGCTGTGCGTAAATCGAATTAAAGTTTTTAAAATCAAGATTTGTTTTTTAATATTTACTCATAATATATAATAATACTCAGTCGAAGCATTTATAGATAACACTTTTGCACGCATAAATAAATTAAATTTCTCAAAAGAATTTATAGGTATCGAAATTAACCGTTTTATTTAACAGGATAGTATATCAGTAATCAGTAAGATGGTCATGAAATCGGTTCTTTTTATTAAACAGGTATTTTATTTTAGAATAAAAATTCAGTTAAATTATTTAAATAATTTTAGAATCTTCATAAGAAGGATGAGAGAAATGATTTTTGGCACTTGAACAGTCAAGGCACAGGATATTTAATATTAAAAATAGTTCATACTTGTCAAAGTGAAGGCAAAATGACATCCGTAGCTTCGGAGACGAGCGCTGACAAGCGTGTCGGGGCAACAAGCTTCGGTCTTCCCGTGACGTCATTTCTTAAGTTCTCTTCTCAAATTTAGGAAGTCAGATGAAGGAGACTTTTGGATTTTACTCCGGGGAATAGTGGAAAAAAATATATGAAATAGAATATGCGTATTTATTCCATTAATATGAAATCGTTTCCTTCTCTTACAGGTTCCAACCCCAGGACGAAGAACATATTTTTAGAACGATTGAACGATTCTTTTGGTTTTATAGTTGACAACAATGTCTAAAATTTACCGTAAATAGAATTGGAACACCTCAATTTTATATCAAAAGACTCAATTCTAAATTATCTGAGTTAAATAAGCATATTTGATGGTATTCTCTGTGTATTAAATTTATTGCAATGGTAAATCTCGTTTCCATTAATCGAAAGAATTGTATATTTAATTGTGTGATTTTTTTAGCACTAAGCCGTTAATTATAAAAGCAGCCGATTAATAAATACCACATCGATACAGTGACTGGATACCAGTAATGGTATGGATAACGTAATGACTTTTTTCGAGAAAATGTAAATTGATGAAAAAATCTAGTAAAATAAAAAAAAAACTGTATTAAGACGACCCTTTCTTAGGGTTTCTTTGATTTAAGAGTCTCTCAAGACTGATGTAGTAAAATATAGATATAAACCACTTGGAACTCTAAATACGAAACCTACAACAGCTTAAAAATCTCTCGTGGTTTTCACGACATACAACATGGGTACTTTCCAAGGCTGGATTTATAACTTTAGAAATAATTATCAAAGAAATAATAAAAGTAAATTAATATAATGTTTTAGTTGGGAGATAAAATTATATGTTTTAAAAATTACACCAAGCGCTTGAGAGCACGCAAATTTGTTATTGTTATTGGGATTTATTGCAGTACATGACTCGTCAGATGTTTCTACGTAAGATGTAAAAAAATCTCCTTACCCGTTGTGGCCTCACCAAGTGCTAATTGTGCATTAAATACGACCCTAAACTCGAGCGATTAGGTAGTTTGCATATATCAAAACGACAACTTGCCTAGTAACAATAACGTTGAGCACAAACTTTCTCGCTTTAAATCATACAAGCCCCTTGGTTGCGCGTGAATTTTTCTTTGTATAAAGTTAACATTAATGACTTATCCAGTATTGTATATTGACTTAGTTACATACGGTGAATGTTTTGAAACCTTTCATAGACCTTTATAAACTTAATTTATGTTTGTTATTAAAGAGAATCTGTGTTTATTAAGCTGTTTATTAACCACGCCATGATTTATTACCAATAAAATATCTTGTTATGGTTATTAATTTTCTTGAACACAAAATCCACTTCCTTAATCCAATATCTTGTTGGCAAAGATACATCGACCAGATGACCAATAACGCAGTCATATCTCCACGAGAGTATTTATACAAATGCGATTTGAAAATAGCCGTTTCCATAAATACTTTAGTTATATACATGTATTTAATTTTTGGAATCAAAGATTACCATCCCACCTGCGTATTTAATTTCGTACATCGACACAAGTCTGCTCTTGTAACCAGTGAACCTTAAACAGTGTATTTAATTAACACTAGTAAACCATCCAGTATTGAGTGAAAATCGCACCATTTTTTTTAGAAATAACAGTATGTGTTCATTTTATTGTTATATCACATTATCAGATTAAGATTTTTCTATCTAGCATCCACTTACGGTTTATGTCGTAAATGCAATTCAAATACAATAATATCCCTTGGTATATAAAATGTACAGAGTATCACTTTTAAATGTAAAAGTTTTTATAAATTTTATTCTTCCAAATTATATTATAACAATTATTTCTTGATTTATTTCGTACACAATAATCTTATGTGACTTTTAGAGCTTTGAGTTGAATTGTATTCTGTTTTTCTATCCTAGGAGTAACTAATTATTTTTAACCGTGCTGTGACGAGAGAGTTTTCTTACATAAAAATTATAAATATTTTTTTAATCAAATCGTTGTAATAGAATAATATAAAAATAGTTTTATTGTAATAAAACCAGTTGCATAATCTAGGGATCACAAACCATTGAAACATAGCACTTGAATATAGTATCACACTAATTGTTGACATATTCGACAAGTACGTCCATAGTCCTTCACAAAAAAATCCCGCCGACGTACTAGTACGTTCATACTGCTGGAGAGGTTAACATTTTATTAGATGGGTTGTTACAACTTCTGACCGATAGGATATCAGATTATATCGAAGTGATACATTGGAGATATTAGGGATTCCTAAAAGTTTCTTGAAAACAAAAATCGTTCGCAATATGGTAAAAAACCCTGTAAGTGTGTCGTTGTGGTAATAATCTTTATTAAATTAGCAGTTATAGTATAAGGAGCAGTCCCATAGGAAGAAAAGGTTTTTATATTTTATAAAATTTCTATGGACCCAAAGTCTGATGATCTCACATGGTAAAATAAATTTATGACTTACACTATGTCACCTGATATAATTTCTATATATAAGCTATTTTTTCTTTATAATTAAAACCTTTAGTAAAAAAGACAGTATATGTTTTTATTGATTATAAAATTACCAAACAAAAATAGAATGTCATTATAATCAAATCAACGGTCATGAAAAAAGTCAGATATATATTTAGCTTCTTTCTTTATTTTTTCCTGTGTATTTTCACTTGTGTATAACCGACGCAAACTTTTTATTGTGTGTCAGTTTTATTGTATAAAATGCTGAAAAGCAAAATCCGGGTCGTGAGTGACCAAACATGTGGAAATTTAAAAAGTTTCAACGAATTAAATTTGGTATTGAAATTTCATCAAGCACCCTCAGTTGATATATTGTAGTAAATTATAACTTAGAGTAAAAATATCAAAAATGATTCCGAAAACATTGTCGTATATGATATGCTGTATTTGTTATTCATAGAATGAAACTGTGCTCTCTTGCCTTACTAACAGATGATGGGTGATACGAAGTTAAATGTGTCTTAGATAGAATGATGTAAATATAAAATGTCATAACTCATAGTCCACTTTGATGATGTCATAGAGAAAGCCAAGAAACAAATTTTAGTGTATAATTTTCCTTTATATTTATTAGGTTGAAAAATCGTGAATAAGTTTTTGAAATTGGCTGCTTTTAAATTGAAAGTTAACCGTTTGATTCTCGGGACGAAATTTCATTTCTGTCTTATGCTTGAGATTGACAGTGAAAAAAAATATTTTGTGCTTAATTGCATCAAATTTTCATTTCCAGACAGGCCGGAGTAAAAGTTGAGGGGTGACTGTGTTCGGCTGGGCGCCAAGTGCATTGATCTCGCAATGCACCGCCGACCGACGGGCAATGAATCCGCTGATGCAGTCAGCTGGGGTCTACAAACATCCGACAGGGTATCCCTAAAAGGCCACTCCAAACATAACGCGAATAATCCTGCCTGCCTGTCAACCTTGAAACGATCGCGGATGAAAATATACAATTAATTGAATTCCTCGTAAATACATACTTAATGATAATAATAAATTATAGTTATTTCTGACTTACGAATAAAGTTTGACTATTCAGTGAATCAACTAAAGTTAATCGTATATATTCATATGAATGATTAGATACAAAAGAATTAGACTTTTAATTATTGTTTATTCAGAGTTGAATGAAAAAAAAGATAGACATTTAACAGTGTCAAGACATTCGATTACCAACTATTTTTTGTATTAAAGTAAGACTTCATTTGATTTGATAACATTAATTAACACTTACATAATTCAATTTTTTTTATATTCAGCAATGTTATTTATATTCATTACGCGGCTCAGTAGAAAAGGGTTTAAAATACACTACGTAAGAAAATTTTTGTCAGTTATAGAATATAATGGGAAAGTTTTATAATCGTATATTGACTCTTTATTTTTTTGCTAATAACCATTAACTGATCAATTAATCAATATTTACTACGGGCAGTACGAAAATTAAGCTGTCTGATAAATGAAAATTAATTTAAAATCACAATTTAAAAAAATCAATTCAGACCATTTTTAAGCTTGTGGGGAAAGGATATCACTAAAGCCCAAAATTTCAGTATGTTTTTGTAAACGCTTAAACTTTATATTCACTTATCTAGAACTTATACTCACTATTTGATTGCTAGGGTACATGTTTTATCGCTAGACCACGCTACATCTCTAGAAATTTTCTCAGTAAAAGAGCTTCATACTTATTTTCTCGACCTATTCATTTTAATTGGTGAATTATTAAATTTTTATTATTATATTATCTAAAGCATTAATTACATTGCTACTGTAACTGATTTTAATGCCTCAATGCAGTTATAAATTTTATTGCTTCTTGGAATTATTTTATATTTATTTTATAAAAACCGCTTTAAATTAATTAAATATATTTTACTTACAAGTCGTCAGAAACCTTCTTTTTATTATCAGTTATTTATAAGATAACAACTATACGCAACTAATTAATGCAAATACACAATGCCGTAAAAGACTTTCAAGGTCCGTTGAAATAAAACTATCTAAACAATTTTGCGGTTGTTCGCCTCATTAAATTTCACTAAATGAGGTGAGACATTTTAAAATCATGCACCCAGGCAACGACCGACTGCCCCTGGAAAGTAACACATACAATGCGGATTTTTTGTGGGTTCTGAACACACATCTAGCGTGTGTGTTTCACGGAAAAGGTATTCGTGCATACGATTAGATGCATATAAAGCATTAAAGTGTAACAGTGATAGATTTTTACAAGTAAAAAAAAAACAATTTTACTGGTATAAAAGGAAACAAAAATTTCAGTATATTCTCATCATATGAAATTAAATTATTATTAGTTGAAATATTCTTCTTTAAACGCTGATTTAGTCGTTTTAGTATAGGGATTTCCAACCCGCGCCCGCGGGCGACATGGTGCCCGCGGAACGATTCATGTGTGCCCGCCACTATTCGATCGTAACAGAATTTTTTCATTAAAACTTATTAAAAATGTAAATTATTTTTATTTATTTGTTTAAAATTTTTAGCGTACTTAGGTTTATTATATTGGTTCGCATGTTTGAGATATTTATTTATTACAACTATACAAAACTTACAAATTATTAATTCAATGCTTTTGCACCGTAACATATTAACTTATATAAATACAAAATATTAAAATATAAAAATTCAACAAATAATATAAAACAATCAAAAATGGTTGCAAAAAAGAAAGTCAACCAAGTAAGCTCATGAAATTTCTACTTTAACTGAAAAAATAGCATTCGTCTGAGCTCACTTTCGTCCACATGAAATATGTCAACATCCGAGGCAATACCGTTGAACATTGTTAATGCTCTTACCATTGGCATCCCCATTGGCAGACTGGTTCTACACTTGTATGTATGAGAATTTTTTTGTTTAATCAATTTTAATATCCTTAGAAAAAAGGTGGTGCCCGCCACCCTACCGATATTTACGAATGCGCTCTATAATACAAAAAGGTTGGGAATCCCTGTTTTAGAAGATTTATTAAAATTATTGAAAACAGTATGAGAATTTAGTTGATAAGACTAGTACTTGTTTTCCACCTAAATTGATAAAACATATTTTCACTATAACATAAATATTTTTTATTTTTTTACTGATGTACGTGTCTGCCTCTAAATCAGATCAAAATATTCGCAAAAAAAGATATACAAAGAGAGAGAGAGAGAAAAAGTTTATGTTAAACAACTAGTAATAATTTTTGACATAATAAATTTGCAGGCTATTAATACACAATTATATTTACTTTAAATTTTCATACGGTGAAAAAATGTCAATGTATTTTGGTTCGACAAAATTTATAAGACATGTAGTTGATAGCTATTTCGGCTTACGCCTTCGCAGTTCTAATAAAGCTATCAACTTTAAATCTCATAAATGTTGTAGAACTAAAATACATTACTATATTCTCACCGTGCTTTAATGGAGTTCTACCAAGTAAATGCCAATTCGATCAAAAAAAATTATATTTTCAAATGTTGAAACTGTGTAATTTGGGCATTCTTTTATACGGAAGCAATGAAACTGACAGGCAGTTATCGTATATATTTGGAGTTATTCATAGTCTTAATGATTCAAATTTACAATGAAATCTCATCAGCCGCCCTCATTCAACATCGTACAATTATATTCATATTATATTAGAAAAATAGTTTACCAATAAGATGGTTAAAATGATATGTTGAATTAAAGATTTTAATTTGTTGATTGAAACTAATTTATCAAAGAAAACTGCGGCTTAATAAACACCCACTCCGACACTGCACACTTTTCATTACATTCGAATAAAAACAACAATTACAACCTAAAATAAACTGAACTCCAATAAAATATCATTTAATGCAACGTGATGAAATAATAACAAAAAATTATATGAAGTAATAGTTCCTCTTATTGATATCTTGTCTTTAGTAATTATTGTGAATATTTTCGGCGTGCCAATTTGCACGTACTCGCAAAACGGTAATATTAAACACAAGCTGAATCCCACGCAGGGCTGTAGTGAGGAATAAAAAACTAAGTGATATTTAAACCAACTAACGCAGAGCCGATGTAACTGTATTCCGATGCGTGATTTTTTGGACCTGTAATATTTTTCTTAATGTTGAAACATTGTCTGATTTGTGCTGGTAATCTTCAGAAGTTTGTTAAATACCAACATTACTTAGTTCATCTTTGAAATATTTTTTTGTTGCAATTTACTTTCCGTAGTTCAGTAAGGTTATGAAGACAGAACGCGCGCAACGAATGTGACTATTTTACTCCTGAAATGATGAAACAATTGCACGACTGTAGCGGTGCGTGGTGGCTATTCCCATTATGCTAATAAATGTACATTATATTACAATGTAATATGTAATAAATATATTTTTCATAATAAAATCTTCAAATTATCTCAATTAAAATAATTATATGAGAATATTGAAAATGGTCTTTAAAATAAAAGATTTAATGTCTCCGAATAATGAAAAAAAATGGAAACATGCAAACAAATTTAAATTCCGTTAATATCAATTTAAATCGTAATAAAATGTAAATACTTAAATATACCCACTGACTACTATCGTCATAATGAAAAAAAATTGTGTGCTACCCTCCAAAAGTTAGCCCCCAAAAATGTATGATAAAACTCTATTTAGAAGCTTTACTAAATTATTCAATTAAGGCTTGATTTGTTTTGATAATCTTCATAACTCCAACACTGCTTCATTTTTTTGGAAATGTTTAGTGTTAGAATGACCTATACATGGCTTATGAGAGAATAAGTTAAATTCAAGGAAAGATATATTTGTTTGCAATAAAGATCTTTTTATTTATTTAAGCTTTTAAATGGTATAGTGTAGTAAAATTTTAAAAAAGTGTTTATTTCATAAAATTTTAACGTTTCATAATAAAATAAATTAGGCCCGATTTCACTCATAGCGAGCATCAACTAATAAATCCTTTTTATGTGGTACAGTTTAAAAAAAACTACGTACTAAGCCGCTGTGGTATAAAGACCGATCAACTTCCTTGTTGTTTCGATATTACCTTTTCAGATTCTCAACTCGAAAATTTTTTCGCACTAAATAAAATATATACAAATAATTATTTTTTTCAGTTTCGAGTTATTGAATTTCTGATAGCACAGCTTGTGTTTTCATTATCGTCTTAATTATTAAGATGGTTCATTGCAGTTTATTGACCTTTAATATGGGCGATATATAACGGGCGTATATGAGCAAATTTTATTTTAAAATATAGACTTAAAATCTCTATAAATCAACACTGCTAAGTTATTTTTGAAGTATTACGTATTTGTAGGAAATCCTTAGAAATGTGGTCTTGCTGGGAAACTGTTATTGTAATAATTTTTGTTCTACGAAAGTGTTAAGCCAGTCAACCATATTATATATATGTCACTGGGAAGGCGCTTTAGAATTATCCCCATTATTGCTTCGGGTGTCGATATATTTCACGTTGACCATACAGAGTTCTTTATTTTTTGTTTTATATGAATTTTTGTTTTCTGAACTTGCCATCATTGCCAATTTATTAATAATAAATTATTTATCGTCGTTATCTCATAACCATTATTATGGGCTATGGATTTAATAGTATGCAGTTCTTTGTCGTAATCTGCCTGACTCATAGGTACAGTTACTAGCCTATGGACCATGGAGTTATAAGCCGCAAGCTTATGATGAGTTGAGGGACTTACTACCGCTATGTAGACGATATCTTGATTTGTTGGCAAGGCACAGAGAGACAATTAGATAAATTTCTATAGAGAGCTAACTCTATACATAGTAATATTAAATTCACACTAGAGATAGAGGTAGACAACTCCATCAATTTCCTGGACTTAACCATTAGCAGAGTTAAAATAGACACACTTAAAATTTTTAGAAAACCTACCTTTTGTGATACCACAATTCACGCAAAGTCTCTCCACTCATGGAATCATAAGCTTGCGGCTTATAACTCCATGGTCCATAGGCTAGTAACTGTACCTATGAGTCAGGCAGATTACGACAAAGAATTGCATACTATTAAATACATAGCCCATAATAATGGTTATGAGATAACGACGATAAATAATTTATCATATAAAAAACAATTAAATCTAGCTAGAAAACTCATTTACCCGAACCCAATACAAGATAACCGCTTCTATAAATCTATTAACTACCTAGATAGCATTAGCGAAAAAATTCATCGGGAGACTAAAACCTCAATAAACGTAGCTTTCAAGGTCAACAATAACTAAGGCAGACATCTTAAAAATAGTAAAGATAAAATCAATAAACTGGACAGAAGTGGTATTTATAAAATGTCCTGTGGCTCATGTTTATCCGTTTATATCGGACAGACAGGTAGAAGTATATCTACTCGAGCTAAGGAACATGTAAGATCATACAACAATAAAAAAACAAATTCACAATTCGCTAATCACGTTATTAATGAATCACATATTAGAAATTCAAACTCAGCCCCTAAATGTTTGCATCTTTGTAGTAAGGGTCGGAGAATGACAGCTTTAGAACAGCTAGAAATCAATAGACACCAATTATCACAAAGTATTCTTAACGACCAAACTAACATAATAGTATCGCCACTTGTCCAGCCGTTGCACAAAGGGGTGGTCTGATTTACTTCCAGAAGGATCACTTCCGTCCCACATATAATCTTATTGTCATAGACACCTATTGTTTCATTTAGAGTTTTGAAAATTTTGTGCCATTGTATTTAAGTAACAAGCTAGACCGTTGGAACACGAGAGAGGATGTGTTGTGTGCCTTTTCTGCACAGCTATATATAGATAAGCAAATGTTAGTTTAAGCATAGTTCTGACGATGGCGTGAGCCGAAATAGCTATCCACTATATTTGTTAAAAATAATTTTGTAGAACTAAAATACATTGCTATTTTTTCACCGTATTATAATTTGTACTGATAATTAACCTTTCGATGCCCAGCATGGCGAGTTTTTACGTCTTACTGTGCTCAATGGTCATGTACGGGAACAGTGATTATGATACTCTCGGCAGTCAGATAACATAATAAATATAAATAGTATTAAATATTTGAATAGGAGCGTACACAAATAATAAATTGTTCGTTTAATATATTCAATAGTTAAGTTAGACAGATAAGATCTATGCGTGGTTGTCAGAAATGCAATGTTTCATTTTTAAATAATAAAAACACATTTTAAGTACTATTTTAAAAATATACTTTATGATCAGGATCGCAAGTTCATAATACAAAACCGGTCCTGATTGTAAAATATATGTGGAAATAAGTACTTAAAAATGTATTTTTATAATTTAAAATATAATGTCTTTCCATCAAGAAGTGACAGTTAATACTTCAATAGTATAAATAGATGTTCTAAAGCCTACTTACGGGCAAAAATATTTGATGTAATATAATTTTACTGTTAATTTAATTTGTAATGTTTATAAATATAAAATTGCATAAATAAATTTAATTTTAAAACAATCCTTGAATTTGACAATTTTTTTATTTTACCTAAATAAGTTTGCCAATTTTCAAGGTACAGTTATTTTTATAACAACACAAGGTTGGGAAAAAATTAAACGAAAACATGCTCATGCAGTGGATTATACTTTTTGCATACGGAACACCGGCGCTTAAAGGTTAATCAAATAAATATACATTAGTGTATTTTCTTAAACATTTTGCTTTTTTACTTTTTGTGATGCATACAACTCCATCGAAATGAACAAGTATATTTAAATTATATTCATTGCTTGTAGTTCATTAATAAAAGTTTCCGACCCTGTACAGAGTTTGTATGCAAAATGCAACCGTTGCTATCACAAAAATAATGAACTCAGCGTGCAGAAGCAGTTCACTGGCCGATTACTATAATAGTCTACTATGACATTGAGTGCACTTATCGCCTCTTATCACTCGCTCAAAGATTATTATTATTATTAACGATATATTTCATAAATACATATTGCGTCGTTCGTTTCATCATCTGTGTCAATATTGTGACAGGCGTATAAAACTTCATATAGAATACCCAAATTATCAATTAATTTTTATTCTCTGCCAGTTTTGAATAATATAAGGAATTTATTATATCAAACTCACAACTTTCCTCGGCGATATTAATCCCTGTTTACAATTCATATAATAAACCAACTTTAAACATATTGATGTACGCGAAATGTCAAGTTCATAAAATTAATCATGGCTCAAAAACGTTCAGCAATAATAACGTATAGCTAAGAAGTACGGTTTTTTTAAGCCTTTTATAATCTTTTTAAGGCGCTTAGTATTTTTATATAACATAAAAAAATAAAGTGATAATACCATAGGATTTTACAGTATTTAATATACAGCCGTGTGTGATGATATTTTCGGTCTCGGAATTTCAAATCAATTAAGAAACATATTTGTTTTAGAGAAAATCAATTCCTACCATATTCAAACTCGATGACAAAAAACATCAACAACATCCATGCTTAAAATTTCCATAAGTTAAAAACAAGCTTAAATTTTATATTCAACTTTCTGGGACTTGAACTCTCCTACTCATCAACACTCCTTTTTTATATAAATATTTGTTAAATGTTCTTCATAATATATTATTTACTATAACAATCCAAACTCGCAGTGGTTCTCCAAAAAAGGGGGTTAGCGAGTTAATAATTATCTACAAACAATAAGATATAAATAAAAAGAAAGTTCATTGACTCGACCATGAAAAAACATACAAGACATTATACCTTCAATTAATTTATGTTTTCTTTGCATCAACACAAATTAAGTGTCTAATGCATGTTTTTTTTTATTTATATTTAATAGCTTTTATGAAATAAAAAAAGCCTTGAAAACACCTTTTTCATTTGTATTTGTACAAAAAAAACTTTTATATAACTCAATATGGAGTTGTTATCATCGGAATGTGATTTTTTAAATATTGAAGAAAAAAGTTGCTTTTATTTACTTTATCACGAAACAAGATAATAAAAAAAGGAAAAGATAGCTTCAAGGTGAAGTAAGTAAGTTATTTTATCACAAGGATAGGTCAAGAATTCTTTTTAAGCCACCTACACAGTTGAAGTATTGAGATGAGTGTTAAAAATGATAACATTTCCTCAAATACTATCTTCAAAATTTCTAAACAGCAGTAGCTTTTAAAATGCTTTAAATAGAATGTTTTCGTGCCATTTGGAATGAAAATTTTATGATAGAGTAAGCCTATCTTAGAAAAATACAAATTATATTCTGAACAGTGCTGAAATCAGGAAAAGTTGCCTAGTAAGAACTGATTTTTATTTCATCACTTATTCATTCATTCAAAAGAGTCTTTTCAATTCGTAAAATTTTGATGATATTTTGCAAACATTTTTGTACCGCGTTTTTCAACCTATATGTTGCTGCACCCCCTTAAAAACAGTTTTTTTTCTGCGCCTAAATCGTGGAAGTTTTATTTTTAAATAATAAAAATATAACAATTTATTCACGCTTTAAAAAATAATCAATTTAATCCAAAAAAAAGTACAATTGACAAAATAATAACAAAGCTTTGCAATATTACGATATGAAGTTTTATTTATTTGTAAATATTATGGTAGTAATACTTACTTTACCATATATTTCTTTCGAGTTATACGATGTCAAAATGAGATTATCGCATCCTTGATAATGTCAAACTGTACGTTTCTGATCATTTTTGAGATATGAATTGTTTGTATTATACTTCTGAAGTGTAGAACTAGCCTGTCAGTGCGAATGTCACTGATTAGAACATTAAAAATTGATTTAGTTTTTTTTTAAATTATTTTAATGTTACCTTTCATAAATATTGTTTTCATTGCAAAAGCAACAGTTTGTGATTTTTATAAGTATGCTGTATAATATTAAATATACAATATTAATCAAATTTGGATACTATAGGGAAGTTAAAAAACATCCCTGCTTATGAAAAATAATCCATAATCCGATTAAAAGTCAATTTACATTAAAAACGTAATATCGTTACATTTTTTGCACCTATACTTTTATACAAGTCAAAATAATAAATAATTATTAGTAAGCTTAAAAAAAATAATCGACCATCCATATTGAACATACAAATTACCGATCAGTTTATTTATTTACTTTTTAATTGATAGGCGAAATCCAAATTTTATAATTACTTATTTACATATATGGAGACACACATCATTAAAACTTGGCAGGAAATCTGGTTGAGGTAATTATTTAGATATATTATATAATGTGTTTATGTACAACAATGTTACATGGAATAGCAACCTTACATTTAGGATGCGGGGGCGATTATTGATGGTATGCAGACGACCTCAGGACCCTGTCACTCTTTTTCGTTGGATCCGCAAGACAGGGGTTATGAAACTGGTGAAGTGTGGCTTCAGGGAATTGCTATTATTTGCTTTATTCCAATATATATATATACTTCAATGAGATTTAGGGAAGAAGTAAAATAATGTATTATAAATTGAAAATTATTTAGTTATATATTGGAACACTATTTTTGTAGATAATATAAGAGATATTAATTCAACATTGGAATATAGTTAATTCTCGACTTACGACGGTTCGACTTACGACCATTCGCACTTACGACCAAAAAATAGTATAAAATAAAATTACGTATAAAAATTCAAATTGATCTTATAAAAATGATTTGAAATATCTTACAAACGAAGAATTATTATGCATCGAAAATCAAAGGGTTGAAGAAGGGGCTAAAAAAAAGAAATGGTCTAGTGGTCTTTAAGTTGGAAAAACAAACAACTCAACTAAAATTGGATATATTTTTTAAAAATACTACTTTTGCTTTTTCTTCCACTACTGATGATGACGCGATGGATTCTACTTAAATACAGATGACGAAAGATTTTAAATATTAATAAAGGGTTTATTTTATTTTGTGTTAATATATAAGTATTAATTTAAAAAAAAATATTAATAAATACACATGTTTCATTTCAATATGCACTTACATACATATTTTGTATGAAATTCGACTTACGAACCAAGTCCAGGAACGTATCTCGGTCATAAGTCGAGGGTAACCTGTACTGTAAATTGATAGAAAACATACCATATGAAAAGAAAAAAAATCCATTTATATTTAATATTAGTTGATTGATATTTGTAGAAAAACCTTTTCAAGAATGACTCATTAACAAGATCGTTAATGAAAATTATCACAGGCAGAATTAATTATTATTATATTAGTATTATTAAATTCGTTTTAGCTGTAATTGATTGCTTGCCTTGGGGTAAGTGTCTTCCGGTAATTAATAACTTTGCTATATAGACAATGCTAACGGTTTATTTTACGTCGGTTCTGTTGCACCCGTTTGAATACCTGAAGATGCCGAAAGGTAAAACCAAGGTCGTAACAAAACACGTGGTATCGTACAAAGTAACAATTCAAATTAGAAAACACACGCTTGAAATTAACTTTACTTTTGTTTTTTCCTTAAAAACCAATGGTAAAAGTATTTACAAATTTTGATAACATATATTTTCATTTAAAAATCGATCATCAAACAATAACGTAGTATTCAGAACATCTCTGATGTAAATTGTAAAATAAGTACAGCTTAAATCAAAACTCAATACTGAAGCTTTTTTGCATAATATTTAAATCATTCTTTAAAAGAACGTATATATGTCCATATTCTAGCACACACAAGCATATTTCATTTATTCATTATTTAATCAAAACGAGCAAATTTTAAATGAAAAATTATTACAGTTATAAATGTATTTACCTCTACTATACTTAGGACTGAATCAATAGAATTCGAAACGACTTATTTGTTTTTTTTACAAACTCCAATACAGCTTTCGGTCCGTCGGTTGTTACCCACGCATTTACGGTTTCAGTCGATATTAGAAGGTAGCCCAACGTTAAGACGTATACGTATATACATATAAAGGATTTTATAGCGTATAAATGTTCTGTCAGAACTCGT
Organism: Himalopsyche japonica; assembly: GCA_028555115.1. Lineage (NCBI taxonomy): Eukaryota > Metazoa > Arthropoda > Insecta > Trichoptera > Rhyacophilidae > Himalopsyche > Himalopsyche japonica. Next base: position 122,804 of record JAHFWJ010000616.1, read on the forward strand.
CTGTCTAACTTGGCTTTTCCTATTAGATAAATGTTATATCTGTTGGATTTATTCATTCCATTATTAGAAATGAGATGTAGCTGTCGGATATATTCGTAGAGACCATTATATATAACCGAAATCTATATTTTATAATATAATTTACAAACAATCCACTAAAAAACATATTTTATCGTTTAACAACGGAAATAAAACTGTGTACTGGTTTTTGATTGAACACAATATCATTTCTTTCTTAATACATGTTGACAGAAATTTTTGAATTGAATCGCTTAAGTTTTTCATATGTTCATATGTTTTATTTCTGATGAAACTTTTTAGGTATTAAAGTGAAGTGACTATAATTAGGAGGTTAATTTAAAATAAATCTAAATTTATGTAATCTTAATGATTTAGAGATGTAAAATGGTGAAACAAACATTAATAAATCATATATTTAAAAGCTGAATTACATTAAATATAGATCTTAATATTTATGTATAGCAATTAAATTTATACATGAATTGATTAAATGAATTAATGACTTTATAGTATTGAAGTCTTAAAATCATTACAAGCTTAATGACTTTATAGTAAGAGGTTATAAAACTTTCATTATACAATATTTCACAAACAAAAACTTAGAGATACATGCTGATTTTTCAGAAGAAGGCTTGAGTTAATATATCAGATGGAATGTTATTTTAATAACCGTATAATTTCGTTCAGATTGTCTTATGATTGCTATTATATTAATATATTTTAGGACAATGATCCTGCAACAATATATAAAACAATGCTTTAAGATCAAATCAATATTAAGGCTGCATTGATACATTTTGTCTCCATAACATTTTAACCCAAAGAATTATAACAACAGATTGTACTGAATTGATAATTGGTACTAAAAATAGTCCAACCCTTCACGTAAGAGCTACTTTTTATATTCATATAAGGCTTAATTTGACGTAATAATCTAAGAACGTTTTTTTTAATATGAACACTATTGAATTATTGTTCGAAGTGTTCTGTTTCGATTAAGATATTCAACCTTTTCGTAGTTCAGCATAAAATAGTCTAACATATCTTTCTTTCAGCACATCCCTCAAATTGTGTTTTATTTCTTTAACTATAGTACCTTTCCATAAAGAAGTGTTGAGAAGAAAAATTTTATATCATTAGTACTGTCATCAAGGGCATTACTTTGAAATTTAGCCTGTTTCTGGCCGAATCAAAAAAGCGATTACAAGTTCTGCATATTTCAAAAAAATGATTCAGTCTTTTGGTGTCACCAAACTTGCAAAGATTATCCAGACAAATCAGGCTTTTGTTTAAATTCTAAATTAATTAATTAGGTACTTTCACTCTAGAGTTTTGACACTGTTATCTCTCTTATATTACCAGTCAGAGGGTATGAACCGTAAAACACATGTTATTTGAGAACTATAAAAGTGAAAAGCTAAGTACTGCAAAGTCAATGTGTTAACTGTCTCTTTTCGATGGAAAGAAATTATATTTAAATTAATAAGAACACATTGTTTCCTTTCAGATAAACATATTTATATAGCACGATTTCCACATTAAGATACGTGTATTTCAATGTTTTTAACCCATTTTGATCTTATATATATTATTGAAATAGCACTTCAAAATGTGTTTCGATTATTTATATGTAATATGATCTCAGGGAAACGAACATCTTATCACATGACAAACTGTTGAATAATTCTAGTATTTATTGTAAGTGTTATACTTTGAACGCGGCTTGTCCTATATATCGGTATTTTATGACGCAAAGTAGGTATCCACATAAATGCTTATCCTGAATACGATTTAATCGAGGACTCAGAGAAACAGTGAATACCATTCACAAGCTATCTGTCTTGCTTGAAACAGTCATTAACCTTTGCTTTATCTTGATGTTAAATCATCTTGTGTATTTAAATACTTGGTATTTCTAGGCTCTTTATAACAACAGTGCAGTACGAATACTCTAAACAGGAGACAAAAAATTATACGGATATCAATGCAACATTTATTTATTTTAAGTTAAGGATAAAACTTATACACACCGTTTCTATGTTTGCATGGGAAATACGTTCCAAAGACTACCGTGCAACAAACGATAGGGTACTTTAATATATACAAACGATAAGTAACACAAAAATAATAAATAGATTCTATCATATTACTAAAAATTTAACTCAAATTACAAAATTCTTGAATCAGAATTGATTTATCACTTATGTCTAAATATATCATTATACGCTGTTCAACATTAACAAAATTAAAGAAATTTTTACTCGAAAATGTTAGGGGTGGTTAATTTTTTTTATTGTTTTACGTTTTTATGAATATATAGCTGTCAGTGCATTAAAGTTATTTTTTGTTTTTCTTTCATTATATTTTTAGCTGCTACAAAAAAAGCAATCAGTGTGGAAAAAGAAAATGGGATTGAGTAGAAACTTGAAGGATTCGAGTTAGTTACATAGCTCCTGTTTCGTGTCCATTATGTCTACATTTTCTCAATGAAGCTTTAGGCTAATGGTGTCGATCTTTTTACAATAGTTAATAATCAATTTGATAACATCTAAAAGGCCAAACAAACACAAATTCATCGCCCATCACAAGAAACTCACGCAATTACAGTTTATCTATTATATTATATATGATATTTGTACTCCTAGAATTTTCAATCAAAAAGTGTATTATTGTTCTAATTTTTATTGATATTTATGATTTTTTAAGATTTCAATCCTTCTATTAAATAAAGTTAACAAGTCATACTAAAATATTGATGATCTTGGAATATGTCAAAAATGTACAGAATCAATCCTAATCGACACTACTAATATAAGACTTATGAATATTCTCTCAAGTTCTTTGTGGTAACATACACCTGCGTTGTTATCTAAATTAGTAACAAATAACCTTTTTATAGCTGATTTCCTGCTTTGTTTTAAAGCACAAAATGTCATATTCAATTGAGGTATACAATTGAATTCAAATAAAGTTTTCTGTATAATTTTAGATATTTTTGAATAAATACAGTACACCACTGAGAGTTCAGTACAATTCCATGTGCATTTACTACCGCATTGGAGTGAGAAGGAACATGCGTGTGTGCGTTGACACAATTTATAAGGAAGTTATTAATCCTCAGTGGATTCTTCAATGTCGGATAGTAACTGCTTGCATGTAAACAGCGAAAGTATATATTTCGTAGAACTTAAATTAAATGCAAGAACATTACTATTCATGACGGCTTGACTAATATCTTTATACAAAATATGTCTAGAATGGGGACACAGTAACTACTAATTAATCTCCGTTTGAATCGAATACTTGTGAAGTTTAAAAATAGAAAACCAAATTTTACTAATATACTTAAGAAAATAATTTGTAATATCATGCGTGAAAATATAAAGCGCTCAAAAATAAACACCAATTATTTTACATTTTTTACAAAACTGAAAAAAATGCGACCACATAGCTATTATTTACGATATCGACTAAGGGTTCTTGATGGAATTTCAATATCAAAAATAAAATTTTGAAGATTCCCAAAGGCGAATCCCGGGTCGAGAATGAGCAAACCTGTGGAAACTTAAAAATTTTCAACAACTTAAATTTGATAATCATGTAACAAAACCTGCGAAAAATGCTAAAAATGTTCTACTTAGCCTTTGCTGTCATTGCTTTTTTATTTGTTAATTTCGTCATAACCGCCAAATATTTTATGAATAATATGTGGTCAGCACGGTCACCCTAAGAATAGAATTATCACTGGCACATAATATTCTATTTGTGTAGGATATTACTTAATTTCCCAGTTAAAAATCAAACCACAAGTGATATGATTTGATTAGATGTACTCCAAGGATTTTACGATCATTTCTATAAAGTCGCTTCATTGCTTTTATTGTCGGGTGACCTTCCAATTGGACTGAAAATACGAGACTGAAAAAAATTATACTGTGTATTATCATAACGAATGCACTATTAAAAACGAACAGTTGTACAGCCTTTAAAATTATTTTCATTTACTTACTACGGGTGCTTTGTTTTTTGAATTACTAAATTATTCAATTTATCAGATTATTGTTATGATGAAGTTTTCAGGTCTTTTTTTATCATTGCACACATTTTACAATTTAAATATTTATGTATTAATAGCTATGTTTTCAAATTTGTAGGATTCCACATGTTTTGTCACTCACGACTGGGTTTCGCCTTTCGGCATATTCAGGCATTCTATCACACGGATGCCTGAAGATGCCGAACGGCGAAACCCGGGTCCTTAGTGACAAAAAAAATTTATATTGAAATTCCATCAAGTACCTTCAGTCGATATCATAAAAAAATTAAAAGCTATGTTTTCATTTGTAGTGGATCAGTTGATAATGCTCACGATAACAGAAATTGGTCCTGATCTGAGTAATATAGCATTATAGCAATAATACTAAATATTGTGCTTTATTATTTTATTAATAAGTGACATTTTGTGTCTGAATAGTGATCCAGCGTTATGGTCACATTATTTATAGCGTCAATACAATCCATCAAGTATATGGGCGTCATTATTGTAAATCAAATTAATTGATCGTAAAGTCGCATTAGAAATGTGAAAATTGAAGTTGAGATTAATGAAAACAATTGCGGCATTGTAATAAAATATAATAACGAGAACAGGGGTCAAGAGTTAAGATCACTTGCTGGCCTCAACTTTATGGGTTGTATAAAATTGATATCACTTGAAACTATTCATTGGAAACTTGCTAATTATTTATATATCTTATCATAATGAATATGAGTGTTTCCTACAACAGTGCGAGTCTGTTCATGGTTATACAGAGACGCTTCATAAAATACGAATGATAAGAGTAAAATTATGATTACATTATAATTTCATCAATAAATAAATGTTTTGGCTTTTTTATACATTCGTAAGCTTGATATCTAAAGCACGTCTAAGTATCATGAATAATTTTACATCAACATTAAATAATTATAATATATTTATACGATATAAAATTATGTTTGTGTAGCGTTAAGCTAGAATCCAATGATTACGTCTTAATTCTACCATACAACAATCATGTTAATACCGAGTAAACTCAGTATATTAAAAAAAACCCAGTAGAGACTAATTTACGGCACTATTTGTTTTTTTTTCTTTATTGAGAAAAATAAATCTAATATATTTTTTAATACAATAGATTCAATGATATGTATTTAAAATAAAATTAATAATTGTTTTATTATGTTTGGTGTGTTACTATATGACACAAGTGTTAGTCTAGGGATGCTTCTCAAAGAGGCAAAATAGCAAAATAATCAATCATAAATTTATGTCTTATTTTTATTAATTTATTATTCATATTATTGCTGTTCGATGAATTATGGGTAATGAACATGTATTACAATCCCGCTGATTATTAACATTATGTTTTCGTAAAAAAAATGTTCCTGATAAATAAACACATACATTTAAAGAGCCATATTATAAATTTGAAAACTGATTTGAAAGTATTAACGCTTTTAAAAAAAAATATTTACATATATTTCTGTACTATCTGTAAATTCTTCAGTAACTTTTTTAGCATAAAGTTTGAGTGTCTCTGAGAATTTCACCATTATTATAACGGTAAGATAACTGTGTTTTATGAGTCGTCACTTTACCCAAACGCACCACCCAAGACTTAATATATCAAGACTACGATGTATGCAAGAAGGCAAAGCCAAAAATAAATTAGGAATTATTTATAAAATAAAATTAACGTAAAAAATATTCAAGCTTGTACAAAACAGTCATGAAAACTACTGAATAATATGTACCAATTTATAAACATCTCATTCACAATTTCATAGAAATGAAAGAATATAAAAAAAGCTTTGAATCCTGGATCGGGCAGGTAAATAAATTGGTTATTATCGGAGTAACAAAAAATGTTACAGTCGCTGTGCGGAAACCGGATTTAAAACGAAACGTCTGGATGAATCTCAAATTTCAATTATACTGATCTCGTCTGTAGCATGTTCTCTATCGTCGTATTCCTTTCGTGTCTCGGGGCATCGTTTCGGAGAAATGACAGACTATGTTCCACAAATAGAGCAAAGATTGTGTGAGCGATATCATTTTTATGTATTTATATCCACGTAATACGACCTTGCGGTTATTATAGAAAACTTATTAAGATAACTATGTATTTATTCGGGTGGAATATATATATGTATTATTTACAAGTTAGAGTCGGACGCTAAAGCTTTTATTAGCTGTTAAATAATAAAGTTAGGTTTGTGTGATTTCAAACTTCGTCGATATATTCATAAAATGATTTTTTATATTGGTTCAATAAAGTATGCAAACAATGTACTTACAATCATTTTTTCATTTCATCAAGTCATTTTTTAATATAAAATTTTTATTTCAGAAATCACGTTATCTATGTTTCCAAAAATCTATACTAAAATGCATTTTTTCATAGTAGCAACCAAATTTGCATTATATTCGATTATTTAGAAAAACACTGTAATCATGCATTTTATTCATTTTCTATCACGATTTTCACATTTTAATATTTGGTGAACATAAGTAAATTACATAGCGATCAACATAATTTATAAATTTAAAAAAAAGCCTTTTCATAGTACTAACTCTTTTTTTATATTTTACAAACGGACCAGCTTTATTCATATCGAGCTTTGTCAACACAATTCATAACAATACTATTTCAATGAAATAGTATTGTTAATACTTAGTATACGTTACTGCAAGGATTATCAAAAAAGTTGTTCAAGAACTGTAACAAGAATTAACAACAATATATAACAAAATATTTAAAATTAAAAAGTGAACATTTAACTGTATATTAAAAATTAAAACACATTCAAGGGTAAAAATTATTTAAAAAAACAGTGATATTTTTGTTCTTCTCGTATTTTTTTAATGATGTATTATAAAACATACGATTTCATATCAATAACATTGAAAAGATTGTTTTTATCTTCAATTCATAATGCTAGTGATAAACGGAACAGGTATCGATCATTAAACAAAAATGTGAAAGTTGTTTATAACTTAATTAATTTTTTTGGTTATTCTTTAAAACGTATTATTGACATAAAATACAAAAAAACACGCTCCGCGAAATACGCTAATTGTCAAGACAAAGCTACACGCATTTCCAAGTAAAACACACCGGCCTTTATTGAGTCGTCATTATATCCGTATAATGGTAAACGTGAGCATTTATTGAAAAAGGCAACAGAGAAAAGTTTTCCAAAGGAAATTGTTCCCCTTACCGATACGCTGTTGCTCTTGCGTATTTGTTTGCCTCGAGCGGTGAAAGTTTTTGTTACTGCAGCATCAGTTCAACCAACTTACAAGTGTTTTATACCACCGAGCGGGGTATGAATATTCCAAGTGGCCGCCAGAATCCATATTCAATTTAACCATACATGGACATTAGTTGTACTTGGATGTTTGTCGTGAGTCTTGCTGAGTGCAATTTTTGTACAAAACTGTCCAGTGTGATGGTGTCTTTTGTTACAAAGTGAAGAATGTTGAATATATACATGCAATATACAAAACATTATATAGGTTTATATTAATAATTAAAACTTCTTATATTTGCATTCACTTCGAGAGAGAAATATTTTACACGAAACATTTTTTTATGATTATAACAAAACAAACACACGGCTACTGGGTTAATCAACGTTTTTAGCCGAATAATATTTCATTTTATATATTATATAATATCCCCAATGTTAAGTATTTTTTTTATAGTCATAACAAATATCTGAAGCATCAATTTTATCCGGCGGGTGATTTTATCACTTTGTGATATCGATATTTTTTGTCATATTTTGGAGTTTATGGAATCAAAGTTATCTTAAATACAATATTGTAGTTGGAATTTAAGAGTATTATGAGAACTGTACATCATCCGTTGGTTGAGATCGTAAAGTAGATGGAATAAGTTAGGAAAACTGTTTGTGACACATCAGGACGATTTGTGTTTGAAGTAGTAGATAAATTACATATAGATAAAAAAAAACATTTTTAATAATCAAAACAAAGATTTACATCTATGATCGCAGAAAAATTACAACTATATGGTCTTAATATAATATATCTGTAACGCACAAATATTACAGCATTAAAAACATACAATACATTTTATTGATTGAATTGGCATTAACTTGATAGAACCCCATTATAACACGGTGTAAAAAATAGCAATGTATTTTAGTTCTACAAAATTATTATTTTTTAAGGTATAGTTGATAGCTATTTCACTCACGCCATCGTCAGAACTATGCAGAGCCGCCTTTTTAGTTTCATTTACAATGTTTAGTTTTATTGCGAGCAAGAAACAAGCTAGTTCGTTAAAACAGGAGAGAAGATGTGTTGTGTGCCTTTTCTACACAGCTATATATAGATAAGCAAATTTTCGTTTAAGCATAGTTCTGACGATAGCGTGAGCCAAAATAGCTATCAACTATACCTTAAAAAATTATAGTTTTGTAGTAATAGTTTTGTAACTAAAATACATTGCTATTTTTTTCACCGTGTCCTTATATAAATGGTTAATAGGACACTGTAAAAGAAACATATTAATTTTTATTTTAATGTTAGGACCGTTTTCGCGTATAGCATTCAGTTGATAGTGCTCGCAATGAGCGAGTGTGTTTATACACCAATACATATTGTTTTACACATGTAATGTACTTATATCTATTACGTGAGTGCATCTGCAGAGAAAGGGTGAAAATATCGACTTGTTGATAAAATTTTTGATGATGATGTTTTCACTGAGTTACATTTACTACACATAGATTAGATTTCACAATTATGGTGAGTTATATTTTAATAATAAAAACACAATGCTTAGTACTATTTCCACAATTCTGTATGCCATCAGGACAGGTTTCGTCCAAGGCGACCATTTTCAAGTAATACAATAAAAATTAAAATAAGACTATTTACACATCATTTTGAGTTAAAAATAGTCAAATGTGCAAAACTGAAAGCTCAAGAACTTAGAAAATAATTATATTAAATAACTTAATTTGTATTATTCAGTTGATCTATCTCGCGATGGGCAAAATTAATCCTTATATATCACATATGAGATTACAAATATTACTAAGTATTGTACTATTATTATTTAAATATATTGGTCTTCCACCAATAAGTGATAGTTGACATTTTTAAAGTATAGAATGATGAATAAAACTTAAAATTATTTAATTCTTCACTATGTCTTGTGTACAATAAAATTTACATTACTTACATGATATATTTCTAATATAAAAATATAACAGTCCATTTAATCTAGTTGCAGTAATAGAATTCGTGACCCATATAATTAAATAGTATGAACACCAAACAAATGGGTCACTCGACTGCTGGGCTTTATAATAACTTTACAATCTTATAATTTATAGCATTTGATTAATTTATTATATATGTATTCGGGATACAATTATAACCTTGAATAAAAACTTGAAAAAATTCACCATTTGTTTCTGTTTACATTGATAATTTTTAGGCAAGTTAGAGTTATGTTAAGCAAGAAACATTCCATTAATAATCGAGAAAAGTATTTTGTACTTGGATTCTTTTTGCCAAACGCTCGTTGATTGGATTTTTATACAGATTTTTTTTACATTCATAAATATATTGATTCATTTATAGATATTTTTTACTTTACATATTTGAACTCGAGTTAATTAAATAGACCTGACAGAAGAGGCATTGCAAGCGTGCAAACTGGTCAATATACTGCATAAGGGTAGCCGGAGCAAGGGGTGACAATTGGCTCGAGAACCCACCCTATGGAAAGCACTTACCAGTTACTACTCACACTCGCCTAGGGATAACTCCAGCCCTGCTTAGAATATAGAGAAAATTGAAAAACGTGATGTATAAAGCGCTAACCGTCTAAGGCCTAGGAAGGGTTTAAAGTTTTCATGGTCCCGAATACAATTCTGAAATACAAGTGAAAAATCAAATATTTTCGCATGTATAACGGCAGAAGCAGCAATATTTTAATATCCATTTAAATTGATATTCACCGTTGGTATCGCAATAATACCTTACACAATTTTGGTGGAAGATGTTTTTACTGTATTATGTTAACTATTCAAATAATGGATTTTATATAAGTACGTTTGTACAGTGTAAGATTGTACTGCGTAAAACACTGATTACAGTGGCAAAGGATTTCAATCCACTTTGCATTAAGGAATGAGTATGATATTAATTTAATAATAAAGATAATTTAATGATAAAGAAAAGGTCGATCTCAACAGTTGATGGTTATTTTACATTTTCATAGTTTTATGTGTTTATCAAATATTAGAGAGGTTTTTATTTTAGTGTGTTTTGATCAGCAGCTCAAAAAATATAGTGTGGAAATAAGTACTAAAAAAATGCGTTTTTAATATTTAAAATATCATGCCTTTCCATCAAGAAGTGACAGTTAACACCTTAAAAGTGATTAGTATGTTTTGCTGTCGATGCAATGGTTTTAATGTAATTTTATTACAGATGTGTTTGTTGAATAATTAAAGATTACATAAATTATTATCGATACACCTTTCATACAAACCAAATATTATTGTTATACCTGATTATTTATACCCCGCTGATTTACAGGGTTCCATATTAGAAAAATATAACCCAGTTTTAGAAATTAGGAATGTCTTGCAATCACTGCAAAATATAATTACATATTCTTCGAGCAGAGAAAATAAATGATCGCGTACATTAAGAAGTTTACTGGGAGCAAATAATTATGATGAGTTCATACTTCGCAGATAAGTCAATGTGTAATATTATAATTATATTATTATATTTGAAATCTCGTACGGTACTCTTAAGAAAAAGCTTCATACATTAATTTAATTTAGTTATTTACACTGAATTTATTTACTTCATGATATATTAAATGCAATTTTATACATAGTATTTTTTGTATTGCAGATTTTTCCTTAATTATTTATTCTACACAGCATTGAATCATTACGACAATTGCTATTGTCTATGACAATCATTTTTTTAAATCTTGTTTTTTCTTCCGTTTATTCTCATTGGTAAAGAAGGGACAATTAACTAATATCTTTGGTTCTGCTAAATCAATATACCGATAGATTGGGAAAGACAATTTTTGAGAGAAATTTAAAGGAAAATAAATTGTCAAAAACGAAAATAATTTTATTCAATTATTTGGCTCACAATTATGTTGATTTGCGGCAAAAGTAAATAATAAAAATGTTTTATTAATATAAATTATGGATTTATTTAAAATACAATAGATCTAATAATGAGCAAAGGTTATAACAGTAAGGTATATTGCACTAGTTCTGTGACTAACCGGGAATAAAGCCACAGTTTTTCCAAAGATTTTTCTTTGGTAAGGAAGGGGAAATGTGACACGTTTGAGAAGCCTGCGCCCATCCCCATCATCTACTATTTCAAGGTTGAAACGTTATCGTTACACTTTCATGAATTAAACTATGGTAAACGAATGCTCGCTCGATTTATATGAAAACTGTTGACATGCTTAGCTATTGCGACCAGAGGAAAACACTTAGGCAAATTATCCGTACGTCTAAAATTACGTATAAACTTGTCTGCGTAATCTGAAGGAATTGAGTTCACTAACACATTGATTAAGAACGCTTGGACAAGCTCATTTTTAAACTTTTACTTTCAGCTGATGGAACATTATTTATTCATCAAAAAAAATTCTTTCCTTATTGTAAGACTGAAATATGTGAGAATTTTATTACTATGAGATAAAAATAAATGAGTGCAGACAAAAAATATGGTATTTGCTCATTTTTCACAATAGACTATAAGAATTGTTTTTATTTTAAAATTACGTTTAAATTATTTATTTAAATGTCATTAGCTTGGCAGATCTTCATTATAATAATATATATAGTATAAATATAAGTTTATTGATTGAATTGGCATTCATTTGGTAGAACTCCATTCTAACTCCATTCTAACTAACTCCATTCCAAACATAGTTCTGACGATAGCGAGAGCCGAAATACATCAACTTTATTTAAAAAAATAATTTTGGAGAACTAAAATTCATTGCTATTTTTTTCACCGTGATAAATATAAGTATTTACATGAAAGGTATTTTATATTTGCATGTTTTTATAGCTTTTTCGGTTACCACTACTAACAAAGCAAAAAAAAATATATATATATAAATACACAAATATTGTTATTAATTTTATGATATTCTATCCTGTAAATATATCATGATCAACATTCATATCACACTATGAGTGAATAAGTCATTTCGTATACTAGCCGTTTAAACAAAATTTCTTTCAATTTCTTCTCTTCTCTTTTTCCTCTAAAAAATCAGCTTTATTGTGTTATAAATAAGTAAATAGAACACGTGAGCCTTGGAAATCTGCCTGACAAGTCGTCGGCACTACCTGCTTAGCCATTTATCAAAACTTCCCTCATTCCGTTTTTACGGTACATATAAGCACCTTCATTAAACATGCATTAACTTTCAACATTGCATTCAAAGCATATGTGTAAATAGTGAGAATGTTCCAGCGTGGGCATGTAAGTGCGAGTGGGCATTAATCGCAGAGTATGTGCCCTTGCTGACTTTCAAATCCTTGTTTTATTTATATACGATATTCAATTCCGATTTTTTTGAATTTGTTAAAAGAATAAAATGATGAAAATTCATTATTAATACAGTACCTTACAACATGTTAACTGTCACTTCTTGGTGGAAAGATATTACATTATAAAACACATTTTACGATACAGGTCGTGAGTGATAAAACATGTTTCAACAATTCAAGCATTGCATTTTATTTTTAAGCTATACATGGTAAAACTGGCAATATATTCGTTTGTTTACAAATCGAAACAAAGCTTACAGTTTCGTTGAAGACATAATATATTATTTAAAACGGTCATCAAATTCCGTCGTTTGACTTTACTCCAGAATAGCAGATCTAAATTTTCACCGATTTATATAAGATTTAGTTTGATTTTTATTCATGCAAATAAACAATTCGGCGAATCATTAAATAAAAAAACAACCATTAAATAAATAAATAAAATAAAAATATTTAAACATAATTACTGTCTTTTATTAATATTTATTAATTATTAATTTAATTAATGTCTTAATTGAGCTTTATTGTGTGCTAGCAAGTATCGTTTAATATCATGAGGCCAATATACGTAAGCTTTCACCATTAATGACGACAGATTGATGTCCGATGAGTGAGTCGTAGATTATTTTCAAATTAATGTATACTATTGTATATTAGACCAATAGATTATTGATGGCGATTGATTTTGAAGTATTATAAGGCATGGATATTATTTTTATAAATAAAATAATGCATTGTCTATTATATCTAGTCAATTGAAATACATAAACGAGACAAGATAATCTTATGATGTATAATCAATAACAATTTCAAACAATACATGAAAAATACAATCAAATATAATTTTGGGTTTATTTTATGAGCTATTAATGTCATTTTTATGAACAAATGATGTAAAAACACTTTCCGAAAAGTCATTATCGCCTAAGTAAAGTTTGTCGGGGTGAAAACAGGGCAAAATTAGTCTTGTATTATATGTCGTAAGAGGATTCCTGAAAGAATTTTACTAACTAGCAAAAACCTGCCATGCGTTGCAATGTCACTCAAATAAAGAGTTGTTTGCGATACAATTTTACATAATACAAACAAAAAGGTTTTACGACACGTAAGCAGGCCACATAAAGCTGTCCATGTGATAATCATATCCACATAGTCCAATGTATCAGTTGATAGTGCTCGCCATAAGTGAAACCGGTAATGATCTGAAAAGTAGACTAATTCGGTAACCTTTGCGGGAATGTGCACAAATAACCCATCAAAGTTTGATTGCAATCGAATCAACGGTATAGAAACACATACGGATCAAAAAAACAAACAAATATTAATTTATATATATAAGATTATGATGAACCATAGGTTCTGAAGAAAATGCCAAAGTTCAATAGTATTTTATGAATCATTCAATTCATGCATGTGGACATAATAAAGCACAATATTAGTCAATATTTCTACAATTTTATATTGTCAAGATTACGTGTGACTCCGCTCCTTGCGAGTATATTGTATTGAATTAAAATCAATACCGAAAAAAGCGCTGCAGTTATGTTTTCAAAGGGTTTCATTAGAAAACCCAATTTCGATTGCATTCGTATGCAAAATACAGAAATCAAGTGGTCCAATACTGTCAAGTATCTAGGACTCACTCTAGACAATAGGCTAAAATTCTATGAGCACACCGCGATTAAAAAACGTCAAGCTTATGGTGTAAAAGCTAAACTAAACTTTATGCTCAATGTGAAGAGCAAGCTTACTCTCAAAAGCAAGCTGCTCCTCTATACAGCTATAACTCGACCAATTATGGTGTACGCTACTCCAGTGTGGGCTTATGCACACCAGAAGCATCTGAAGACACTTCAAATTGTCCAAAATAAATCATTGCGACAAATTTGTAATGCCCCGTGGTACGTTCGCAATTCGCTGTTACATAGAGACTTGAAAATGCCTACAATTCGAGAGTTCGTTCGTGAAATGTCTCGAAACTTTCACAGCGATATAGGCAAACATTATAACCCTACAATTTCGTATCTACATAATTATGATGAGACAGTGCCGAGTAATCGTCTAAGGCCGAGAGCGGTTCTGCTCGATGACCCGCCATAGGTTTGTTGTTACAAATCTTAATCCCAACATGGACAACCTCGGCATCTGAAAATGACTTTCTAATTTTGTTTCCTTACGTATTGTATATGCATGCGTGTGGCTGTGTGTGTGCCTGTGTGCACGCGTATGCATGAGTGAATGTAATGCGTATGGTGTCCGCATGAACTGCACTCATTGTGGGTTCCAAGGTTTGTATCACAATTACAGCTCCCATGCAAATCTTATGCGTGCTTCATGTTGTTGTTTCGTTATATTTTACCCAGTACACAATATGTGTAGCAAAAAGTAATTTTCAAGCAATTTGACACGTAGATAGAAGATCGCAATCGCTGAACATCGAAGTAGTGACAAATCTAAAAGCTGTAGTGAGTTTTGAAGTATCGACTTGCCCATCTACTTTCATTCGTATAATACATTCAATTAAACATGTCCGCGCACTGTCCTTCGTGCTAGAGGGTCGCGTGTCTCCACTGCATATTTGTCCATATTTAATTTTTTATCACACCTGCAGACACTTCCCAGACGGAGGTTGACGACTTTTGAAAAATTCTTGAAGGCGGAAAATTCATCGGTGCAGTAAACTAGGCATACTGTACGCATTAATACAATGGAAAATTTCGTAACGAAACTTCAAAAATTTTTGAGTACACGAAAGAATATAAAATATATATATACATAATTTATTCTTTGATTATTCATGCGTTATATGTAATACAGATACTTCATAAAATATAAAAGTTGATGGAATACAATATCTACTGAGAATGTTTGTGCTTTCTTTGTTGCTTTGACAATTTCCAATGTTAAGCGTGTATTAGTCGTTATAAGGTTACAAAAGCAGAAAAATGTTTACATATTATATATGAAATATTCTAAATGTTGTCACTCACAAATTCTATCTCATCGCCTACTTGTCTTATAAAGTAACTTTTCCCGTCCTTTGGGTACACAGAAGGTATTATCCGCGTTCTAAATTATGATATATTGTTCATAATTTAGTATATCGACTGAAGATGCCTGATGGAATTTCACTATCAAATTTGAATTGTTACAACTTTGTACGATTCCACATGTATTGTCACTAACGACCCGGGTTTTTTCTTCCGGCATCTTCTGGCATTCCATCACACGGATGCAACAGAACTGTCAATTCGATACCAGGGTCGTTAGTGACAAAACACGTGGAATCGTACAAAGTTGTAACAGTTCAAATTATTTTTTTTATTTTATTTTATTTATGCATTATGTGTAATACAAATACTTCATAAAATATAATATTATCATTGATCAAATACAATATCTACTGAGAGTGTTTGATGTGTGAATGTACTTACTTTATTGCTTTGACAATTTCCGATGTTTACGGTATATTAATCGTTGTTAGGTTACAAAAGCAAAAAATTATCAAACAATTTTTTGTTTTATATGATGATATATGAAATATTTCAAAAGATGTCACTCACAAATTCTATCTTATCGCCTTTTTTCCTTATTAGGTAACTTTTCCTATCGTTTGGGCATACAAAAAGTGTTGTGAAATTTTTTAAATTATATCAAGCCCATATGCTGACCAGTCATCTATCAGAGCTTGGTAGTTAAACAGTTTCAGCTACGTAAAAGTTTACTTATAAGGTATTCTAAAATCACCACTTTCGTTATATTCTAACGTCAGTTCACATAAAGTTTATCAGTTAATTTACGTAGCTTTACAAGATAAATATACAAATATATACCAGTTATTGTTTGTAAGCAGCCGCTAATTCGTGGCCGCCTTTCAAAAAGTAATACTGATAAAAAGAAACAATCTGTTACTCATTATCTTGGCCTGATACAATCTGCATGGACGGATTTCTACATCATCCAATACTGGATACTTATAAAATAATAAATAGAGAGGAATAAAAATGAAATGTGACTTTATTAGCCGTTTAACTCAAGTAAAATTCGTTATGACGTGTTTCCGTATACTGAGAATTGAAGAAAAGTTGATGCTAAAGAGGAATTTAGAATATCTCGTTCTACATGTTAAGATGTTGCAAATTCATCGAATGAAAAAAGTTGGTGTTGAGATTAAGTCATCGTGGCCTATTGGGCCAGTATGAGGACGGACCACACTTGCCGATACCAAATCGTTAACTTTGAAGCTTACAATATTTTCGACTTCTTTAGTTTCAGTTTTAAATAGTAACGCCTCCGAACATCATTTGGTTCCTCGCTGTAAATCATTACAAATTTACACATGCATCATAGAAAAAATGGCGTTTAAATATTTATGGTATTAATGTTGTCCCTTGGTACTCACTTAAGGGACGTATGATATTACTAAAAAATATGGGCCTAAAAGGATAATATACGTTTTAGAGAACTGTCTCTAATCCCGACACCATCTGATATTCATTCTTATCTAATAAAAATAATATTTTGATTTCCAAATCTGTATTTTTTGCGTTTTATAATTTATAAAAAATCAACCATAACGAAAATTGGTTACTTTGTTTTTACGACAAAGATTGTGTCGTGATTTTTTTTCTCAAGAATAGTAAGCCTGCTTAAAAATTGAGCAATTGATATAAAATATATAAATTAGCGTGAAACGAGCAAAGCATGATAAATTAAAAGTAATCAGATGTATGTATGTTTTTTGGCAGAAATATGAATATATTCTACTACAGTATAGTATAGAAATAAATGGAAATTAATTTCTCAATAATGACAGAGTTGTGAGCATCCAAAGTGTATAATCGAATAGTTCATCTTAACCATTTGGTGAGTTTGATGTATGCGTCCAGTATTGTGTTGTTGTTTTTGTTGTCAATACCGAGTCCTTATCGGCAATTATGGACATTTGTTTTAGTGATGGAACTTTTATTGTTTATTTAAGTAGTCGGTACCTATAAACTCTGAGGAATCCTTAAAAATATTTGCGGAGCCAAGGTTGAAGAATTATGGTATACGGAATCCATCTACGATTGACAATTACATGACTTAATACTTTCATCAAGGTCACGACTGTTGGTTTAAGTCTAACTTTATCTGAAGAAGAAATTAAATCTTTTTTTTTCAGTGCCAAACATAGTAAGCACGAGAAGATTTTATTGTAAGTGTGAGAAGGAAAGTCTTAATTGTTTGTGATGATATTAATTTCTAAAGGTTTTTCATAAAATGAAAAAAACCCCGATTTTGTTCCCTATGGGTCACCAGCATCAACGTAACCAGAGATACAATCACAGTGGCGTGCATAGAACGTGTGCTTAGTATAATTACCGAGGCAACACAGGGGCTGAAAAATGTTTATACCTGACAGGTGTCGTGCAATCATTACGGTCGACGCCCACTTAGCGAGCGCGCATAATACTCGGACTTGCAAAAAGGGCGGAAAGCTTTCCTATCCTTAGTTTTTTCCGTACACCCCAGAAAGGAATGGCTCCGAATAGAAAATGAATCGTTTGGTAACTTTAACTTGAGAAGCAAACCTATCAAGGTATTAGTATTTTTAAAGGGTTAAGATAACATATTTTAATTGCCTAAACTCAAAACCCGATAAGCCTACATTAGTCTTAATACAAACGTAGTTATAAGATATAATGATGTATATGTAGATATTAAAAAAAGGAACTAGATAAATGCAATCGATTTTTAAAAATATTTCGGCATTTCACGTAAATCATACGCAAACAGCGATAAATGTTTTTAGCTTATTTATGTAAGTTAAAAAACATTTATCTATGTATGTATAATGAGAGAAAATAAACTTTTGACAATATTAAAAATAAAGGCGTAAAACAAAAACACGTCACTTACTAATAAAATTTCAATTGGAATATGTCGGTTTTGGTTTTAAATGGCTCACTTGATATAAAACAGTTAGCATTTATGAGAGAAATATAAGCAATGCTATTCAAACTCTATCAAATTATATTAAGAAAAGCTATATTAATAGTGTAATCCATATGTTCTCCATTAGGAGCAGATGTGGTAAAAAACAGCTAATATCACAGTATAAATTATTGAATTGATGTTTTTTACGTTATTACGAACTAATCTATGAGAACAAGCCTTTCAAAAACTTCTCAAAATATTAATTAAGTCAGTCGTAAGTGTAACTAGAACATTAAGAGTCAATATAACTAGTACGTCTCGTTAGTAATGAGCTTTCTGAAGTTGGCAACGGTTCTGCCAGGAACGGTCGGTAATGAAGATCTCTGTTTGATTTTTAATCCTACTCTCAAATTGAGCACTCTCCTGTTATTGCCAATTCCACAGCGTTTGATATTGGCAGAGGAATCTACTTAATTTAAAACTGTTTTATTAAATTGGAAAGTAATTGAAATGAAATATCTTCTCGCCTTTTTGCTAAAGTATTTTGATGAACCTATCACTGAAGTGATAAATTAAGCTTCCTTCCCGTTATCATTGTCTTTTTTGCTCAATGTGAAATTTCTCTTTGATCTTTGGGTATGACGTTTTGTTAAATCATCAATGTCTTCAGCTATGGCAAAACTTCTCAGAAACAAGCATAAATATAACGATAATAAATACATTGCGAGCACCAAATTTTCGATCATGACTTCGAATAAGACAATAGAAATTAAATATCATCATGACACACATAATTGACAGCGTTTAATGAAAAATATAACACAATTTTTGTATCGTTAAACAGATTTGCTTTTGCTGTAAGCTGAGATTACGCTAAAATTCTTCAATTGCATTAATTCACTAAGAGTCGTGACTCAAAATATGACAATGATTCTTTTCTAAAATAATGTCAACATTATAACAAGAAAATGTACATTTATAGATAATTTATAATAGCTATAAGGACCGTAAAATTTTAAGGTTTAATTTCAACTTCCATAATAATGGTATACCAAATAATGATCTAAACAGGAAAACCTAGTTTTATAGTTACTTTTTTCTGACTATGAATCAAAAATGAATAAAAATTGATATAGTACCTTAAAAAAATATAGTATGAATTTTTCAATGTATTAACGTAATTCTCCTTTAATATGGTTTATATGGACTGTTTTCAATAAATGTTATCAAGTAAACACTAAGCAAAACGCATTTTCTTTCCAGTTAGGGTACACAGAGAGAGGAATAAGATTAAAATATATATTATTAACAGTTCTCGCCTTGACGATGTCTTTTGAATTGCTTCGTTATAACATCTTATATTAATTATGAGTAAAGAAATTGAAGCTGACATGGCAACAATTTTATGCATTCATTATGAAAAAATTATATAATACGGTTGTTATTAAATCCAAGATTAGTGTTCAAAACTCTTAGAGATACCAGTTATAAAATGATATTAACATAAAAGTTCTATAGATAAAATTGAATTTCAATTGAACATAATATGTCTAAGAGGGTAGTTTTATAAGTCGCTGGCATTCACTACCATTCGTAAACGTCATATAATCACAGTTCGAATTTTTCTTTGAAGAGACGTGTATTAAATCACTGAGAAACATTACTGTTTAATGTGTTTTCAGAGATATTCCCAGTAAAAAAATCAGCTTGAAATCCTTAATGACTTTTTTTATACCTTTGTCAACAATTACACTAGTCTTAAATTTACAATCCCAATTTTTAACATTAAATACCGAAATATCGATTTTGAAATCTTTATTGAAATATAATTTACAATAGCATTTATATGATCATAATGCAAAAATAAGTAAAACTTTCAATACAAGTTAACAAAATAAAAAAAATAATACAGAATGTCAGATTACTGATGTTAATCTTAAGAGATAATTTGTATTTTACAGTGCATCATAACATAAAAAAACCTTATTGTGCTTTCTTTGTATCTCATTGCAAGATGAAAATACCAGCAGCGGTGCAGAGTTTAATTGCGACAATTGAGCAATAACTACTTTTAACGCCACGAACGAAATTATAAGTGCCCAAGTACACAAAGTTTATGACATTTTAAGTTTTATTGCTTTCTTCGTTTCGGAATGGCAGAAACACGTTAATTACCTGAGGAAGTCTGAATAATTACTGGTACAGATCTCGATACGCGTTGTTCCGACTACACAGCTTGATTTAAGATGTCAAAGCTAATTGTGTACTCAGTATTTTTTACTGAGCTTTTGAAAAATTATTTTTCAATATTATATGTTCACTGTTAAATAAATCTTATGATTATTTTATATGATTAGAAAATACTTTCAAAAACATTATTGTAAAGAACGCTATCGAAATATGCAACGGTTTTAAGCTTTTCTGTTATGAGCCGCGTAAAGAATATTTGTAACACCGAATATTTTTAAATATGATTAAGTGTATAATACAATATTTTCATACTAAAATTAGCTTAAACGCGAACTTTTCAAAGGTATAAACAATTTTATTATCTAGTGTATCACTTCAATCAGCCGTCTTGGTATCTAAGACGAAAGCAGTAAGAGGGTTAATACAATAAGAAAATACTAAAACTAACTAACTAAATTTGAAATGCGGAATTACATAATATTTTTAAATTAATTAATTGATCATAAATGTGTATATTACTAAAGCATATACGTATTCAAAATTATTTAAGTCGTGCACATTATCAAGACATGTGAATTTAGATACACGAGACAATGCGCGACAGTATTTTAAATACAGATTTGTATGAACTATTTTTATGAAAGCCTAATTAGGAGTTTTATTTTTTCATTATTTGAAAACCCGCCGCAAATGTTATTGGGGGGTTCATTAGCGGGTAGCTCATTATTGGGGGGTTTACTGTATATTCTAAAAGTAAAAAAATAGCTTGTAATAAAATAACTGCTAGCGTTTCAACTGTAGAGACGGCTGACATCTGACACTGACACTGACATCTGACTATTTTAAATAAAAGAGATTTAAAAAGGCTCAAAACTTTCGTGTAAGAGTTAATATAGCTTGATATTTTCTGATAACCGCGATAAATTCGGTTAGTACCAACAGTACTGAATTTCTTTTTGAAGTATTCAGTTATGAAATATTCAGTATAGAATAGGTTAAGGATTTATTACATAAAGATTTCAGTTATTCAGTTACATATAGATTTAATCATATATAATGCGAAGTCTTGCTTAACACATATCGGTTGCTCATTGGTTAAAAATATTTTGATGTGCATATATATTTCGTTTTTATACCTCTATTTTTTATTCGTTCTTTATACCTTATAAACAATACTGATAGTATGTAGTACTTATCTGTCCTTGATTGCGAGCCAAAATCCGTATGAATTTATATTGAATATTAAACTATAGCGTGTGCCAAAAACTTTAAAGATCAAAAGCCCAGGACTGAAAAGCAATTTTATTCGAATCAAACGCCGATATAAAGTTATTGAATCACTACAATATTTACGTACAATGTAACTTTGAAAGTGCGTAAGCAATAATATTTTAATTTTACGTCCGATAAAAATGACAATCGTGAAAGTCGTTTCCTATAAACTCTCCATACAAGTTCAACGACTCGCGGGACATAAAAAAAGAAAGACTAATATTATTATCACGATTGAATTGAGAGCCATAAAGATAGACGCTCAACGAAGCAATAAATCCGAATCTCTTCAAATTACAGGAGTTCTCAAAAGGTGGCTCGTGCTATGGATGTCAGTCAAAAAACTCATCGCTTGATATCGAGATATTTTTTGACAATTCTATATTTTCTACCTTTTTGTTAAAGTTATCAAAAAATGCAACAACTGGGAGACTATTCAAAATTTTGCATTTACGAATCTCCAAAGGAACTGATATATTTGCTTGAATTTTTATTGTTGAAATTGTGTGCATTCACACATGTTTTGTACCCAGCTCTCACTTTCCGGCATCTTCAGGCATTATATCACACAGATGCAATTGAACTGACTTCAGTTAAAGAGGACGAAATGCAAGAACTGGGTCGTGAGGTGACAAAACAAGTTTTTTCAAAACAGCAGTTCTAATTTTATGTTGAAATTCCATCAAGCCCTCCTCCCCCCTTCCCAGTCGACATCGTAAATTATAAGATATGTCATTTGGTAATGATTTAAAAAATTCCAAATCTTGTAACTATTTTCCATAGAAGAGTCATAAATTAATTTAATGTCAAATGACAAAACATACGTGTAAAATTTCGTGTTACTCCTTTCATGAATTATATTCAAGCTATAGCATGACCTGTCTGGCGTGTTTGGGTTACGTGACAGCATACAATGGCTCGCTTTCTACCAATGGGATGTATCGTTATTCTGTTCTTCTCTTCCGATAAAATGAAAAATATTGACATATCTTATAAATAAAATCAGGCAAAATTATTGATGTACTATGTATCCGCACGTATATGTTAATTTTCCCTGTCAAATCTTCTATCAATGAACGTTCCTTTTAGAATCCGATTATATTAAAAAAAGATAATTTGTATCCAATGCGTGTGCGGTAGGTAGCCACTGGCAAAATACAAAGCTAAAGTGTGCTTGTAAAATTAATTTTTGTGATAATTTTATTGAAACATTTGCTGTCTTCCTGCCTTCAAATGCCCTGGAAAGTGCAAATATAAAAAATCCTCAAAGAACAAGGCGATATAGTAAATTAATTTCAACTGTCCCCAAACGTTCATTTTTACCACAAAATGTTTGCGATGTACAATAACACCGGTGGTCTTCGGTAGGTATGATAAATTTATCGTTCCGTCTTTCTTGATAACGTGTTGACTGGTATACTTACACGTTTCCTACACAGAATTCTTATATCGCATCAAGCACCACTCGAAGTAAAGTGAAATACTCAAAGGCAGGCAAGCGAACTTCTTAGAAAACTGTTTTTTATTGTGTCAGGAAGATTCTGAGAAAGCTTTACCGCCTTGGCAACATCAAAGAGCGAAGTATTTTGTTTCAAATGTCAATTAACGCCAAACAAGAGGGTGTTTGATTTAATTTAGCATATTTGATACCGACTCGGCATGTAGTGTACTTTGTATTTATTCAGATTGTCAGTAATGTAATCTGTGAACAGTGAAGAACTAGATGTAGCTGGGACCCATGGTGCTAATAATAGGTAGATATTCTGCCACTCGTCAAATCATTCTGAGACAAGCCACTGTACTTTTTTATTACCTTCGTCAATTTTACCTGTCATACGCATATCGCTTTTGAGCTTTACTTGTATTAAGTCGGTACATTATTAGTTTTTAATACTTAATAATCAATGAAAATATATTAGCTTAATTGCTGCTTACAATTTGGAGTGTATGACTGCTTTTCTAATTAAAATAAAAAGTATCAGTTAACCGTCACTTCTTATTGGAAAGAAATTGTATTTAAATAATAATAGTAAAACACAATAATTCGTGCTATTTTTACTAGTATATATTCTCCAGGTCAGAAATAGTTTTGCCCATCGTCTGCAATATCAATTAATATTATCGAACAACGTTTTTCTACGTGTTATGTAATTCAACCTTATTTTTTCAAAATGTGTATAAATATCAAAGATACGGCGTATACATAAATAATGGCAAACTAATCGCTCTCGCTACAAACACCATGTTTTGGTATCAGGTAAGTGAGAAGAGGATTTTTTGACATAAATAAGCCTTCGAAAAGAATCGATAAATCAGTGAAAAAAAACGCTTCTCCATACGTGAAACTTCATCACAGAAGGCAACGATGTTGACCATTACACCACGGACCAAACATAGGTCGAATAATATTGATGAAGTTATACTTTTAATAAGTTGTGCCCAACCAAATTCATTATAAGACTAATGTAACAATTTTTTATCCTTTACGAGACGAAGTAATCAAAAGAATAAACCAGTAATGATTTATACAAGTCAACTAATTTAGACATATATATACTCAAATGTATATCAATTATCTCCATTTTATTATATTTTCTTTGCAATTCAGTATTTATATGTATGCGTGTGTATATAGGTTACAGGTTTAGAATCACTGTGTTGGGGTTAGGCCCACGTAGTCTATAACTGCCCGCTTATATCAACTGTAAAATTGTCGTAAAATAAAATATATACGTACTTTCCATTCGTGGAAGTAATTACTTGAAATTTAAAATAAAGCATTGATTGCTATGAATGAAATAACATCTTCAATGTTATCATACCTTTGCAAGATTATTAAATGAACTTAAAAAAAAGTCATAATCAAAGAATACAATTTTAGTCTGTTAAACGAAGTTTTTCTTTAATCAGTGTTGTGCAAACAAACTCAATGGAAATTTACGAAATGCCACCAGGGATAAAGTCACTTAATCAACATTTTCTTGGTTAGTATATAAGCAAGCTTTGAATTAGAGCTTGGTATGAAAGGAAAAACATTTCGTTTGAAGGATTGTCTTCTTGTGTCGTATTTGTTACCTATGTGTAACGAAATTATCACGAAAAACATTAATTAAAATCTAATATGAAATGTGCATTATTTGCATTGAATTATTCTGTTTTGATTATACGTATATTTTAGATATAATAACTAGTAGAGTACCGATGCTAGATAATTTCAAACATTTGAAAACCTTCAGTTTAAAATATACTGTCTTCTTTAGACCAATGACCATCGCTTAAAATATTTAATAGATAAAGCCAAAGCTCCCGTACCTGTTTAGTAATTCCTCGTCTATTTGCACTGCTCTTAGTCACCAAGCAGTTTTTATGATCAATCGTGCTCTTAAATATGCTGACATTCTTTTTGCATTACCGCCGTTAAAAATTAAAGATTTCGGTAAAGCTCGAAATAAAACGACACCAATAGAAAAGCTTGCCAAGAGCTTTTAGATTACGTATGTTTACGATATTGATTAGTATGAAATCGTGCACATTTTGAAAACTATTTTGCTTAATTGTATATTATATATATATATATATTGTATATTGTGATTCATAATTTGATATGGATGTATCATGCATATTTCCTGAACTACTTCATTTTATTTTTACAATTTTGATGAAGGCGTAAGCCGAAATAGCAATCAACCCTCTACCTTATAAGTTTTGTAGTACTAAAATTCACATTTTACTTAAAATTTTAGCTTTTAGGAAAATTTATTTTTTATTCTAATTTGTTACACTATTTGCGATACATGTTTCGCCACATTGAGAAACATCTTTAGAGTAACTCTATCGTTGGTTATTTAATTATGATAAACATTGGTATCGATTATTTTACTATACATTTAAAGACAGTGAGTGGGTATAATATTAAAACACTCGTTGCTGTTTAACTTTATATCTTTTGGTTTATTTCTATACTTTTTTCATTTTTTAATTTACATTGGTGGCTAGTTTATCTATTTAACATTTCAAAAACCTTAAACGTTTATAATAGCATACATCCCTCATTTTCAATGACAACTTCCGCCAATCTACCAAATAAATCTAATGTATGATAATCAAGCCTTACAAGATGCCTTAATCGAAGGTTTATACTCTTCCAAAGCAAACCGCAGCGTGTTTGTTTGAAGACTTCATTGCCTTATTATCTTTCTTGATAGAGGAAAAAAAACATTTTGATGAATTATTAATACAAAGAAAAAAAATAATAAAACTAAGTTATTGTTTCATTGTGCTTAAAACCAAAATATTATAATTTCTCGGGCTTAAATTTTTAAAGAAATTACACACATGCGGATAAAAATTGATCAACAAAACCTGAGCTATTGCCCAGATCTATAGAAAACTTCTTATTTTACAAAATCGTATTTGTTATTTCAAAAATAATTTTCCCATATGATAAATAAATTAATTGAAGAAGAGCTAGAAGTTAAAATATTTTGCTTACTCATTGACATTAGCTTGATAAGACTCCATATATGAAGAAACATATGTTGTAACAACTTTTTATTTTTTTCACGAATTATTAAATAAATTTGAGAGTTATTATGGTAACAGTAATAATTTTTCAAAATAAATATCCGAATATATCCATAGGAACTTCATTTTTTGTATTAACCTTTTCCACTCGAGAAACTTTTGAAATGTTCACACCGCCTACCCAAAGCATTCTTCAAAAAACATCATATTTAGCTTAAAATACAATTTAACGGGGATGAAATGAAAGTGAGGAAATTCATGATTTTTATGATAGAAAACTCTATGGTGAATAAAATGTTTTGAAGGCTTACGCAATAAATAAAATACCAATGCATTATTACAAGAAGTCATTGTTTTTTTCGAACTAACTTAAATAAGAGTTTCAGTGACAGTTTCTTAACAATGGATTATATTTTTACGTGTACTTTAAAAATAAAATCACTGAAAACGGACAAATTATTATTAAATATAATACAAAATAAAATATAGTAGCCAATATTATAAATAAAAATTACAAGGAAGTAAAATTTCATTGTAATGTTGCATTCGAGTGCAAAAAAAAGTGGGAAAAACCAATTATTTGACACATCCCCCATAAAATGTCGAAAAGTATTAAAACTCTTGCATTCTATGAAAATAATTAAAAGAAATTTTGGTACATGAAAAGACCATGCTTGATTACGATTTTATAAAAACATTTTGATAACACGGCAATTTGATGCCGTCATATTTAATGGGTTAATATCGTGTGTCTCTCGAATGATTCTAACATGACATAATACTTAATATTTACAGCTATTTAATTTAAATAAAAAATAGCTTTTAATAAACATTACATCTATAAAAAAATAGACACATTGAAAAAACCCGACAGAAGGATAATTATTTACTTGTAATTTAAATGCTAAATTCAAACATGTATGCAGCATAACATAATTGGCAATTGATATAATACATTGCTTTACAAAACCTTGAACAAGACTTTTCTATCGTTCACTGTTCGTGAATCGAAATAAACGAAAGTACTAAAGTTTAGTGTATAAAGTTCCGGCACGATAAAGCAGCCTGTTAAATTTTATAGTTGGAAACTTTTGATAAGAAGAACTTTAAAGGGACCGGCAATATTATGTTATCCTTGTGCTGTGTATTAAGAGATATGAAGCTGTTGAGACAATGGTTCTAATCATTACTTAATATTGTTTATTTTTAACATTTGTAACACGATTGAATAGAACTAGGGATGTGCGATTAATCGTTAAATTGCAATTTCCGGTTACTTATATTATAGTAACACCCATAACCGATGAACGAGAAAAACAAATGCGGTTTCGATTTTAAAAGTATATTATTATGTCTTTGGCTTCTTTTAGTAAAAAAGCTATTCTTGATTTAAACAAAATATATATACAATTCTAATTAAATTTGTTGACATTTTGTACAGTCTAAATGTTTTGTCGGTCATGACTCGGTTTCCGCTTTTGTCAACTTTTGATATTTTATTATACGTATGCAATAAAATTGGCAGACAGTGAACAGTTTGCATCGCTTATATCATTCAAAATTATACTTACACGCTTATTTGATGTAAATTTTAATAGCATGAAGAATGCGAATCCCGAGTCGTTATGACAATCATGTAAACCTCGTACACAGTTACAAAAATTCATTTTTTCATTAAAATTTCATAAGCGATGATGCTTGAGATAGTAAATTATAAAAAAAATAATTATTTTTGATAAAACAAAAACCGATTTTGTATTATCGTCACTCTACTGGTAAGCCGATAAGTCGGTAATGAAAGCCCTAAACGTAACTTTTCTTAAGTGGCCATATTTAAAACGAAAGAAAACTGAATTTCTATACAATGATTATTTTGCAAAGAAAGTTGAATTTCAGTGATCGTAATTATTATAAGGGAAGTAAAACATATGAGTTAAAAAATATTAACAATTCTTACGTAGCGTAACGTATGAACTTAGCAATATTTTAAATCGGCAATGAAGACTATAGAGTAATTTCAGGCAAAATCTACTTTAAAACACTAATAAACAGTACCCATCTGAACTCACTCTGGTCCTCGTGGAATATATAAACATCCGAAGCAATACTGTTGAACATTGAAAAGATTCTAACCAGGGGAATCCGCAGTGGAAGGCTGGCTCTACTCTTAAGAAAAAAAAAACAATTAATTTTGGTGAACACGGTTATCGGATTGTTAACACAGTTTCTCAATAAATTATCAGGAACATACAAAATTCTACATTTATGCCTTGTATAAGTCGAAATGAATAAGTGGCCAGGCACATTTTTCCTCGAGCTTCAAACTTTTGAAAGTGAGTATGTTTCATAGGGAGTCAGTTAGATAAAGTCATGGGTAGTATACATAAGTTACCAAGTAAAGAAGTCTCAAAAATTTCTTCTTAACCATAAAGGTATATTGAATTTTTTTTTGGACAATATATCCACTCTTATACCTATTTTGCAGTAAGGTATTGCATTTTGATATCACAAATTTAACACCCGTGAGGGCTCTGGTGGTACTGTGAGTGTGTTTTAATAACTCAATGGCCAGTGTATAACTTTACAATGATTTTGCTAAATAATATAAAGTGCTGTAATAAAAATCACATGATTTATTCTCAATAAAAATGAATTGACAAGTTTTCACTCTATATGA
Organism: Himalopsyche japonica; assembly: GCA_028555115.1. NCBI lineage: Eukaryota > Metazoa > Arthropoda > Insecta > Trichoptera > Rhyacophilidae > Himalopsyche > Himalopsyche japonica. Next base: position 152,043 of record JAHFWJ010000616.1, read on the forward strand.
GCCTTTACTATTATATATAATACATGTTTAATTATCCACGCTGTAGTGAATAGCAGTTAAGAAACACTCCACATATCAGGTAAACTCGTAAAAACTGGAGTGTTAAAGGAATGTAAAATTTGTTACTTCGGCGTTAATTCATTTATACATAAAGACTTAAAAACTGCTTTTAAATCAATAACAATAAAAATCATTTTTGAGTTATGTAAAAAAAAATTACCACTGAAAAGAACATCACAGAAAACCCTTAAACTTATCGTGTTCATTGACGATTGGTTGATATCTGGGGCGTTCCAAATCAATTTAGTTAAAAAATAAAATACGACGGAACATAATAAACAATGGAAAAATAACAATTTCAAAGTTTGCTTGAATCGTTCTAATTCTAAACATTTATTTTTACGTAGTTTGTTTTATACATAGTTTTGTCACATACGAAAACGGTTACACTTTTCGGCATCTTCATATATTCTGCTACACAGATGTACTCTATCTTGCTAATAGGGTTCAGTAAACGTCAACCATAAAATATGTGGAAGTGTACAGTGAAAAAGAAGTGATTTTTTTAATTTATATTTCATCAAGCACCCACAGTCGATATCTTAAAGTATAGATTTAAGCATAAAGCCAAAAAATATCTCTTAAAACTAACATAAAAAAATTAAATATTATCTTTCTCTCTTAGAAATTTCGTAACTGGAGAAATAAATAAACTTAATAAATTCAAATAATTATTGAATAAAAAAAAATTCTCAATGACATCGATCATCTTTCACTTTCAGGCATTGTTTTAAAAGAGAAGTGGGGTAAGTTAACAGCACGGGTAGACGTATTTTGATGACGAAAACTTTGAACTTTTGTTGCGAAATGAGATAAAACAAACCTTGTATTGTTCAAACAAATATGCAGACATCTCCTTTTTATCACAGCTTTTAATTAAACACTAACAAAAAAAAGTTAACGCTAAACACAATTAGTTTTTTTTTTATGACATTTAATATTACAACAATTAGATTAGAAGATTTTATTTTCGGACTGACTTCTTAATTATAACCACTATTAATCTTTTAATATAGCATTAAAAAGTTGTCATAAAACTTTTTAAAAATAGAATTAAAGAAATAAAGATAAGTTCTAACAAGAATGACTATGACAGCCCTTGCGAAACGTTATCTATTTATATAATATACAAATTTTTATTTTGACGTTTAAAGTGTCGTGTCTTAGTAGAAAGGCATTATTTTTGAACGAGTTAATGTTGTGTTCCAGATTTTTTTGGAAGACTTTGGCAGACAATTTTCTCAATGCGTTTACCTTGATACTGCTTATTGGAAATAGTGATTGTTAATTCTATTTTATTCCCTAAAATTACATTTTTTTTAATCAATCAAAAAATTTTCCCATCCGTTATTCTTGCTAATGCCTATGCATTATTATTTTCTTAATATACCCTTTTCTGGTTTAATTTTTTTTATTATCTATAAGTAGTATTATTTTTTCTTGCGCCATTGTATCTGTGCATCTTGTAATTATAAAATTATTTTTGTGTAAATGGCTTTGTTTTAATTTGCATTGTATCAGTTTTATTTGTATAAAAACTTGAAGAGAAATTTATCTGACAACATATTTTTCCTACTTGTGTTGCCATCTTTAAAATGTCAAATTATTTTATATGTTCATACACAGGTATTGTTTGTTCTTCTAAATTGCAGAACCAGTCTTTTAATGAAAATGCCACTGGTAATAGCAAAAATATTTTTCAACGGTATTTCTTCTTATATCAACATATTTTACGTGTGTAAGTTCAAACGAATTTTATATTATAATGTATCGAGTTGATTTCCTTCCAAATTTCAGATTTTACTCATTTACATTGGAAATACAGTTATCTTACGATTTATATTATCTCATTAAATAATTATTTAAAAATCTGCTGATAATGATCGAGATGGGCGAAGCTGGCCCTGATCTTAATTATTTAAAATTGTATAAGAGTGTACAAAACATTGTGTTTTTTTTTTTAATTAATTTTTTTTTATACTTAATAAACCACGAAAAAAATGTTTTCATATTTTTTTATGCCATCAATTGACGCGTCGATATATTGGCAGCTGAATTATTGCTAGCGATGAGTTTTGTATCCAATGTATTGTTGGTGATAAACACTCAAATACTTGTGTATTATTATTGTAAACAAATAATCAAAACTAGATTCTACTTGACCGTTTACCGCGCTTGCAGTTTTATTTCAATTCTTAGAACTGATTTCATTATCAACTATGTTGTAGATTTTTTTATATGCACAATAATACTATCATATAAACATTATTATTTATTTCCTAGTACAGTGACCTTTTAAAGGATTATTATAACTGAATATAAAAAAATCCAGTAATTTGATAGCTCTGGCGAAGGTGTGAGCCGAAATAGCTATCAACTATATCATCTATATCTTATAAATTTTTGTAGAACTAAAATACATTGCAATTTTTTCACTATTTTAATTTGATAACACTTTAAAAAACTGTGCAAATAGTGCCAAACACTTGTTATTTTTTTGAGGTTTGACACTTCGTCTTAAACACAGAGACATGAAAATTGCATACCATTCTAATAAGATTCATCTGTATCTTTATAATAATAATGCTTTTTTTGTTTCTTGAAGTCAAATAACGACTTTGTATATTACGGAACAGGAAATATTGAACAAAAACTGTCAAAAGCGATACTATTTATGGCGAGACAAAAATATTTAGGCGATAGATCGAGAAAATCGATAAATCGGGAGCAATAAATGCGAGATTTTCTAACACTCTTCTTGTGAGTGTATAGCCAGGACTATATAAGATTTTATGTATTAATATTTAGTGTTATTAATGGGTTTTATAAGATTTTTGTGATCAAACAGCAACACTACGTATATTATCAAATAAAAACCGTCTTATATACCAATGTATGATTCTTTGTCGAAGTGAATGATAATATATTTTATGTTATGCCATTTTAATACGTAAATTCAAAATATAGCCCTCAAAGAAAGTTGTTAAATATACTTGGTTATTATTTCTTATTTTTTTCCGGAATGATAGATGATAAAAGAGTAAAGACTTAAAAGTATTTCATGTGTGCTAATTGCTCTCACAACACCGTTCTAGGATAAGACAAACTCGAGAGATCCTTAATATCACAAATATTCATCATATTGTAACAAACACATCATTTATGGTATCGACTGAAAGTGCTTGACAGAATTTCAATATCAAATTTGAATTGTTACAACTTTGTACGATTGCACATGTTTTGTGTTGCGTCCGCGTGATAGAATGCCTGAAAATGTCGAAAGACAAATCCCGGATCGTTAGTGACAAAACATGTGGAATCGTACAAAATTGTAACAATTCAAATTTAAACACATCATTATTGAAAAATGCGAGACTCTATTTTGGTTTAGTGACAAACCGAGGCGGATTATATATACACTTTAAAGGGACGATTTTTTTGACACCAAAAAAGCGCAAGAAAATTCAAATATTGTTTATAAAATTCTCATTAATTCACAAATATCTCAGCATCATGACGAAAACGTTCCAATTGAAGCATAAATTGAAAAGTATCTCGTTCATTATAATTACCAATAATAATTCATGGTAAAATAAATATAATAAACCAAATTTAAAAAAATATTGTTGCAAGAAAAATTAGGCTCTTTTGTGATGCATAAGATTCAGATACTCCAAGAACGGACCTTTGACTAAGCAACTGTCCAAAAAATGAGACAAAACTCCGGTGATATATTCTCTACTACATCTTAATAACCAACAATTTTATTTGAGTTTAATCTCATGTGGTGAAAATACCTCAAAAATTGACACTTTATTGAATATATATAAATTTTTGAATTTGCTGGTACATGATTGGCTACGTTCAATTGGTCACAACTTGCCATTTACCGTTAACCATTATTCTTTTAATATGTTTTTGCAGATATGTATTTAATTTGTTGTAGACGATTTGGTAAAATTAAAATAAAATTGCTGAGTTTCCTCATCGTATGGCACGATACGAGGCGAATCACACATCGTATGATGTCGGGTGACTGGCATTTCCTGGAAACTGTTATTTTACAATAATTTCGAATCGTGATTAAGCGTTACTTGGAATCAAATAATTTGCGGTTTGGCATAGCATCTGAATAAAATATAATATTTTACATTCGTTTACGGTGTAATAGCATATATTTTGATGAATTATTATTGTTTAAAAAAAACGTAAATATAATATTCTTACGTTGCACGGGGAAAAAGTATTTCTCAATTTTTACGTGGAATTTATCAATATTATTAAACTTGAAAATGAATATATGTAAGCCGAATTGCAACAAAGAGAAAACAGACGTAGATTACTTACTACGTATTTAACAACAATTGTTAAGCTATTTTTCTTAGCGGAAAGAGTTCTGCTTTGTTTTGTAGAGTAGCCTGGATTGCGAGTTAAGAAAAAAAATGTTTCCTCGCTTAATTATTTTTATTTTGTTAAAGAGAGCAAATAAAACTGATATGGAAAATTTATCCTAAGCTTCTCACCACAATCATTACAATATCAATCGTAGTTGATGGTGACTGGTTATGTCACTTGTTATCTCTAGAAAATTGGAAGAGGTTTAATATAAAACCCATTGAAAAGCTCTTATTGAAAACAAGCACTGAAATATTGTTTCCATGAATATTAAAAAATAATAACTAAAAACAACTATTGTTATATTGTAGTTAATTTACATATTGGAAAGATTTCTGGGTATAATCTAATCGATGAAATACTCGGGAATATTAATTAAGCAAAAGGAAAAAGGCTGTCGTAAATAATAAAAAACTTGAATCTAGAACCTTTCATAGGGTTTTCTTTCTAAAAAAACAGTCAATAATTAAATCGCGCATCAAATCAATTTTATTTTATTTGCAATGGTCATGTTATGTTACATATTACGGACGTAAATAATTTAGTTACGACTTACTTATTTACACCTTCATTTAAAATCAACAAAACAAATAGGTTTTTCACAGATCTAATTTTCTTTAAATGGAATTCATCACTTCGGGAGACAATAATATGTATTAATACGGCGCAACAATAATGTTATATAATAGATAAAATATATTGACAATTGAGTTTCGAAAAAATAATAGAGTGTGATATAAATGAATAGTATAATATAAAATAAACTATCTTTTTATTTGACTTAGATAACATTATTGAATTATTGAAACATCTATTCTTTCACACGAATACAATTAAATATGTCAGTAAAATGTTTGCATTACTTCTATCTAAATATAATACTAGCACGAGTAAATGTGAAATAACATGTAAATTAATACAGTTCAAATGTTAAAAATATGTAGATTAACAACACTTCAAAATCGATATTGAAATCTCATGGAATAGATCAGTCGATATAAATTAAGTCACATAACATATTATTCGCTAGTCGCGAAAAAAAAACTATGTCTACCTTCGATAACAATTTCAGATGTAAACGTAAGTAAGTAAGTGGCCATGACTCTGGCGAAGAAATCATTTTATCAATAATCAAAATTATAGATAAATTATTGTTATAATACAAATTTGACCTTTTTGTATGGCGGTCAGTATAACGGTTATAAAATCACTAGATAATAAATCGATCAGTAATATCTTCGAAATGACGAATTAAATTATCGTAGAAAATATAAAGGCAACGTATGTGAAAAATAAATTAAAAATATCAGCATTTTTATGACCCACTTCACTGCTCTAATTATATATGATTATGCTTATCAGCATTTAATACGTGTTAAGTCAATACTGCTGCTTGGGTAAAGTTGATATATTATACCACTCGAGAGCACAATTTATCAAATTAACAACAAAATATTTTAAAAATATCTATTTTTTTAATTGGAAACTCGTCCATAGAAATAAAAACTTATCAACTAACTGTATGGGGAGGTTATTCATTGTTAATGTAAGCAATGAATCTTATTTAATAACTTCAAAGTGATGATTTTTTAACAATGATATAACACAATGCTGAGTACTTTTTTCACAATCAGGACGGGTTTTAATCATCGCAAATATTTTCAATTGACTAAACATTGTGTCTTGTTAATAAAAACTTATCTTAAGCCTTTAACAGCTATAAATAAGTAAAATCGCAGTAAGACGACACACCGGTGGGTCGTTAGCTTTAGACTGGCTTAGAATACAAAAATCATGGAAATATTACTAAACATTGTGTTTTTAATATATTAAATTACTACTTGTTCACTAAGAAGTGACGGTTAACATATTAAGAGTGATCAAAATGATGAGTTAGATCAGTGGTCTCCAAATTCAATAAGGATGTGAGCTACTTTCGGTAATTGAAATTATCTCGTGAGTTACCTATATAATTCATATTTCTTAAAAATTCGCATCACTCGTAATACATCTCTGACCGCTTCTCTATTTTACTTCGTTGTACGCACGAATTTTTATGCCAAAAAATATTTTACATATTATAAAATATCCTACGCGAGCTAGCGAAAAAGCCTCGGCAAGCTACCGGTAGCGATCACTGAGTTGGATGAACCTTTTTTAACGTTGTAAGAGAGAAAGAATCAAATACATTGAATATCATAACTCCACCTATTACAATTGCACCACAATTGCGTAGACGTGAAAATTAGAAGGAAAAAATATACACTGAGCAAAATAGTTTATTCAACATAAGCTCTATTTATTTCAATTGTTTTATTTATTTCTCAGAACCATAGAAAATTTATTGCTTACATTAGTAATAAATAAATTTTCGATACAGTTTTTTTCTGAAGTTGTTTCCCTAAGAAACTATGCACGAGTAACCCACACCTAGAAACCCACCAAGTGGAACAATAAAGCTATCAATTTTTATTTAAATTACTGTAAATTAACCCCTTCAGTCTCAGAAGGCATATCAGCGCACATCAACAGTATTGACAAGTTACACATTGAGGAATCATATAAACTTTAGAAATACTTGGAGCTTTTTTTTATCATTACAACATATACAAATTGATACAAATTTTGTAAAAAATATGTTTGATATAAAGGCTGAAAGTGTCTAAACGCTAATCTTTATTCAGTGATTGTGTTTGGACCTATCAAAGATGTTACTAGAGTAAAGGACTTGCACCGAATTATTTGTTTTTTTGTTGAATTAATATTAAATTATGTAATTGAATCACTGGTTAATTATTCTTTAGACACATGGGATTGTGTATATTTAAGTTTTTGATTTCGATTAAAAGTCATTAAAAAAAAATGTTTGTCTCTCCTATTTTTTCCTATGTGCGTTTTTTTTTATTTTTACAGTTGACATGAAAAACATGAATAAATGTTGTTCATGTTAATTATATAACTATCTTTTGAAATGTTAAAGTGTTTCTGCTGATAAATTGGTTCTGTCCGGTTTTTCAGCGCAGCCTATCCGTGGCGATATATCACCTTCTGAGGTTAAATGGGTTAAGACTTATGTTGCTTAAACCAGCGGTAGCAAGCAAATTTAATAAGCGTTAAAAAGTATTTAAATCCAAAGTTTGTTATAGATTGATATGTATTTTCATCACAATATTTTTAGTTTAAATAATTATAGATCTGTTTGAGGGAAAGTGGGTCAACAAGATATTGTGGACACTCGTCCCTTATCTCCAGTCATAAACTATCACCGTGTCATACGGCTTATCACGGACTTATATGACATTTTTTTAATAGCATTTACTGCTTTACTGATAATATTACGCGATATATTAAAAAAATCAATTTTAATAACTTATATGGACAACTTAAGATATATTAAGGTCTCGACACAGCGTGTGACATAGATAAAAAAGCATTGAAAAACGTTAGAAAAATATTTTTGTTTATTTATATATTTTTATAACATAAATTAAAAACATATTGTTTTTATGTGATAAATGGTCAATATTTGAAATTGCCGAGGAAGTGAACTCAATAAGCTCTGACTAATTTACTTAAAAACTATAAAAAATATTCGTCAGAACAGTCTCTAGATACGATTAACCAAATCATCATAAGTTCAAATTCCAACATTGTAAAAATTTTAGTAATAAATATTTTAACCACTAGCACGCGAGAGACTCAGTGGTGAGTTGCACGCTAAACCACTTCATATGCTAAATCATTATTATAGATATAACGAATTCTTTTAAAACAGTAAGCGATTTTGACGGTTGTTTGCTTAAATCGAAGTGCTGAGTAGCAAAGAAACAATTTAGTGTTAAGTCATCATCATCATCATCAGCCGGGGTCGATCCACTGCTGGATGAAGGCCTCCTCCTGTTTTCTAAGTAGAATTTCGAAAATTTTATAATATAATAAAGGCCTAACTCTCTCTTACATTAAGAGTATTATTAACTCACTTTAAATTATATTTTATTTATTAACATATAATGCTTTTCATCAAGAATTAACAGTTATCACTAAAAAAATTAAATAATAAAAAATATGACAAAAAATAAAAAATATTACCTGGAGCCTTTTCACGTTTATAGGTTATATACTATTACAACCTCGATTTTAATGCTATATTTTTGGATCGCGTAATAGTGATGCATCCACAAATTAACACTCTCATTAGGTCTACTGAACAAAAAAAAATATCCTGATATATCATTGAAATGGAGATCCCTCTAGTTCATAGAGATATCGAGCCCATAGCATTCAATTAGTATAAAAAATTTGATGGGTGATTATTTTAGTTATTAACTTGGCCGAGTGCTCAGAGATGGTATGTGCAACATAAAAGTGATTAATTCCCGCTGCCCCGTGTAAACAAACCGCTTATACTTATACCACATAATTGTTATTGCAAAGTGGCGGTCCTAAGCAGTAATACATATCAATTTGTTGGCAACAAAAAAAAAACACTCACGCAAGTCCGAAACACAATATCTAAGAGGATTCAAACCCGGATCTCGTTACTCGAAAGAGATAAACGCTTACCGAGACATCGGTCGACAACCATTATTATTATGAACAAAATTTAATGTAATGAATTTAAAATGTGTTTGCAAGAACTTTAACTCTGTTTTGTTTGATCAAATATAATATCGAAAAACTGAAGTTTATTTAAACTTTCAATTTGTTAATATCAATTTTTCATTTAGTAGAAAGAAAATTTAAATAATAAAACGTAAAAAATAAAAAATTTATACATGGTAATGATAAGGAACAGTTTCGCTTATTAGAATAACGGGACTAATAAATAGGGACGTGAGTGTGAAATTTAGTGGAATTGTACACAGTTTCTTAATTAAATATTCACAGTTATTTCTGATTGAGCGATAATAAAATTGAGCTGTCGCGATTTAACTTTATTAAAAGTTTTGTACTAAATTATCATTTTCGTTATGAAATACGTATCGTATCTTCCTTGATTGGTTATATTTTTTTATAATTCAGAACGATTCAACACTTCAAAAAAAAAAAAAACAAATTAAAATCAATTTTTTGATTCCATCATTGTATCATCAGTTATGAAATTATTTGTTTGTCATGTGTGCTGTTTATATAATAAACATATATTTCCATAAAATACAAGATTATTGGTATCTTTGCATTTATTGATATTTACTTTTTTAAGTATTATATAAGCAATTATTTGTGAAAATGCACATTTGCTCATATATAATATAAAAATTCGTTGGCTACCACTTACTAACTAAGAAGTGTCAGAGGTTTTTTGTTAGTATTAAGATTACGGTTTCTAAAGCCACTTGTTAAAAAATCGCTTATGATTATTATTTAATGACAGTCAACACTTACATCAGTTGAATTTGGTAGAATCACATTTAAATTAGAGCAAGATTGAATTTTTACAGCATCAATCTCTTACTTACTTACAACGACTTTTTATTTACGAGGTAATTGGACATAATTTGAAAATTACATCGCTGGAAATATTGCTACTTAGACTTCATTAGAGAAACCGTAAGGCCATTAGTAAATGATAGCTTATTATCAATATCGTGCAGCCCATATAAAAAAATAGCGTTTTAGATTAAGGCTGTAGTTATTTTTTTATGTTAATAATCCTAACACATTATAAACATACATTTTAACGAATATTTTAAATTACGTCTATAATATCCCTAATACGAAAAAACTACATACTCAAACATCGTCTATCGGTCTGAAACATTCTCAACAAATAAGCTACTGTTAACGATGTAAAATCTGCACATCTCATTTCGACGACCATTCCTGAGTCAAATCATCTATTCTTAACATTCCACAAATGCTATAATATTCTTTGTCTTCAAATTGTAATAATAAAAAAAAAACAAAGTGTTAATTTGTGTGTTTTTTTAAAATTTATATTTTCAAAGCGGTTCCTTCGAATCCATCAAAAATATTTATATAATATCTATTAATTCAATCATAACTCAATTTACTATTTATTGCAGACTAAAATCAAATATGCTAAATAGAAATCGGCTGTTTCCTTATCATAAAATATGAAAATTGTTAGAGCGCATGTTTTACAATATCTCCTTGACCATTTCTAAGTAATCATTTTTTTATTAATATTTTTAGTTTAAAAACAATTTTATGACTGATTAAATACATTATATGATGATACTGTATTATTGATATTGATTGACGTTTATATTTTACAAATATCGGGTTGCTATACCAAACATGACAACAATGCGACCTCGAAACAGTTTGCGTTGTTATGATGATCTTACAGATGTCGCAAGAAACAAGTTAAGCAATAATGCACTGGGGTATTAATTATTAGTACTTGTAATACTTATATAAAATTGATGTCGCTTGATACAGTAGGGACCATAATGTACCGAGCAAATTTTTTTTTTAAAAAGATCTAATTTCAAGAAGAAACATGGAACATGAGTAATGATTTTTATTCCTTCATTATTAAGCCATTCAAAGTTTTAATATGATATTTTTAAATTTTGTAAAAAAATGTTGCCATATCAATTTAGTAATTCATAATCATATTGCAACACTTTATTTTTACGAATTTTAATAACGAAAAAACAACCTGCAATCAAATCCATTCCTAATCACTATTCTCTTAAATAAATTAATTAAACAATTAAAAAAAAGAAATAAATAAGTTAAGACACTGAGTAGCAAGCAATTAACACCTTTTTTTAATTACAGATAATTCGCTAATCAAAGGATATAAACAGCATATAATAAACGAGACTTATCTCAGACACTCATTATCCAGTCAATCTCTCTATTTTCTTAATGAGTGAAGATAATTCATGTATTTGGGTAATTTATTCATTGAATTGGCATTCACTTGGTAGAACTCCATTATAACACGGTGAAAAAATTGCATTGTATTTTAGTTCTACAAAATTATTTTTAACAAATATAGTTGATAGCTATTTCGGCTCACGCCATCGTCAGAACTATGCTAATACTATATACTATACTAACCTTAATATATTACTACTGCTATGCAAAAATTCTTTCATTCAGAATTTTTGCAAATTTAGTGTCATTGTGTTAAAGTAACAAGCTAGGCCGTTGGAATAGGAGAGAGGATGCGTTGTGTGCATTTTCTGCACAGCTATATATAGATAAGCGAATGTTAGTTAAAGCATAGTTCTGACGATGGCGTGAGCCGAAATAGCTATGAACTATATTTTTAAAAATAATTTTGTAGAACTAAAATACATTGCTATTTTTTCACCGTGTTATTTGGGTAATCTTTCTCACTGCGTCCCGTGTACGACAAATAAGGGTATACGTCACAAATACCCTTAAACAATCATCGAATTGAAAATGAACAAGATTTAGCGCTAAAATTTGAACCTGAAGTTATCGAATCTAAGAAGCACAATTTCATACACTCTTATATAGGCACGCAATAAACAAAAATAATTTATTAAGTTGTCATTTTGTTAATACTGCACGGAGAGAGGTGCAATAATACGGTGAAAAAATAGCAATGTTTTTTAGGTCTACAAAATTAGTTTTGTAGAACTAAAATACATTTTTTTTCACCGTGTTAAAATGGAGTTCTACCAAGTGAATGCCAATTCAATCAATAAGGTGCAATAATCTCACGTTGTATATTATCAACTTACCCTGTAAACAAAAAAAATGTAAGCAATTTTGAGTTCACATAATTTCCATTGACAGCGTTTTTGATATGTAATATTTTCTCATAAGCTTCAAACGTTAAAATTAATAGGCCAATAAATAAAGTACGTATGGAATAATAATTTTATTTAAGTGATGTAATTAAGAAACTATTCTAAGAAATTTGTTTAGTAGTTTACTTTAAAGAATAGTAAGATGGTTTTCATAAGCAAAAAAGTCACTCGTGGGTAACATAATACAATTAAAAAAATATATTCATCAGAAAAACACAAAATAGTGTCCTAGTAAAAAAACTCATTTCGTTTTTTATAGTAGTATTAAAAATCAAATAAAAGATTTTACTGTTTCTTTATTTAGATAAATGTTGTAATGAAACAGAGACATTTCTGGGAATTATACAAAAGGCCCTTTTTATTCTCAATTAGGTTTACAGTTTTTTGAAAGTGCAATTAAAAAGCCCTAACACATTTAATCGAGATTTTAATAAACAAGCTATTTAATTCTTATTTTCATAATGCTCAAGATTTAATACTATTTTTATTAAGCAATATTTCAGGTATATGATTTAATCTTGCTAAGATTTATATGAAAGTGTTACAATTTCTAACATGCGTGAAGGCTCTCAAAGTGTAGAATTACAAAAAATATTTTAAAGATTTAATTATTGAAAACTTTTTTTTTTCGATGGACTTGTTGATTTTACAACGACTTTTATAAAGGTCTTTTATGTAATTAAGAATATAATAAAAACACTTTAATGTTTTTAACTAAGTGAAAAACTTTTTACCCCGGGCACATTTTGGACAAAAAATCTTTTTAAAAACGTAAAAATAATTACATTTAATAAAATAAAAAATGACACCATATCTAATAATTACCGAAAATAATTAAAACAAAATGTAATTTATAATTCAAAATAACATTCTTTTACAATTAAGTAAAAAATAATCAATCAACTTACATTAGTTTATATACCACAAGCATTACTTTACTATAAGAACATTTTATCTCTCGTTGAAATAAACATTGTTTTCACATTCATGTCGAACTATAGTTGATTAGTCAATGTCGTCGGCTTACGATGTTGTCAGGTTCATATTCCATTGCTGTCTGCTTAATAATTCAATTTTAATGACTTTATGAATTATCACTCGAAACTGTGGATGTCAGAGATGTTTGAAATACTTATCAACCAATCAATGATCCATAGTGAGAGCGATTAGCTTTTTACTTTTACACTATTTTCTCTATTAATATATCTCTACTTTCTTCGCAAAATGCAGGTTGAACTAGCAAATAACACGTTGTTAAACAGGTTCTATTGAGAGAAGCAAAATTAGGAATCGATCTCGTGGTGGAAAAGGTTTAGAAGAAATTTTTGAGACTTCTTTACTTTGAGGGGGTATGTGCCTTTATCCAACCTACTTTTTTGGTATACTCACTTTTAATAGTTTGTAAACTCGAAGAGAAATGTATCTAGCCACATATTTCTTTCGTCTCATGAGAAGCCAAAATGAAAATTCTGCCATCCTTAATAATATCAAATTGTATGTTCCGGATATTTATTAAGAAATCGTGGAAATGAATTATTTGTTCTTCCAAAATGAAGAACCAGTCTGCTAATGGGTAAGAACATTAAATTTTTTCAACAATACTGCTTCGAGTGTGGATATATTCCAAGTGGACAAAAGTGAGTTCAGGCGAATACTATTTGTTTATGTGTTAAAGTAGATTTTTGATAAGCTTGCTTTGTGACTATGACATGCTATCCTTACTTTTTGTTTTGTTTTTTATTTCTTTAATTTCCAACATAAAATTTTTAAATATTTCGACGTTGTAAAGGCAAGTAATAAGTAATTTGTATTTTTTGTAGCGTTTATATAGAAATAAATAAATCTGCTCCATTTCGGGAAGAGGAATGCTCCCAAAATAAAATGAACTAATTCTAAACAGAATTCAATTGAAACACAACATTTTTTGGTGCTTGTACACAGTAAAATTAAAATTGTAAAAATATATGAAATGTTACATGTTGAGAGTCAATCGTACCCTACGCACAAAATTTTACGACCGTTCACGAGAAACACAACTCTTTGGTTGTGTTGTAAATATAATATCAAAGTTACCCAAATAAAGGAAAATTCATACTATAATGTGAGTATATTAAGGGTGATTTTCATCTTGGGAATAAGCTGAAAGATTTTATAAGTTTACTAATTATTTACTTTCTTACTACTTTGCGAACTATTATTACAATGACCGATAGCCCAGAAATATGTAAACCGTCACAAAAAACAAAAGCAGACGGTTCTGCCATTCTCACCAAAGTTGATGAATAATTTTAAAATAACCAAAAACTTTTTCATTTTAATTAAGAAGAATGTTAAATACCTTCTATCGTATTTTCTCAAACATTGTGAAAGATCATTTGTGATGTAAAATTATCATTTGAATTGACTTATAATTGTACTAGCTGATCTTACACGATTAGCCAATTTAAGAAGCATTATTAGGTTTTTTTTATGAGCATACAAAAGTGTGGCTGTAAATTTCAAAGTAGAATCTCTACGTTTACTATACAAAACAAAATAAGGATAATAAAACAAAATTCAACCTACACAAATTTAAATAGTACATATTATTTTTAAAACATCTTATTTTGATAGATTAAAGCTTTGCAATCATGAAAAAATTAAAAAATATGTTATTAATTAATTATAGCGTGTTGATCGTCCATTTGATTCAATGACGTTCGAATATTATGAAAATCTAAAAATTAATTAAGGAGTTGCTACAATGCTTTGTTGTTTTTTTTACGGAGTGCAAACGGTTAACGATATAAAATATTGAAAAAGTTTAAATACACTCATTTCGCACAGAATTTTTATCACGGGTGTAAAAATTATGCAATTTGTACAAAAAAAAATAGATTTCTACAAACAATAATCTTATAAAAATGCAACCGATTGTTTTCCGAATTCAAATTAGCTTTTTTTAATCCTTGCAATATTTAAATCGATAAAATAATTTAACGATTCTTCACGACGTTCGTAATAAATGCAATTATGTAGCATTTTCTTTTTTAGAACGAGCACTTTGTTTTCAATAAAAGTTTCTCGAAACGGTATTATTTACCTGTGTCTAAGCTTTTAAGCATTCACATATTCAATTCTTAACCTTAAAATTTCTATTAGTCGTCTTTTTTACGAAGTACTTTGCACAAAGACAATGTATTGTTTTCGTGAAAAATCGCATACGGCATTTCAAAAGAAACACATTTTCATCGTTGTTTTTGTTAGTATTTTCTTTCCAATGCTCACATATACGATGAATTATGTATTTAAAAGTTGTTATGTTTCCATTCCTTTTTTTATTTTATATTTTACTGCTATTGACTTTTTGTACAAGACGAAAGCCTCGGGGGAAAGAAATTACATTTATGTCACATGAAAAGAAAATGTTCAAATACATTGGAAGCAAACGATTGATGTAATAAATTTCACGAAAAAAAATAGTAAAAGGGCAAATAAAGCTATTGTAATTATTTAAAAAAAAAGTTTTCAATAGAAATAAATAAATAATCCCAAATGAAATAAAATTTGTGAGTACTTTTAAATTGGATAACTAAATTCGTATATAAATCATTATCACAAAATTTAGTCACTTTTGCATCATTTTTATATTTTACACAGTTAGAATACTTTATCCAACAATAAATTAAAGATATTTGAAAATGAAAAGGTGGCCATAGAAACTATTTTTCTATTCTTAATCAATCAACAATTTACTAACAATGATAATAATATATTAGGTATCTTACCCAGACTATAAACAGTTAATCTTCTCTTAACTTAATATTTTTTTTTGTTAAGATCTATGGATTTTATATAAATATATTTCTAGTATAATTATTTAGTCATTGCTGAAAAACTTAGGTCGCTGCAGAGCTGAGCATACATACTTTACCTACACACGCATGCATATGCATACAAACGAATACACATATACACGCATGCATATACAATATGTAAGGAAGCGAACTAGGAAAATGATTTTTAGATGCCATTTTTGTATATTCTGAGATAACTAACCAGGGTGAACTTCGCCCACATCAATCAGTCTACTTTCGTTCTTTTGTCTTTCTTTACCAATACAACATCCATAAATGTAGTGACAGCCCATCTTTCTATTGAAGTTGCTCAGACTTGAAAATTTGACTTCGGATTATTAATTACATTTGTGTAATAAATGCCATATGCTACATGCTTCAAGCAATTGGAAATCGTTGCATAAAACTAAATAATTTCTTAAATCTAAAAACGAACATCACCCATAGTAAAATCATCAAAAGGAACTAAGGCAATCATATAATTGCAATGCATTAATTTTATCAAATCATTAACACTACTATTTGTATTTATTGACAAACAGATAAAAATTATAATGCTAAAATACGTGAAACGATATACTATCTTTTTCTTCTTCAACCCCTATATATAGAAAGATTAATTTAAATTTCTCTATAATTCTGACAATAACGGATGCCGAAATACATAGCTATCAGCAACTATGTATATAATTATACAGAGCTAAATACCTTGTCTTTTTACTCAATTATAGTAAAGTTCTCCTAATATTATAATAAATGAAAAAATATTGAAATTTGCAACGCTTTTCACACAAAATACAGGATGATATGCTTATAAATTATTATATTGAAATATTTTCTGAAACCCATGATTAATATAATACACCGTGGCATAAAATAAAATATAAAAAATTATTGATAGGAATTTAGTCAATGAATTTTTATTGAAGGTATTATTTAATAATAAAACAAAACGCTCGACTTAACGTTAGCTACGCAATTGAAACGAAATTCAATTTTAAAGTAACAACGAGAGCAGTGCGCGGTACTGGCTATGTTATTTATTTATTATTATTACAAGGAAAGAGGCAATGGGTATCTGCGATGGGCGCGAATCGTTTTATCTATTTCAAATGTGTTTTTAATTTGCGATAATTCGACATGGACGCACAGCTCTGATCAGCTGAGCAGAACGGACCCGAGTGCCCGCAGGGGATTCCAACCACGGACAGTGGTCTCATTATGTAATAGATCTAGACTGGTGATAGTGTTGCGGGGGCTAGGTCATGTCCAAGCTGAGATAATAAAACAACAATCAGAGCTTCAGAATCAAAAAGGCGTAATACGAAAATTGTTTATTCGTCCTGTTAAATTCATTCGAATATATTTTATCATTTTTAAATATTTGTTTCATTAGTCAACTTTTCGTATTTATTAGTGGCTAGACATAATAAATGCCTATATAGAACTGCTTAACACTTTACCACCGAAATGTTGGTGAAAAATAATCATTTCCGCAGCCCTTATAGCGAGTGGACTTGGAGACAAGATCGAAGAATCGACGGATACCGAAATCTTTGTAGATTGGCATAATATCAAGCTGCAATAGTGATCAATAAAGCGTCATTTAAATAAAAGACTACCAATACAAAATATCCAGCGTAAAGGTAACAAACATGACTTATAAAATAGCTCTATTTAAAAATTAAATAGAACAATCGCCAGTTTTTAAAACATTTATAAAATTTTATATCGCTTTAAGTGTTTTTATTGTTTAAAGTGTAACTAGACTTTATTGTCACAGTATCAAAAAAATATATTTTTATATTATTTTCCGTTAATTGACAAAAAGTTTAATAAATCGATAAATCCACGTTTTAAAGTTTGCAACATAAAACAACAGCCGTCACTTTACCTGAACACGCCAGACTATACTTATTATTAATATATTGATTATTCAAATAAAAAAAGAGCTTATAAGTCAGATTACTGTGGAAATTCAGATCCTTAACTATTGTAACTATTCCAAACGTTTTCAAGACTGGATTGGAGGGAAGTTAACGCTACCACCATATGTATATAATATCCACTATCACTAATCAATTTTATTATACACTAACCATTCCAATTGAAATAGACGAACTCTATCATTACTCACAGTTTACGTAGTTGAAAGCCCCTGATCGATATTAAGTACTACTTACGAAATTCTCTTTACGTACAGATTCGGTATAGATAAGACGCAGGAATCTTCCGATTCACACACTGTAAATTTATTATTCGAAATTCAAAATACACTAAAGTTAATTTTAATCGAATCCGTTCAAATTTTGTATGCCGTATTATTATTTACCCGCGATAATTTTATTAATTAAAAACATTTTCTTTTAATAAATCACGCAATCTTTCGTAGAAATCTTTTGTCTGATGGGTTTTTAACATATTGTTGCTGCACAACTTTAATTATACGCTATTATGTTACGCTGTAAATATTAATAATCATCATCAATAAAAACACTTGTACTATATCCACCGCGAGATGAAACCTCATGAAACAAGATGAAATTATACATTGCCTGAAAAGGTGAATTAGTCAATAATAAATTTCGTGAATTGGTTTGAAGTTTTTTTCTCTTTATGTAAATTGTTTAAAATAATTTGGTTTATTATATTTTGAACGGCTCTTGAATTTTTTCAGCAGCAAATAGCTAACGTTATATGACTGTATAGATATTAAAACCACATTCGTTGATATATGTTGTAGAGTGTCACTCTTAAGCGGCATTCTGAATTTTTTTTTATTTTGATTAGAGATAATTGCTAAATCAAAAACTGTGAACATTCTTAGTATATTTTGAGGAAAATTGTTAATTTTGGATTTTATCAATTTTTTTGTTTATAATTTGCACAGTGCATTGATCCCGCGACCTTCTCAAGGCTATATTCGTTGTGTATTATGTTTTAATACCAGGAAAGTTTTATGTTACATATTATTACGATTTATTTTCCTCGTCACGTCTTTGTAATGTACTAACAGTTATGTCTTTAAGGCATATAATAAAAAAGTATAACAATAAAAAATTGCAGCAATAATAGCTCGATTTAACAGTGCTCGAAATGGAAGGAAGAAATTTACACACTAACAACTCATCTGAAATATAAACAATTTCTCGTAATACGTACGCTCTCTTTCACTCATAAAATCAATGTCATAGAAAATATTTCGAATGGCTTTATCACCAATATATAATGTATCAAAAAATATTTTACACTCGCAAACATCTCAATACTCGAGTTGCTAGAAACCAATGGTCTCTATATATCTAAAACCTTTGACACCCTTGCTTGATACTTTAACGCCGAGCGTAATGATTTTTACATTTTTTCTTTACTCATAAAAGCCAAAATTGTAACAAACGTATATTGTATAACTTTACATCTTCAAGCATTCTATTACACAGATGTCAGTTCCCTTGCACCTAATGAACTTAGTTAGTTCTAATTTATGATATCGACTGAAAGTGCTTGATGGAACTTCAATAATAAATTTGAATTGTTGCAACTTTGTACGATTCCATATGTCTTGTCATAAACGACCCGGGTTTCGCCCTTCGGCATCTTCAGGTATTCCAAGTTATTCCAGTTTTGCTGCATCCGTGCGATGGAATACCTGAAGATGTCGAAGGGCGAAACCCGGGTCGTTTGTGACAAAACATGTGGAATTATACAAACTTTCAACATTTAAAAATTGATAATGAAATTCAATTAAGCACCTTGAGGCGATATTATAAATTATATCAATATTGTAACACTAGATAAAGTTCAATACTTATATAAAAATCTGTGCATATTACCATTGACTACTCACATTTTTGAAGCTTGAAAGGTCGCTTAAAAATAGGCTGAAATAAAATCACATTTTAGTAAAGAGCTACCAACATAAAAAAAAATATAAAAAAGCAATACAGAAATTATAGCGTTCGGCTTAAAATTCCAAGAAATACTTCCGAGACTTTTTTCGTCACTAATAGACAATAATAATAAGTCCAAAGATATGACAACTAAAAAAAGCTCTGATATCTTTGTCCATTTTATGAGCGGATGTATGTGAGTTAAATGTAATCAACACGTACATCCACGTATTTCGCTCATAAATTTTCAAATTGATTGATCAATATTTTTTTTTGAATTACGGCTACAATCTAAAAATATAATAAAATGTATTATACACGACCACAAGACGCGCAAATATAATACATATAGGCCATAGTGTTATAAATTGTGCAGATTTTTGTTCTATCTCGAGTACATTGCGAGTGCTGGAATTTATTTAAGTTGTTTTTGATTGTGGTCAAATTGAATTGAGAATATATTGTTTAAGTGTAGAATCGTGATAGATTGCACTTGACGATAATAATACAGTTTATTAACAGATAAAAGATGTTGCTATGCATGCGATCAAAACACGCAAACTCATCTTCACGGAATGAAATCGTTTCCTAATATATAAAATTATTAAATTGACTTCAAACAACGTTCCTTCACCATCACCGTACATTTTTTTTAGAACTACAAAAAGTATTTTGACATGTGTTTTGTTTTACATAATTTACGGTCGTATTTCCAAGATAAAAATATTAAATAGATAAAAATTTTCGCGGTATTTGATACTATGAAGTTACGTATAAAACAAACAAATGTATTACCTTTTTTGGGTCGCAAATTTAATTGTAGTAATCAACATAATGGCTGAGGGAAAAAACTGCATTTTTGGAACAATTACGAGAAATGATTTTGTTATAGAAATATTTTCCTGCAACGTATCATGCACACACACAAAAAATCTTTTAGTTTAATCGCAGAGAGAGAGGAAGTGTGTGTGTGTGAGTACGATTTCATATCTATATATGTTTCCGTGTGCTGTGCTGTATAGGAAAATTACTCATCTATATGAGTAATTTTCCTATACAGCACAGCACACGGAAACTTTTTATATCTATGCGCCGTTTGCACCAATAACATTGAGGGAATACTTACAGGTGGCACTACATAGCAGTGCATTACATCATAATAGTTTTCGGTGAAACTAATTACCTTACTAATTGCCTTTTCTGCACAGCTATATATAGATAAGCAAATGTTAGTTTAAGTATAGTTCTGACGATGGCGTGAGCCGAATCAACTATATTTCATAAAAATAATTTTGTAGAACTAAAATACATTGCTATTTTTTCACCGTGTTATAATGGAGTTCTACCAAGTGAATGCCAATTCAATCAATAAATCAAGAAACTAATTACTATAATTTCATCAGTCTGACCTTCAGTTGGACCAGTCAGTTACACTTATATGGTTGTAATAAGTACGTGGTGTGTTGCGGTTAATACATATTTGATGTCATTCGCTTTAGGTTACTTATCAGCAAGAATAACGAGTAGGATTTTTACAATCGAATAACCTGCACTTAAATATTTTAGGGTACAGACTAAAAAATAATAATATATAATTAAAAATTTCAATAGATTCTAAATTAACTTTTTTAAGCAAGAATAAGCATTTGTAGTATTTGATATCACACACACTGTTTGATGAATAGCTTAGACATATTAGCCTACTAAATCAATTTTAGTACGCATTATCTGAGTCTATAACACGTCCATTAAATCATAATCAATTATTAATCATACTTATGACTAAAGTCACTTTACATGATATATTATTAACATAGTAAAATTGGATTAGGAAAATGAATAATTTTTCAATATAATTTTCTACTGAGAGTTTACTTGATATATATTTTTTTCCTATTTGATGAAAAGTGCACGACTAATATTCTCACCTGGATATCTTCATATAATACTACAATAATTGAAGCTGGTTATTTCAGCCCATTTTAGTGTCCAGATAGTTGTAGTGCGTACACAGTAATGCTTAACACTTTCACGTCGGGGGACGTAGAATCCGCGCCATCCGTTTCATTTCCTAGCAATCGAAATCACACATTCCACGTCATTCGATTTAGTTGGTATTAAACGTTTGTAGTTCAGTTGATAATGTTTTGATCGTGTAGGCACTTTCAAACCAGTTTTGAAGAAAATAATTAGAACTACTTAAGATAGCAGTGAAAATGAATATTAAATAATCAATTGAAGGAGGAAAATAAAAAAACTTCAATTGAAATCAATGTCTTCATTTAAGCGTTTTTTTAAAACCTTTGTTAATTTTGTGTGACTTCCTTATCTTTTTAATGCGGTTTACATTTTCGCAGGCTTAAACGTACTTACGATGAAAATTGAGGGGGTTGGACGGGTGAGCGTATTTATCGTACACGACAAATGATTTTGATTTCCTATTGAGTTGGCATTACGAAATTTTCATTGATTGTATAAAAATTTAACAAAAAAAAAAAAATCAGCAGATGTTTTACATATATTATAAACAAAATGCATTCTATTTTCTGGTTTGTATTTCTGTGAAATAGTCCTATGAATAATCAATAAGCTTTAAGGAAGAATTGAGGGAATTACTTCACGGTCCGATTATATAATATTTACGACGTTACGTGATGGCAAACTTATGACGTGAACTACACAACGAATAAATTGTTTTTATTCGGCATTTAAGTCTGTGAAATAGGGTATTTAAACTAAAAAATCACATTCGAAATCTTTCACTGCAGTTGGGTTAACGTCACCAATATAAAAAAATATGTTTTCGAATTTTCTTTTTAAAATAACGTAAACATCAGCGCATGTTTTTTTGGTTTGTTATTCATTTCATGTCCAATGAAATATATGTTTTTAAGTAAAATATCTTTTTATACTGACATACACTAATAATATCAACGTAAGATATCAAAAACATTATGCAAATAAGTATTGCACAACTGCTGTACAAATAACATAACTTTAAAAAATGTCGAACTGTTTTATAATTACATCTTTTTTTGAAGAACTGATTTTATTTACAACTTCGCAAAAATTTGCCCCATAGCGAATGAATAAGCAACAATCAAAAAAACTTCCTTCAAATGTAGTGTTTGTAGTGAATATATTTTCATAATTAGAATCATTCAGCCCCTATAAATTTCCATATGTTATGTCAATTTTAACATTTAAATAAACAGCTTCGTAAGTTTATGAGGTAAATTGATATCTGAATCAATTTTAATAACTATTTGGTTAGGTAATGATGACAAGCAGAATTAAGATTTTTTACAAGATAACGTTTATTCCACTACGAAGAGCGCATGGCCTAAATAGGCTTCGTTATAAAATAAATTATTGATTAGTGTTCTCCAAAAAGCGTCAATCTAACCGAACTGTTTCTTTAAAATGATCAAATTAAAACTAAACCATTTCATTACCGACAAAATAACCTTTTGAGGTCATATTCAAATTCAAAGAAACACTTGTGACAAACAAACGTTCACAAAAATCTTCCTCATTCGCTCACAATATGAATATTATTAGAATTTGAAATTATATATCGAAATACTGGTATTGATAGATTTGTTTGGTCATGCAGTACTTTTATGTAGTTTTTAGTGCAGTGGTCAACGTCGTCGGTTTCCGTGACAGATCTCATGAGCTCAAATCCCAGGACGAACAGCGTTTTCTTTCAATTGATTTATCGAACCCATTTGAAGGCATGTGTGTTTCTCATGTCCAAAAATTTCCTTCCTTCCATAGATAGACATCAGTTTCCTCTATCTTTACTTTCTTTGTAAAAGTCAATCAATTTTCGTAAAAATATTTCTGTTAAAATACGTTCGTTCGGAGGCTACGTTGTCCAAATTGATACAATCCAAAAATGAATACAATTGTCACTATAAAATAGCAGCAATCTTGTTTTTTTACAGAAAATGTTTTCTTTTTCAAATAAACAGAGCATTTACTCGAGTGGCAAATAAAGTAAAGGGGTTGCGTTTAATTTTGAAATTTTCTTTAAAGAATTTTCGACATGAAAATGTTTTCCTGTGTTAAAGTGACACGGATTGTCACGGAGTTCAGTAAAGTATTGATTTCACAACAACAACAAGAAAAACATATATGACATGACACATTACGACATTTATCAATAAGTTTCAGCCTACCTAAAAAGGGAGTTACCTGTCACAAACTAATCCTCCACGTTTCGGAACTGATGCCGTATATTACAGAAAACTGTTTTAATAGAACTCTTAAAAAAAAAAGTATCCAAATATATTTTGTTTAACCCAATCACTGCTAACGTCTCATCGTTTGATTACTGTGTGTGTATTATAAGAATGTTGCCAATGTCAAAATTATCGTGCACAAGCCACTTTTCTTTTTTTTTTTTTTGATAAAATATATTTTATGGTATTCTTCATAAGTTTGCTCAGCACCAATACTACTAATTAATATTTGAAATATTTGATTATGGAATATTTTTTATGTAGCATATGTACACTTCTACATACAATATTTTGTCACTCACCGCCGGGTTTCGCATTTCGGAATCTCCAGGCTTTCAAATACATGGATGCACCCAACTAACTTTAAAACGAAAACTTTAAGCAAACCCATTCTCGTTTGAAAGCGCACAGACATCCCGATCGCGCAGTAAATCATCGGTGAGTAATACCAGCTGTTGATGTGAGACATATAAACGAGTATCGAATAGAAGACCGGTCTTAAAGATAAGTATAACATATAATAAATAAAGGTTGAAATAGCAACATATGATATTTTGCTTATAAAAACCACCTAGTAGTTTAATTTCTAAGACAATTATAGAACAATCTGTTAGTTTTCCGTCTTCCGCACTCTTAGTAGAAGTTACATTAAATGTTTACTATAAATTCACTAAAAATTACAGTAAAATATAACTGGCCGCATGTTTTCAGGTTAATTATAGGCATGTTTTAACTTTATTGGCTATTAAATTTCTGTGAGATTACACAGCAGATAGTAACACTAGACTTAGACAGTGATTATATTTTATATCAACAAGACCAAATCTTTTGATAAAGAGGTTAAGCTTTCTGTGCTTTTAACCTCGCGATAAGATTTGTTGTCATTGTATATATGTCAAATTTCATTATAATTTTTTGCTTATATGTTTATTTTTGTTTTTTTTTTTCATCATTTACACACGTATCTTTTTATATTTTTTGTTTTTATATATTAACTATGAAGGAAACAAGTTTTTTTTTACCACCCGTTGTATTATATATACGACAGTAATAGTCTATGTCAAGTAAAAATATATTTCACATATAAGTATTAAAAGTCGCTTCTTATTAGAATGGTATTACATTTAAATAACATAAAAACACTACGTCTGGTAGTATATTAAAAATAGAATTGAAAAGAAAGCGGAAATAGTACTAAGTATTACGTTTTTTATTGTTTAAATATATACTTAGCAATTTATGATAATTTGAATTGTTACAACTTTGTACGATTCCACGGATTTTGCCACGAACGACCCTGGTTTCGCCTTTCGGCATCTTCAGGCATTCTATCACACGACGTCAGTTCTGTTATATCCGTGTGAAAGAATGCCTGAAGATGCCGAAAGGCGAAACCCGTATCGTTAGTGACAAAACGTGAAGAATCGTACAAAGCTGTAACACTTCAAACATACTTAAAAGTCAATATTTAATGACAGCCTTCTACAACAATATTGACATTTGATCAGCCCATCACGGAGACTAACTTCTAAATGAATTACTTTTATTATTTTTGCTGAACAAAACTATTGTTTAATAAAGCCCCAATAGTCGGCCATAGTATCCACATTTAGAGCAGACATAGTTGTCATCAGTATTTTTTTTTCGATCATATCTTAAAATTAACTGTCTTGTCTTATCGACACTGCAGAATTCGCAACGCAACGTCGATTGCCAAGATTGTCTCATTGGACACTGCAATTTTGGGGACCGTGAAGATATAAGGGCGTAAACGAAAAGAAGTCAATAAAGGTAAATCCCCAAGCTGGGCTTAACTACCCTTATGCAGGATAACAGCTTCGCCTCGAACTTGAATATGCTGGTCTAATGGATTAGATATTGAAGGCATTTTTAGTCTGGCTAAGATTAATAAAAATAAAAACATTTTTAAGTGCATTTTAGACATAGACTTTGTGACGCAGTTCTTTTATAACTTTAAACGAAAGTTTATCAACTGTACTATAACTCTTCACTTTAACTATCATCTATAACCGCGTAAACTTGGGATGACAGTTGTTATACATCTATGCAGGTAATAGTGTGCTGGAGTTAAAACCACATCCAAGAACATTGAATGATAATTTAAAAAAACATGTATTTTATATATGGTTGATTTTTACTTTGACAAAAATATTATACCGAAAATAAAATTTATATATATTTTTTGTTAGTACTCTTTATACAATTTTATATTGTAAAAACCAAAACGTACATTTTAATCGCAAGCATTATGAATTGTTACAAAAACCAATTTAAATTTTTACTTAAAAAATATCAACAAATGATTCAGAAAGCGTTGAAAATAATAGGTTCTTTTTTTGCAGAAGGAAACTAATTGATTAAAAAAAACGCAATTTATTCACAAGTCATAGTTCATCTTTTGGAAATAAAGTATGTGTACAACAGCTGAGTTTCAAGCTTGACATTATTCACCTTGCGTTTCTCGGAACTTTGTGTGTCTAACTAAAACACTGGTTCTCAATAAAAAAATTTATGATGACGATCATTGACTGTCTTCAGATGAATTTAAAAATTGAAAACTTTAGCCGTCATGAACGATTTAAAATGTAATATCGCCTATGTGATTAAAGTACAATTATGCCTCGAGAAATAAGAGTGGAATATCAAAATGCTTTGTTTTAATAAGACAAGAGTTCATGATAGTTTCGAAGATGGCGCGAAGCTAAGAGAATAATCGACTTTATTATTTTTTACTATTTTTAAATGTATATTGTGATAATTTGTATTCAACGAATGTATTATACAAAAATGAAGAAAAATTTAAATTCAATAAGTGCTTCGTATAGTTATACCAGTAATTATCTTATGAATAATAAAACGGCAAATAGCACTGGCATATTCAATTAAAACAGCTTCCCAAGACTCGGATTAAAAAAAAATCTAAAATTTCCTCCCCACTTTTGAATTTGATTGAAAAAATAATTATCGTCATTTGTTTGCTTCAACCTCCAGTCTTTATCTCTTCTGAATAGAATGTCTTTTTATGAGTTTCGTTGAACATGCTCAATCAAAATGCTTTATTGGGAGACGATTTATTGTATACCTATAACGTTAGTAAAAGTAGCTAAAAAACCATATAATGTAGAATTGAAACATCAGATTATTTAAGTAAAATATCTAAAGCTTTTAAAGATTTCACTAACGTAGATACAATAATTTCAAATGATTTTTTACAGTATTGTCATTGCATTATGTAATAATATATTACGAAGGTGCCATGAGCCACAGTTCAAGCACTGCATTTTTATAGCTTCATCTTTTGTTGTTTCGTTTTTATGACTATTATTTAATGTTCGTACGTATGCGAACGTGTAAATATCCCAAGCTTTTTGTCTGGCCTGTGCTTTAAAGCTCTCTTCAAAAAGTTTATCATTTGCCTTTTATAGACATAAGGTTTTCTTTAACAAGAATACTTTCAAAAAGCCATTTTTTCAATATTTACAAATTACCTTTTTTTAATACTTTTGATTAAAACGCGCATACATACATATAACGCAAAACGTGTATGGCTGATTTGTGCGACACATAGATTCACACTTCCATCTGGCTATAATTTACTACACTATTTTATAACCAATATGCCTACAACTAATATACAGTCAATAAATATGTAAAAAAAAACCTCATTAATTTATATTATTATTTATTTAAAACAATATTTTGAAACATAGTGAACTGTGATAAAAATGAATGAATATACAATTGCTCCTCGTGATTCATTCCGTATCACTAACAATTCTCGCCGATACATTTAATTGGTCTTTATTCTCTCAATTTTCGATCATGAGAATGCTTATAAAGGTATGTCAAAATTTCTGATCGCTTGACATTTCTATACATCGAAAAACGTTTCCCACATATAATTTATTAGCAAGCGTCAGATGTGTATAACACGTCACTTTTAGAAAATATATCCGTTTTAATCAAACATAAATAAAGAAAAATACTTTAAGCAGCAATCTATTTTATTATGTAACTTTTCCTTGAACAGTTAAAACTATTTATTAAAAATTACACATCCAGGTACATATCCAGGTAAATATTTTTTGTAACTCTTGAAATTTTCTATTGCAAACATTTTTGGAATAACAAATTAAAATAAAGCTGTAGAATTTGTAGAGATTACAATTCAAGCCATCATTCGAACATATTTTTCCGCTAATACTTCAAAACACTCGATGTTTTCAAGTAGAAATCATTCTATTTTAGTTTGTCTCAAATAAGTTTTTTCTCCCTAACTTTTTAAGGGTCATAGTTTTTATAAAAAATCACTTCTAAATAAAAATAAAAATACGTTTGACAATACATAAATAAAGCTCGTAAGGTTTTTTATGAAAATAAAATATATTCAAGGACTTACCCCTTGAAAATAGTTTATTACGAACAACTTGTAGGGAAAAAAACATTTCTTTTACGTTTCTTGGGTTGTGCCAGGCAATGTCAATTTGCCGACCGCAGAAATCTAATTTAAGTTTGATACGTTTTAGTTTGAGAAATGAAAATATATTACTACAGTAAAAAACTATTCAATTTCGCAGACAGTTTGGTTTTTTTTTTTGTTCCATATACATCGCAATTTATTCTCTTATGGATTCAACTTTAGCACAAATGATTCCCGTTTTGGTAGGACTCTAAATAATACATAATAAGAAATCGAAAGAGATACAATATAAAGGTCACTTTCAGAATTCGCAGGGATTATTAAAATAGTATTTTATTCTGCTTATGGTATTAATACTGAATAAATAATTTGATTGTAATTGTATATGTTTAAGTATTCCCATGAATGACTACTATGTTTTACGATTATGTAGATATTTTTTTGTAAACAGCAGTCTTAATTCCGTCAGATTATACTGGGGCTTAACCTATTCCCTGCTAAATCACACAAAAATACGGACTATTTCATAAGAATATTTAGCAATTTCAGAGTTAAATATATTAATGGAGATTATCCGGGTATATTTTTTCATAAGAATTAACTTGTACAAAAAAAAATGTCTGTGTTATATAATTAGTTTTCTTGAATATCATGTATCCTCACACTGCAATATGCTGTCTCAATATTTGAGGCAATACCATTCAGTGGGTTATAGTCTCTTTGCCACGCATTGATTGCTTTGGCCGGTTCAGTTAGTTAACATTATTCAAAAATGTCTACAATAAAAAAATGAAATTTTTATGATAGGATAAAAGGTATTAAAGCAACATTAAAAAATATTGTCAAATCGAAACGACTATATGATCTGCATTAATATTTTTAAAAGGAAGAGTTTAAGAGAAGAGTTAGTTAGGACTGAAGTGAGTTGATCACTAGACTTAATATCGCATGTGGCTTATATGACCCGTATGAGGACGAACCGTAGCAAACAGTTAAGTTAGTTTGAAATTTGTATAGAGAGGTTTTTTTGTCTGGTTCGGCATGTCGACATGCACAGTCCAACACTATTTACGATAAAAAATATTTTATTGAACGGCTAGCCTGTCATAATTTTTATATATAATAAGCTATTGATAGTTATATTCAAAAGGTCTGATTTGTTAAAAGTTTATGATGTCTGACTTAAATTAGGCTCAAAACGTAGAACCACAGATAAAATATGACGTCATCTATCTATCTTTTATCTTACAGCTAGACATTTTTGTAGAGACTAAATCACCCTTAGCGACTCAGGTAAACTTTATTATGCCAGACAATTTTATTACACGAACGCTGCTTCCTTACAAAAATCTCTCTGTGATATAGTTAGTTCAATGTTGTACACAGTCAACTCATGATAAAAGACCAACGTAACAATAAGGAATCGTTGGGAAGATTGGTCATCATTTTCTAAGGTAATTTGTCGCATCTTTTTAAATATATCATCTGTTTATAATTAAATATAGATGATTGATTCGCTTAATATAATTAACATGAACATTGATTTATCACGCATCTTTATATGATGTTGAATCTCCTTCCCTTTTAATCCTAACCAATTATTTTAAGTCATTATAAAACTTTAAAATCATAAAGTATGTAATAAAATAACTTTTATGCCAATTCAATCAATACACATATTATGGTTGTTTATAACTATTTTGGTTTTCACTGTCGTTAGAACTATGCTCATTATTACAAAACTATAATTGAAATTAAGTTATACTTCATACACTCTTTGAGAATCCTTTTGTATAAAACTTAATGGGTATACAATATAAATACAAAATATATTTAATAACCCTCTGAGTGCTACGTATCAACTGTTTCTGAAATGACTTATTCCAGCGTATTGATGTATGACATTCAAAATAACATAGATTGTCAATTGTTTCAAAACCTTCGTGTAAAAAATAACATTTGTGTTAAAATAAAGCCTGATTATTGCTGATCTCCATTAGTTTATTAAGCACCAATAATGCTAAGAAAATAGTTTTTCAAACATTTAGTGTTGGCATATTCTAAGCGAGGGTCAGCAGGGAACGGGTTAATACAATGACATATTTAAACATAAATAAAATTAAAGATGCTTAAATCAATGACGATATATTGTTTTTGTATATAAAGCTTAACTTAAATTTAATTCACATATCACACTTCTAATGGTGACGGTAGCTTAAATACAAATATCTAAATGATTAAACGAATATACCCTAAATATCATCAATGGATTTTTTTACCATTTCCATTGACTAGTCAGAGATGATGTTGTAGAAGAAGGCATAGTTCTGAGTTCTACAATATATACGAAGATTTCATCGCAGTCAATTCAATTAAGACTGGGGCGTTGAACGACAAGTTCACGTATTTCATGCTAACGTCCATTGTAAACGGACGCTCATTAGCCTGCAAAAAGAAGTGATTTCTAGAAATCATATATGACACAAAAGTAAAGGCTGGCCGGAAATTCGCCAGCTGAACAGGTCTGTAAATGACTGTCGTCAACTTAGAGAACCACTCTGAAAAATAGTCACCTAACATACATAAAAAACTGTAAGGAACTGCTTCATCGAATTTTATACCAGCAATAGAACAAAAAAATGCATATTTGTTTTTTAATGGCATTTTATTGGTAGTACTCCATTGTAATGAATAAGAAATAACAAAATATCCTATTTTAAATTTTTGGTTATAATATGAAAATTCCAACAAGCCACTCTCAGTTGATTTCGTCCATATCATATTTGTATTTAAGCTACCGCCACCGTTAGAAGTGTGATTAAATTAAACTTATGTTTTAGCGTTTTAGTTAAACGTTTAAATAATACCCTACAGTTAAGTATTATACACAAAAATACTAATGTATCGAATATTTTTAATTGTTTTTGGCCCCACATAAGAGCTGACTGGAGCGCAGGTTGATTATTGCTGTGATAGATAAATCGATGACATCGAGGAACTACAAATGCAAGATAATTTTAAAATTCATCTTATAGGTGCATACTCAGGATTAAATAAAATGAACGAGACATGAAGGAACGCAAGATTGGGGTTCCACGTTACTGAATTGACAGATGAAATTCAACATGTATTTAGGAGAATGCATACAGATTTACATAGCGTAATGTCAGTGGATGTATATGTTTAATTAGTATGATCTCTCAGCCAGTTTGATTATATATTAAAAAGTAAAATAATATAAAAGTGGTATTAGTATAAAATATGTATTTCGTTGAAATAAGAAATCCAGTGAAATTTGGTGCAGAACACTGCATACATAAACAACATAAACCTACCAAATGTATTCAATTCAAAAAGCTTTGCGAGAGGTTTCGTTGTCTAAAAAATAAACTATATTTGTCCATGTTACGTTTTTTTCAATGTCCACAAAGAGTGCCTATTTCTATCGAGTGCGACATTCACACGGTGACCATATTTGTTCTCCGCTCGACCCAGGATAATTGTTTGCTTTGCGGTACATACAACAACGAACAAACAAGCTCAAACGTGTCCTACAGGAAAATTTCACGGTCACCAAGATCGACAGGCTGTGTAATAATAAATTAATGGGATACTATTGAAATGGATTTAAAGTGACGTAAGATGCGACAACGCCTTAATTTGTGATGAATCTACTTCCTTTTAATGTGTTAACTGTCTTGTCTTGGTGGAAAGGCATTATATTTAACCCTGTGACTGCTAACGTTTCAAATGTTGAGGTGGCTTTTATACAAGACTATTTATTTATAAAAAACTAGTTTACCAGAGGTGCAAAACCCATGACTCAAGAACTAGGAAAATAGTTTAAATGTAATCATACAATTTATACCTCAAAAAATTGAATTAGTTCTCAAATAAAATGATAAGGAGCTCTTATAATATGATATGATATATGACTATTTTTTTATCAGTAATAAAAACAAGTTAAAATTCTTTGAACGATTAAGAAATACAATAGTTAAGAATTAATTAGTTGGTTAGAATAACGAAAGGAAAATTTTTGAAAATAAATCTAGAATTTTTACTAGCATTTTTTCTTATTTTTAAAATAAATTGACAAATCTTCAGAAAATCAGTCTTATATTTTATAAATCACATTACTACAATATATTTGAATATAAAAAGATTAGTCGTCTGCCTTCTTATGAGCTTTTTCAAGTTTTAGGTTTGGGGAGTTCTGCTTAACTGCGGTGACGCAATGAGTCATATCTATCAATTTTTTGTAAGAATGAAAACCATTTTTTTTACTTTTGTGTATCTGAGATCTTCTGCATTTAAATGACACTAATTGGTTTCTTAGTTCAGTTAATCCATTTCAATAATAGTCCGTTAATCCATTTCTAAATATTACAGCACTCAAATTAAATTTTAATTGAGAAAAAGAAGTTAATACCTTCAATGGTCCTAACAAACATTGTTGTAACATATTGAAATAAAGATAAAAAGAATAACAACCTCGTGGACGTATTAATCAATAGTAATGATTTAGTTTTGTTATTTTTTATCTTAATTATGACACCTTACGTTGCTCTTATAAAATGTGTTATTTTATGAAGAGAAACATTTCATTGATTCACGTCACACGCAAGAACTCAGTCAATAAATTATCGTCTTATATATAGTTCGCTCAAATTGT
Organism: Himalopsyche japonica; assembly: GCA_028555115.1. Lineage (NCBI taxonomy): Eukaryota > Metazoa > Arthropoda > Insecta > Trichoptera > Rhyacophilidae > Himalopsyche > Himalopsyche japonica. The sequence continues at coordinate 185,344 of JAHFWJ010000616.1, forward strand.
AAAATATGTATACATTATAACTTCTGTACGCATGAAATTAAACAAAATGACTTTGTCACATTAATTAGATTTATTCACTCACATTTTCTCTTTGGCACAGTTGGTCAACTCCTTGCCAATAATGACATGCGCAAATATTTCTGCAAAACCCCACAGAAACTCTGTCAGTTTAAGGCCTGTAATCGAATATTCCACAAGTGCTGTGTCTACATTTTGATTCAAGAGTTTATTTTTCGATACTGATTCGGATACATCTAAAAAAAACAAATTCGCAAAAGGATTGTTTTTGAGTGATCACACAACGAAACTAATATTAAAATAATCTATTATTTCAAAGTCTCATTCGAGAGGAAATCACAATTTTGTCTTTTCGTGAATTGTGTTTTGAAGCTATCTCATAGCAATTTTGTTTTACTGGTCACAATACAAATGCTTAGATGATCCGAATATAATCCGAAAAGGTAAACTTTATTATTTTGGTAATTGTGCTAAAAGTTTCAAAGTCCAGTTTAGGCAATTTAATGACAGTGATATCGATTTAAAAAAATATTTGTTTTTGAAGAGTTGTATTTTCGCCATTTTCTCCAGCCACGACTTCGTTTTGCTATTTTTATTGGCAGTATCCAGTGGCTAAGTTAACGTTAACCATAGCTTCAGCATTAATGCTCCATAACTAGGAATTTCATTGGAGCAACAGCCCACGAATTGATAGTGAAAACTCAATGCTAAAGACTACTCGTTCTCCTTATAGTACCAAACATTTTTAAAGGCTAAGAAATTATCGTTATTTGCCACTAATCAAGTGTGGCCAATCGGTTTAATTTATGGTTAGATTGACTGGTGCAGCTCTTAGTTTTCTATATATATATCATTTAACACTTCCATATTATATGCTCAGCATCCTGCTTTATAGCACCAACTTTGAATATTGAGCTGTTCTCTAACCGGGCAAGTTTATAGATCTTGGCAATAAACCAACGTGGACCGTAATGAATTGACTCGTCCAATGTTTTAAAGTCAAGAATTTGATTATCTTTATATTTTTGTAAATATGGATAGCTTACATCGAGCAATGATTGTGATTCTTTTAGAATTCGTTGCCAGTTTTAAAAGTATTATATTGTTCCTCGACATTGGTGTTTCTGTATTTATTTAACTTTGACCATATAAAACGCGATGAAGGCGTCACTTTTGAATTTCTGATAACATTAAACTGCAATATCATCGTATTATATATTATCCAGCTGCAGTTTTGGTGCAGTTTTGCACAGCTTCGATGCAGTTTTACTCCAAAAGTGCATCGTTTAGAGAGGGATTTCACTTTAATGCAACTTATAGAGACTCATTTCAAAGCGGCATGGTTCTTAACAGATAGGGTTGCCAATCGCATAATTGAGCATTGATATCATAATTAATTGTATACTGAATTTGTTCAAAATTTTATGTTCTTCAATTTATACATATAAAAGTGCATATCTTGTGCATCATTGGTATGAAGGCATTATTCCTTAATTAATTTAATATACTCTCTGTACTTTATTTGTCAAAAATACAAATTATATCACTCTTTCATAATTGATTTACTTCTTTGAATGCGTATGACAAAATACGATAAGCTTAATTATTTCATTTACTCATATTTGAAATTCCATCGTTTGGCAAATCCAAAAATATTTCATTAACAAAAGTCAGGCAAGATCAACTGAGTACAAATGACATCACATATATCCATCCAAGAAAATAGCTTTCAATTTAAAAAAGCTTTATTTTTAACTTGCCGGGACGTGAACCTACTCCATGATAACTAAATCTCTTACCACCAGACCTTTTTTAATCGACTCATAATTTTACAATCAATAATATAAAACTATATAAATGAGAATTGTAATATCTATACTAAAGTTATAAATCCGCTTTAAATTGAAATCGATATGCAGATGAATCAAGACTGGTATAAAAATAATATATGTATCGTATTATGTTAATGGTGACAATATATTTTTTTTATTGAAATCAAGCAAATGTAGTTGGCAGCCCTACACTTACGTGAGCTATTGAATGTGGCTTTAGCTTTACAATCTAAAGCTGTGAATCCAATGGCCTTTTCTATACAACTTTCTGGTGTCGTTCTCGTATATTTTAGCAGTGAAAAAAGTGCGCACAGTAAGTAGGTATTATCGTAGATTTTTATATTGCGAGTTTAATATATATTCAGCGCTGTATCAACGGGATCATATTGCCGCCCTGAGACTATAAGGTATCTTTTTAGAACTTTTATGAAACACTGGAGCATAAGAAAAATAATGTCTGTTGCAAAATAAACCTAGATAAAAAAAGGGAAGTTTTTTTTAATAAACTCCATAAGCTTGTTATGTTAACTTGATGCGGAAAAAATCTAACATTCGCCTTTTTTAAAGCACGTTTCGCTCTTAATGAAATATTTCTGGTGTTTTTTTTTATTATCGCGTTCCCTTAATGCAGTGATTTTCAAACAAAGTTCTGGGCATTTTAGTTGTGAATAAATTTGAATATCAAAAAAAAAAAAAAACACATATCGATGTCATTCAAAAAAAACTTTATAATATATAGACTCGATTATTGATATATTTATTCTTTTCATAATAACTTTAACGACATAAACTGGAATTCAATATATTTTTTTTTTGCAATCTTTCGTGTTCCTGGTGTAACAATGTTCAATATTAACCAGTTAATCAGTTGCCAATTAATTGTGTTCGTTGACTTATCACTTGAATATCAACGATAGAAATGAAAATGGCTAACTAACTCCGCACAGAAAAAAATGTATATGAGGCAGAAAAAACGTTTTCGACTAATTTTGATCCGAAATCAAAATATTACTTAGACACCTCCCTGAAGTGGAAAATCTCAATTTATTTACATAATTCACTCTTAAACTATTTATGTTTTGATTCCATTTTTTTGGTCACGAATTCGACAGACTGTCGGCATTGTTTTTTGGGTAAAACAGTGTTTTAAAAAATTAAAGGTTACGTCCTTTTACGGTTCTATAGTCTATATTACTATCAATTACGGATAGAAATGATTGATATTGTTGAATATTTTTCAATACGCTCATTATCACATGCAACCTAATTTTACTTTTTTGTATCGCAAAAAATCTATTGAAACGTCGTTTTGTTGTTATGACGTCAACTCGTGCTGTTTACGTTGATGACTAAACCACAAGTCATCTCGTTGAGTCGGCCAGTGAAAAATATTGTGTATTTCCACTTAAAACGTAGACTCTTGTTGAGAGATTGTCTTTAATTCATAGTTGTCTTATGTTTTTTCAGGTGTTCCATAAAAAACGAAACAATTAGATTTTACAATTAATATTTGCATTCAATCAATATTTCGATTATTTATTGTTTTATAATTTCCATTTTACTATTTAACCAATGCGTAAAAGCTTGAGAAACCCCTACTTAATAGAGTACTATCGTGAACGTAAAATATAAAAGCAATAAAATTATTTAGTTATTGTGACTTCATGAAACGAATATATTGGAAAAATGTTTATCGTGAATAATTATTTACAATATTTCCTAATAAAGCATATTCAGTTACGCTCAGCTATTGAATATTTTCGACCGTTATATAACAGAAAATAAACACTGGTGAGGAAATCAACTTTATGTTGATAGAAAGGTCTCCTTATTTGAAAATTATAATTATGAAAAAACGAATGAACCAATCAATGCAAGGAAGACTTAAAATTCAATACGATTATAATCTGTGAAAGAAAAGAAGGAAGGAAATAATATTTGCTATAACTTCTTGCTCCGATTGTGCTGTGAAAAATTTATAGTTATGTTAAAATATTACACAGATCGTTCAAAAATTTGGTATAGAGGATTTTTCGATGTGAAATCATTTCTATGATAACATAAACTGTTTTATTGATTGAATTGGCATTCACTTGGTAGAACTCCATTATAACACGGTGAAAAAAATACCAATTTACTTCTGACGATGGCGTGAGCTGTAATAGCTATCAACTATATTTTTTAAAATATTTTTGTGATATTGAAAAAAAATAGTGATATTAAATAAGGTCGAAGCCCAGTCAAGAGTAATACTTAATGTTCTAATGGAGTGGTTGGCGACCTTTGGAAAGATTGGGAAAAAATATTTCAATTATGAAAAAAATATTTTTTTAGTGGGTAAAATTTTAAGACATTATTTTTTTAAACCTGTATTTTTTACTTATATTTACAAATATATGAGTAACTGTAGATTTATTTTAAAAAATCATATGGATAATATTTTTATTATTGCCTTTTTGTAGCCTGGCGATGTGTTGCCACTTCCCATTCTATAATAAAATAGTGACCTTCAATTACTAACTTAAGATTAATAAATTCAAATAAGCATTAATATTCTTTTTTCACTGTAGGTATTTTCAAAAAACATAATTTTATTAAATATAAAGTATTTTGATAACAAAAATATGATTACATTTATAAAATTGTGTAGTGGATTAATCAATTAACCACCGGTATTAGGTTGCTGATCACTGGTCTAATGTATTTATGAACAATGGGTCTATGAATGAATTTTGTTAATTTGTTTTCTGGTCGAGTCAATTAAATACCTTTGCTTCAAATAATTTGAGAGAACTTTGCATTTATTATTAACAACTTTAATGGAAGCAAATATCTATGGAAGTCATTAACCATCCGTTGGTTTTTTACATTCAATGTTTCAACAAATACAACTTTTCCTACGTTTGAATTGTAATACTAGAACAATATTAAATTCATAAATTACAGTGGGCTCGTCCGTTTATATTTCTAAGCTTCGCTTATCCTCAGAATGTGTACAGCAGGGCGGATTTTGCAAGAAAATTTTGGCAGGGGATGTTTCCCACCAGAAACAACCCCCTACAGAAACGAGGATCTTTCAGCGGCTTCAAACCAACTGTGATTAATTATTACATTTTATTGTTTTCACTCTCTGACTGCTGTAGTGTCAACTGTTGAGACAGCTGACTGCAATGTGTTGATAATTGATACTTAAATATACATATAAGAAAGTTTACAATCAACATGCATAGTCCATTTCTTTGAAAACGGGGTTTTTTATGATATTTCAACAGAATTTCAATACATGCAATATAGCAGAACATAGTTCTACACCAGTACTTTCTAAACTGAGGGCCACTTGTTTATTTATAGAGATCGAAAATTTTGTCAATATTTTCTTATTTTTTTTCAGGGATGATATGAAAAAGTTTCTTCTAACAGTTTTTTCATTTCAAAGATTGAAATGAAAAAAGATTGCTAGATTGACAAGAATTAGAGCAATTGAATCAAAAACAACATGATGAACCGGAATGGATAAATCAACGCTAATTTCGTGCTGTCACCGGTTGCTTTATACTCTTATTGTCACAAAAAACTACTTTTAAAACATTTTGAATCTTTATCTTAACTATAACAAAAATTGGTGTGATGAAACCATTTGAGATATAAATGATATTTTAAATACCCATAAGATATATAATAAGACTTTCAACAACAATTTCCAAACTTTTGACACCAAAAATTCTGGACAATCGAACCCGTCATGTTTTACCTAACGACAATAAATATTGCCAGTTTTGTACGTAAAAAATATTGGGATCTATCTTTGACCAGCTAAAAGTAACAGACAAAAGAAAAGTCGGAATCGAAGTGATTTTTATCGCATCTAGAACATTATAGCTTTCAATGAAAACGACGACATAGTTAGGAAAAGAAGATTTGAAAATATCATTTGAATCAAGAATGATCAATATATAAAAAAATGTATTTTTTTATTCGTCAATTCATTATGGAAAGTGGTCGGATATATATTACAAGTTGAAAAGATTATGGCTTTTCTATCGAAAAACTGACAACCCAAAATTAAGGACTCAACATCTTTGGTGCAAGCTGATAAAAACAAACATTTTTCGATATTTAATTAGAACGGCTTGCATTTTCAACTCTTACTTACTATTTTCAATAGTGAAGTAATCATTTTGTAGGATTTCTCATCAGAGATCTGTCTGCGTATGTCCATCACATTAGGTGACGCAATTACCACCCCCGAAAGATAAGTCCCTCTCTTACGTCTCTTCGGTTATTGCAGCCCGTATTTGGCGTATTTCCTCTCGCCCGCCTGTATGCAACCAGATGCATCTAGGTACAGAGCTAGATACAGCTAGGCATAATATTGCTTATACTGCACTAATGTACATTTTTGGTGAGATAGGACGGTAAAAATCGAAGGTTATTCGTGTTTAAATGAAAAATTGCTGTACGGAATTCAAATCTACAAACTAGACAATATTAGTATTGAAATAATACAAAAATATATTTAAGATCTGACAGGTTTTGCTTGTAGTGAGCATTATCATATAAGCATGTGTTTTATTATTTAAATATAACGCCTTTCCACCAATAGTCAAAACTTTAAAAGTGAGTTTCTATATCAAAATTATCCAGCGTAATAGTACTTACAATTGTTACACAACTATTTCTGTCTGTTTTGAAAGTACAATGTAAACAATGGAGATGGAATAAAACGATTAAAACGACATTATTTAAAAAGAATATGTGTGTCTGATTATTAACTTTTAGCTAGTTTCCTTAACAAAATAATTCTTTTAAAATACACTGTAAAATTATTGGTAAATTTAAAAATAGAACCAATTAGTATACATTGGTAAATGGTATATTTGATGTTCTAAAAACTATTTATTACTATTTTGAAAGTCAAGAAACATTCAATGGATTATTGATTTCATTACAGAATAAATAATATTATTAAAAAAAAACTTTTATTGGATTATCCATTCTCGTCTAGTATTTATTTAATGAATAACGATTGAAATTTACCATAAAAAAATAAATATTTACTAACAAACAATATTTTTTGTCGTTCACCAAGAATTGAAAGTGAAGACCTTAAAAGTTAATTTTAGCGGAGTTTAGTAGATAAATTGTTTATTAAATAATTAAATATTTTATTATTTAGTACTAATATAGTTACATTTAAATATAAGTGTATCCCTGCGTGATCTCAGTTTTATAATGAAAGTAATTATTGTAACGTCACTGGCAAATTTTATCCAAAGAAACATTACAGCCCTGCAAATCTTTCAGTGGTTTCATGAATGTACGTAACACTATATATTACCACAATCCCCAAAAGAAAGCAGATAACTAAGTTTTTCTTGAAACACAATATGAGAAAATATTATTCCAGTTGTCAAATATTTGTCTTCATCTTTAATCGGTTAACTGCCGGCAGGTAAATGTATTGGGTACCGCCATAAATTTTACGACAAAAATAAAACCTTCTAAGCATATCGTTATTTAAAGTGTAATAAAGCTTATTTATAAAACTTACCAAATAAATGAAGAGCGCGCCAGTCGTGCAGTCATTTATCCATAATCATAAAATTAATTGTTCATGGTGCAGGGTTGTCAAAAAAACAAGGTCAAGGTTGTTAAAACGGCGCGTCTTAAGACGTAATTTTTGTATGAGCGGCGCTCCGTTCACAGAAAATTATGCGTCTTAAGACGCTTTTGGCAATTAACCGGTTAATGTAATTTACTCAACAAAATTTTACGACAGAATAAAATAGTTAATAAGTTTGAGTGTCGAACTTGTGTTTATTAAAAATAGTACTAGCTTCTTTTACCGTATTCCTTCGTTTCTAAAAGATAAAAAAATACTTTTAGTTTTGATTTTCTACAACCCAAATATTTTTTTTTTTCGTTTTTTTTGTTTCAGTGTTAAACTCTTTCGAAAAAGAATATTGTTTGCCAAATATCTATTCCACAAGTTTGTTTTCTTCCGAACCGGGATTCACCTTTACACATTGTTTTTCTTCAGAATAATTTAACGAATACGATTCACAAGCCTCATTAAATCATACTTATTAGATAATCATGTTACGACATATTCGGTGATAATAATAAAATAATCAAAAAAATTTAATAACTGGTGGTCATCAGTCATGTTCGGTGATCAGAATTGTACATGTAATCCCATGTTTTAGTGTTTATTTGATCTGGGCGAAAGATAAGACCAGGGCTGAAATGGCGTTTTCGGTATTTTTTTGCCAAATCTAGCAAGCTATTCTTGGAATATGGTTAACACTTTAAGGGCCAAAATAGCCCATTGTTTTTAGATAGTAGCGTCAAACGATTAAATAATATATTTTTTATGAAAATTATAATAAACTCTTTTTATTGAGAACCCACACTGGTCGAGTTGTGCTGTGTAAACTAGCATTATAATTATAGCTCTATAAAAAAAATACCAAACCAATATAAGACCTGATTAACAACCAAAATGATGAAAAACATTGAGCGCTGTAGCTTTATAATGAATGAAAAATATTTTTAATAATTTCCACTGTATATCATAAACACAATTTTAAATAATATTATATTTCGACAATTTTATATCAATAAGATCAGGACTGGTTTCGCAAAGTGCATACCAATAAAATAAAATTTTAAGCAAAATATTCACAGAATATTATGAATTCAAATTATACTCAAATGGTACACTTGACTTAGAACACTAATATCTAAATTAGTTGATTGTTAGTTAAGTAGAAAGAGTTAATTTAGAAATATCCTACGAATATCAATTATTATATTTAAATTTAATTCAGAATTGTTAGTGTTAACAAAATGCTTAGAGATTATCAAAAAAATTAGATAATATTTCAACATGATTTTTTTCACACTTACACAACAGTTTAAATACACTTCAATCAGCATCATGAACAGTTAAAACTTTAGCATTCAGATGACGAAAACTAAAACAGCCTTTTATTAATAATTCAACGTTGAGCCAAGGGTAGATTCCATACTCTAGAAGAAAAACTTGCAATCTACGAAATATGGACCAGACCGTGATTTGCGGACTGTGTTGATGGGATATAATACACGCTCGTGTTTTAAATAATTCATATAATCGTAATCGTAAAAAGGCCGACTTTTATGAGTCACAAGAACTTTTAGCCGTCTATAAAAGATAATCTACGCTTACAATACCAAGAATAATAAAACAATGAAAAGGTACTGACTAAATGTTCCGCAGTTTATTATTACACCGGGACACGAGTATGAGTTTCCTGCGTGTTAAGACGTGTGCATAAACCACTCAGCTAACCTGATCGTGATATCCCGCGTAATTAGCTTGCTACAAGGACACTACTGATGAGATTTTCACTGCCTCTGTTTATTAGTGGGGTAACCGTCCGATTTTCCTTTAAATTTTTTGGATGCAAAAAGTGTGTTTATTTATGAAGATTTATTGAAATCATAAATTGACCTAAGTGATTCCATTTATTGCATAGGCTCCTTATTTGGGGGTCGCCAACTTATACGGTCAACTAAAAAAAAAAATTTTTGTATGCTTTCGGATAGTATGGGGAGTCGCGGGTCACATGGATTTTATAAAAAGGGGACGCCACCCGAAAGGTTAGGAACATATGTTTTATTGTATGCTTTTTTATGCAGAGTAATGATCCAGTTCTTAGACACATTACGAAAAATTTCAATAGAAACTTATTATTGTGGGACCCATTAAAAAGTACAAACTCTTGATGGAGTACGTTGCATCATTGAAGGCTTTTTTCACTACTTAGTATTGACTTAAGATTTCGATTTAAATTGTTCAATCGAAATATTAAAAAACAAATCTTTTCTTAGTAAGTACCTTTAACTTTTTGATATGAAGCTTTATCAACTAATAGTTTTAATATGTTTTTCGATAAAGCTACCAGAAAAACGATCGCTTTAAAAAAGTTGTATTCATTGGTGAGACAATTCAAAACATTACATAAATTAGTGCGACACTGATTTTGGTGAACAATGTTGACTAAATTAAAAACAAAGTCACAGCTTCAAGAGCAAAAAAAGATGAATTGAAATGAACTTTTGAACGTTTCAACTTAACGTAACTATGAATTCAACTCCCATGCATGATACTATTTATACATCCAGTTTTATAAGTGCTCGGGAAGTAAGAAGGACGAGTTTAAAACATCTTATGTAACTATGCACTTGAACGTAAGTTCATCTATCAATAGGTTAAAGTATAAAATAGGAAACCAGTACATAATCACTTAACCAAACGGGACTTCATCTACGACTGTTAACCGAGAGATATATTAGATGCATAAAAGACGAACACGTGAAAAATAAATTAATTTTTTTGGGCATTTATTATGGGTTATACAATTGGAAGATAATTTAAAATATCAATGACCTAACATTTACAACCCGTTGATATCATATGTTTTTGAAATTCATTACTATGACTTATTTAATTTATATTAATATTAACTCTATATCGTCGAAATTTATGAAAAGAATGAAAAAGGGATTACAATTTACTGATTGAATTGGCATTCACTTGGTAGAACTCCATTATAACACGGTGAAAAAATAGCAATGTATTTTGGTTCTACAAAATTATTTTTAATAAATATAGTTGATAGCTATTTCGGCTCACTCCATCGTCAGAACTATAGTTAGAACTATCGAGAACTATCGAGAATTAGTTAGAACATCATTAGATAACTAACTAGATAGTTCTGACGATGGCGTGAGCCGAAATAGCTATCAACTATATTTGTTAAAAATAATTTTGTAGAACTAAAATACATTGCTATTTTTTCACCGTATTACAATTTACCTTTTTTACTTGAATTGTTAATTTTATCTGAATAGGACGGATTTCAGTAACGAGGTGTACGAGTTAAAACATTGATATTACAATACAAAAAAAGAAGTACAAGATATTTGTTTCGCGTTTTGATGACGGAATTATGATTATTTAAAATCAAAATAGTAAGCACCAAATATGACCTCCACCCCTATTTCTTACTGTTTTGCAAATATCGGCAAACAATTTGATAGACCGGTATGGTCACCCTACCTAGTACGTGAACGGATGTGATTTTGCGTGAGCCCTAACTAGGACGAGCTATCTGACCGTAAAAACGAAATAGGAAAATAATCTCAAAACAAAAACCTTGCTAGTCTCCCCGCGGCCGCTGTAATCACTCATGAAATCGTAATTAAAAAATTAAATTGAATATTTTATCATTTAACAAATCGAGTTGTTATAAACTATTCAAGTAGAGGTGAAGTATTCCACACGTGTAATAAAATTATAATTAAAAATGCTTACAATTGTATATTAAATTATTATAATCACTCATTGGACTGTGGGAAATCAAGTCCAGTTATCATTGATTTTTAAGCGTGGCGTCCGATTGCCGGTGTCCGTTGACTTGTTACTTGATTAGAAATCAGATAATATTGCGTTTATCTCTTTTTGCGCCATAATACATATATAATTCATAAATATTCCCGAGCAGGTCTGTTTCCAATAACAATCTGAATGTTAAGGAAATTGCGATAAGTGTCAATCTTTTAAAATGTTTTTTAAAACGGTTTGATATTATTCATCCTCACAAACTGCTACGTTCAGCAGGAAGTCGCAAATAATTAAAAATCTCGCGAACCCCACTCCCCTTTACTATTTCTCAAAAGAACCTTTTCTCATATATTTTTTTTTATTACTTTGTAGATATTTATTAAATTCACGTGAAAAAAAATAGCACTTTTACTGCAGTGTTTCCTAGACCTTCTACATTAAAATAAAAAAAAAATCTTATACGAAGAAGTCCTTTGTTCAAAATACATTTATATAAATTGGTTCTGAATTATTAAAGTGTGATAAAGCAACCGTACTAGTTGGTTGTCCCGTCTCTGCCCGTTATGTATATACTGCCGCTATTTCATGACCTCAATCTATAACGCAATACTAATAAAAATAAATAAATCTACTCATCATTTTCTTGTCCCGATTCAGAGCTGAATTAACCGATCGTGTAACCTTGCAATAATATGCTTATAAAATAATAAAATAGAGAGAAAAGAAGAAGATGTGAATTATTTAGTAAATCAGTCAGTGTTAAGTACTATGTGTGTCCTTATACTGAGAATCCACCATGAAGGAAAAATTGAATACACAAAAAGTAAACGAGAATATTTCGGGCCCTATTTTTCCAGTATGAGGTCGGACTACAATGAACATCTCTGATTATTTGGCATAAATCAGAAAGACTGAAAAACACAGCTCCAGATTTGTGTCCATACTAAAAACCGAAAAGTCCATGTCAAAGAATATGACTTCACGCACAATGGCGGAAAAATTGAATGCACCCTGCCTTTAATTTAAAGAGTAATCGAAAATATCTCGAGGCCAATTAAGCCAGTATGAGGAATGATATAGATAATGAAGATATTTGATTATTTGGCATAAATCATAAAGACTTAAAAACACTGCTTTAGATTGATGTCCATGCTAAAAATTTTAAAGCCCAAGTCAAAGAATATGACTTCACGCACAGGGCAACGTCACAGGGAGGACTTCTATGAATCATGAGACACCGGACATTTTAATTGCATATTCATGAGTCTTGAGTGTACTTTGGCGCACACCCGCAAGGAAATAACAAATAATACACATTACTATCGGCTCAGAGTGAAGGTCAGGTTGGCTAGGTGTGCGGAACGCATGCGTGATGATGGCTCCGCGCCCACTCCCGCCATTGTATGCAAATTTCGATGCATTTTAAATGTTATGCATTACCCGCGCTCGTATTATGCTGCGATAACGAATATGCACATGAGAGCATGCAACTCAAGGACATATTGCAGACAACGATTTCCGTAAAAGTCATTATTTTATCACTTAGAACCCCGGCCCGAATCTGGTAAAACAGTCCCGTATACCCTGCTTAATTTTTTTTAATTACGACGAAATTATAAACTGAAATCAAATTTAACTTATTTGTTTCAGAATGCAATAATTTGATGTTACACTATTTTCCAGAGCTGTGGGCTAGTTAAAAAAAACACGACTCCGATTAAAAACAGTCTATTTTTGTCAAGTTCTTACCTTTTCTATTTATTGAATATATATGTATTAAATCTAAGATCAATCAACCAATTCGGCAAATTGCTAATTGAAATATTTTTCAATGTATTCCAACTGAAAAAGTGGTCTAAGTCATTCATTTTTCATAGCACTGCGACGTCATGATTCCAACTTCGATAGCCTTAATATTTTCAGCATTTTCCTTCATGCCATATTGCAGTGTGTTTTTTATTTTTTTTATTAGAATTTACTTGTTAGAACTCCGTTCTAAAGTAAAAGCGATAGGATAGTAATTGTATTTTTTTAATATTCAATGACTAACCACTATTTCAGCTTCCGCTATCGTCAAAACTACGATCAAACTAATTTTATTTCAGCTTTATATACTATTCAAAAAGAGATAGATAATATATCGCCTCACCTATTTTAGTATCATAAATGTTATGTATATTTCCAATTTTAAATACGTACCGTAAAAAAAGTATTTTTCACTTAAAAACATTTTTCTTGCGGGTGCGCGATACATAAATATTACATTGCCACTGATGACCGTTTGTGTGAATTCTCGTGAAAAACAGACAAACATTTACGCACGTGTATTTCTTCATTTACTTTAGTGCAGGGCTGTGGAATCGTGAATAACATGTCTCCAACATAGATCTAAATCACGAGTTCAACTCCAACTCCGACATTGACCAACAATACAACTCCGACTAAAAAAAGTTATTTTAGAATTTTTTCAACATTTCCTATTTATGTGCATTGACTTAAAGATCAACAAAGTAATCCGGCATTATCCGACAAATTGTTCATTATCTTCAAAATCTTCTAGTTGAAAAAATTGTCGGAGTGGCTCGTTTTTTACGACTTTGACTCCAACTCTATAGCCCTGATTTAAGGGTCATGAAAAATATACAGGGTTTTCGGGATAAATTTGACATATTATTAATTAATTGTATTTTCCGTAAGTTACCGGTATTAAAACACACTACTCGTCATTTAAAAGTTTGGACCCTTCTTCATTCATATAAAAGGTGTTAGAAAGGATGGATAGCTGGAACCCACCTGAATCATGGAAGAGAATAACTTGCATCATGATGATTCGTGCCGGCCATCAAAATAAGGATGTTATAACTGCTGCCCAATGCTCCCTGAATACAGTAAAAAGAATCAGGCATGAACTAGAGACTTGCAATGGTGACTACGAGGATGTAGCAAGAAGAAAGATCCCTAGCAGACGATCTGATTGCGTTCGTACAGCAGAATTCCTCGCAAATCTGCAGGAACAGGTGTTGAAGAACCCTAGAATTGGAATTCGGGCTTTGTCAGGTGTAATGAATGTTGCAGACTCTACTATGAAGCTTGCACTCAATAAAGACCTCCGCTACTACTCATACAAGCGCCGCAAAGGTCAGCTGCTTACAGAAAAGGCCCGTGAAAAACAAATTTTTCCCGAACACCCTGTAAATAGCATTTGATCGACTGCGAATTTATTAGTTGCTTTGAAAATTATTCCTATGTGTGTATTTGTAAGCATGTTTTTGAAAATTTCCGTTGTAATAAACATAATAAATAATCCTTAACGAGCGCTCAGTAAAATATACGACTTATGAATATTTAAGCAATAATTGTTCATAATAATGTTTTGATCCATTGTAAATCGTCGTTGTTGTTGTAGAGTTGGAATTTCACACATTGAAGATAAATACTCATGTCTAAGCGGGAGTCAAAATTGCCGTGTAATTTGATGACAGAAAATCAAACCGGTTTACAGTACATGCAGATTTCATCCATTACAAACGGTTGCGAATAAATTCAACGCAGAAATAGAAAATGTTTCAGGTGTACTGTTTTAAAACTCGTGAATCATTTTTAGTCTTTTGTTTGATAAAAACTGATATTTAAATATTGTATATATTGCCCCGAAACGTTTTATTTATTAAACTATATTTAACTTACTATATCACTCAAAATAATTCTAGAACTCTTATAGTTTTCATCGTTACTTGTAAATTACTAAATTCTATGATTATGTATACGGCTGTATCTCAAGTTGTTACTCTAACCGCTAATATATATTTTTGATAATAGTCATCACTACTGTGCTAGTTATTACCATCACGGTGAAAAAAATAGCAATGTATTTTATTTCTACAAAATTATTTTTTTAAGTATAGTTGATAGCTATTTCGGCTAATGCCATCATCAGAACTATGCTTATCTATATATAGATGTGTAGAAAATGTACACAATACATCTTCTCTCCTGTTTTAGAGACCAAGCTTGTTTCCTGTTCGCAATAAAACTAACAATTGTAAATGAAACTAAAAAGGCGGCTATATCAATAAGTTTACATATGACACGGAAATGGTCAATTACAGAAACCAAGAAACACCCCCCAGAGGATTCAATAATGGTGACCGACATATATTATATTAGTTTTTTCGTTAAGAATCCTTTGTGATAGTTGATATCTATTGATTTCCAGCTGTTCCAAAGCCGTCATCTGTGACCCTTAATGCAAAGATGCAAACAATTAGGCGATGAGTTTGAATATAGATAAGCAAATGTTAGTTTAAGCATATTTTAAATAATCATAATTCCGTCATCAAAACGCGAAACAAATATCTTGTACTTCTTTTTTTGTATTGTAATATCAATGTTTTAACTCGTACACCTCGTTACTGAAATCCGTCCTATTCGGATAAAATTAAAAATTCAAGTAAAAAAGGTAAATTGTAATACGGTGAAAAAATAGCAATGTATTTTAGTTCTACAAAATTATTTTTAACAAATATAGTTGATAGCTATTTCGGCTCACGCCATCGTCAGGACTATCTAGTTAGTTATCTAACGATGTTCTAACTAGTTCTCGATAGTTCTAATTATAGTTCTGACGATGGCGTGAGCTGAAATAGCTATCAACTATATATTAAACAATAATTTTGTAGAACTAAAATACAATGCTATTTTTTTCACCGTGTTATAATGGAGTTCTTCCAAGTGAATGCCAATTCAATCAATAAGTTATTACCATGATTCGCGGTATATGGGTTTACTGATTCAATGCTGATTTTATATAAAAAGTTAATAGGTAAAATTTTGAGTCAACCAATAAAATATTGTTATCAAGATTCATGCCAGTTTTATTGCACTTTCATAATTAAAAAAAAAAAAATTACCATGGATATAACTCTAGAATTTGTAGTACATATCATAAATCGTAGCAGAGTGTATACATTGTAATATTTCATCTTGACGCCTTCAACGCACAAGCGTGGAGAGTTCGTCAGTACGAAATATGTATATTCGTCTTGAGGAATTCCTCCAAACTTACAACAAAACGATCCATCTCACAATCCTACATCCAAATTCGCGTTCAATCTTCTCTCAAACTAAAAACTCCGACACCAGAGACAAAACATTCGGCAATTTAGTTGACGGGAATTGCGAAAGCTTGCCAGAACTTTCAAAAAAAGAAGCCGAAAGCTCTCTCGCCAAACAAGACGTCTTTGGACAATTACAGAAGTTGGCTTGTCGCAGGACTGCCAGCAATATTAGCAAGTGTACATTTTTCATGTAATCACCTGAATCTTGAGACGTTTATATGTATTTAAGTAAGTGTTGAATTTTTATATGAAAATAATTTTATGTTATACAAAAAATACTATAGTTTGTTAATCGTTTTTCACTCGTTAAACAAACATTCAAACAACGACACAAAAAGTTTTTTTTTATTTGACGGAATTTTCGCACTCCTTTCTCATTTACATAGAAGATAAAAATTGTACTTTTATCTTATAAAATCTACACTCAAGTTAAAATTGTATTTAACATCGGATTCGTGGATAAATAATTGTAATTTTATCAACCCTTATTTGGTGGTGGCTAACAACAGCTTGCTTTTTCTTTGAACGTAGTAATGCCCGTACAGTCAACATACGGTTGATTTGTGAGTAATGATCGTTTGCTCAAAAATTTCCATTACTGTGTGCTCTCGATTAATGAAAATATGATAAAAATGATTCATTAGCAATAAATAAGAAACATAAAAACATTATGCCACCTTCGTTGGGCTATTAAAGTAATAACACTGCTGAAAATGAAAGCTTGCCAAAATACTTAATTCCATACCTAAACAAATTTATTTATTTTTAATGTTAAAAACACATTTTAGTACTATTTTTACAATGTATGTTATGACCAAGACCGGTTTCGCTCATCGTGATAAAACCTATAGAATACATATTAGAAAGAAGGATATCCATACAACATTTTGAGTTAATAATTAGCAAATAATTATCAACTAAAATGATTCGGATAATTGCTTTTTAATTAAGTTAAATTGTTCATTTCACACGTACGCCAATGTAAATGAAGGACATTACAAGCAGTTTATTTCAAAATATAAACATATACAAATCTTACTCTTAGCTCAGTGCAGTGCATTGTGGATTATTGCAAGTCAAGTATTGTAATAACAAACACCAAGTCAAGTTGTTTAGTCTACTGAAATGGAAATTGCAAAATTAATTTCTGTTACTCTTACGAAAAGATTCAATGTCAGACAATCTTTCTTGTAAGTAAGTGCCATTGTTAGCTCTAAATCTTTAAAAAGTTAAATTATTTTCTTCCAGAAATGTGGAAATACTACAAATTTTTAACGTTATTTCTTTTAATAGTAAATCAGTAAAAAATTACCCTTGTCAATGAGCTTTTGAAAAGCGCCATTTGTCGTAATAAATATTTATGATAATTTTAAATCTTCAATGTCGTCAGCTTTTTAAGTTTAATAACTGAAAATTCAAAGTAACATTTTTTTTTTTTTAATTTAAAAGGGAAAATAAAGCATTACATTTAGACCTGCAGCGATTGTTTGATTATTTTATAGCTATTCCAACATCAAGACATCGTAAAAAGTATGTACATTGCTTAATTAACTGTTTGCTTTTATAATATGATAATTTCATTGGAATTCATTCAACTTAAAACTCGATTTAAATATTGTTGAAATTCATTTTCAATGTAAAATAAAATTTATTATTTAGAATTATATTTACTGCTAACTATAGCAATGAATAAACTTAAGAAATATAATCGTTAATTTGAAAATGCTTTGTCAAAGAATCGAAACATGTGTGACATTTAGTGACACACTTTTAGCACACACAAAGTTAAGTAATAAAAGTATTAAATTCTGGTTCACAAGTAACATAAAATTTTGGAGTAATCATAGTATCAAACAAACATATAGATGTATTATAGTAATAAATATCGATGTTACAGATTTTGCAAGAACAAAGACAAATAGCACACTTTGTTAAAAAATAATTGTTTGACTAACATTGAAACACGAATTATCAAACAAAAGAGTCACCTTATACAAAACATAGAAAATAAAGATTTACAAAAAATACACGTGCATTCATAAATCCGCTCTTTTTTTAGATCGTTATTATTTACATTTTAATTCTTTAATCCTTGGAAGATATGTTACTTCAACGATTTTCGAGGCGGTAATTTTTGATTTTCATTGTGACTATGTTTGCCTCTAGTGTATAAAATATGGATTCATAATTGGGCATGCAGACAATTAATTAAAAACTAGGTTTTTTTGAAAAGATAATATATACAAAACACCTGAAGAAAACGCTTTTTTAAAACGATTTCAGAGCACTGGACAATTACCACCAACCAGAATAAGGTATCTCTTCAATAAAAAACAAAATAATCGTTAAAGACGGAGTTCACATTCACAATAAATTTGATTTTTTATGTTTGATATTTTTTTTTGCTGTATAAAATAAAACAGGCAATTATTTGACTATTTACGACGAGGGAAAAATAAACTATAGCTGAGATGAGCTAAACATATTCTTAAACAAAAAATATGAGGTCCTTTTAAATATATTTATAAAAAAAGCACTTATGATACGTGGATCCTTCGCTGTTTGTTTGTTGACAAAATCGTTTCAAATTCATAGAAACACACGAAAAAATCTCTCTAAAGGTCCACTGGGATCGAAAGGGATTCTTGCGAAGCTTACTGATACAAACTCACAACCTATTTTCTTCTACAAAAACTTCATTCAGCAAGCACACAGGATATTTCGGTGAAATTTTCATATGCAAACATTGACAGAAGAAAAAAATTGAAAATTCATCACTATCCTATTGTCAGTCATATCCTGTTTTGTTGATATTGTACATTATTCAAAACAGTATTTTTTTTTAAGTATAATTTCAATGGTTCTGAGCTTTCAAACAAACAACCGTTATTAATGAACCTGTTTTTAAGTGAAAATGATTTTCTGGATTCCAGTAATTTTTCGAATATCAGTGTAATAGAGCTGTGTTTTAATGTATGTTGCATAACAGTATTCCATTCAATATATAACATGTTATATATATAAAATTATGTGAAAATATAAATTCAGATTAATATTAACTATTGAATTGAATGTTTCAGTTCATATTTGGTAAATAATATAAAATTTATCTCTTTGTAATTGCTGTTTTCGAGTAAATTTCGAGCGACTCAAAAAAAATTTAATTCGTATTGTTTTATAATCGTGGCTGATAAAAAAATCAATATTTGGCCCATTGGCAATTATGAACTAAAATTATCCATTTAAAGGTAGAGAAAAGTGTTGATAATTTACCGTAAGCAAGATTTTTATTTAGCATGAAACATTCGCGTTTCAAAAAAGTGTTGTTTGTATAAATTAAAAATATGTTAAATAATAAAAACACATTTTTTTTTAGTACTTATTTCCACAATATATTTTTTGATCAGGACCGGTTTCGCTCATCGCGAGCATTATCAACTGATCTGATTGATCTGATGAGCAACTGAACTGACTGATGAATGCTCGCGATGAGCGAAACCGGTCCTGATCAAAAAATATATTGTGGAAATAAGTACTAAAAAAAAATGTGTTTTTATTATTTAAAGTATAATGCCTTTCCATCAAGAAGTGACAGTTAACACCTTAAAAGTGATTAAAAATATGTATTTATTATTTTACCAAAAGAAAACACAAACAATATACTTTATTTAAATAATTAAAATAATGAAATCCTTTTTGTGTTTACCGGAAATATTATTTCAAAACCCTTTACCGGTATAAAGTATATTATAATTACTAATATTACTGAATTATTTTATATCATGAGTTAAGTTAAACCGCAATTGATGAATACGATGATATTAAACAAATGATAAGATAGCACTTAATGTGGTTTTTTTTATCACAATTTACTCAACTTTAATTTACTAATGTCACAAGTAAAAACTGTACCGGAAAATGAAAAGTTACGTGTCTGTCGGCGGAAAAAAACCGCAAAAGGATGTGACATCATTCTAATAGGATTTGAAACTCTTTTTCTTGACCACGACAGGAAAAAATATGGACGATATTTTAAAGCTGCTTTATCATATTGACAAATTGATTAAACAGTATAATTACGTACCTTTAAAAAAAACTGATCCAAAATATGTTTTGATTGTTCTCAATATAAATATATTTTCAGTCGTAAATAAAAATGAAATATAAATACAATTTTT
The DNA here is from genome assembly GCA_028555115.1 of Himalopsyche japonica. Taxonomy (NCBI): domain Eukaryota; kingdom Metazoa; phylum Arthropoda; class Insecta; order Trichoptera; family Rhyacophilidae; genus Himalopsyche; species Himalopsyche japonica. Next base: position 205,880 of record JAHFWJ010000616.1, read on the forward strand.
ATTATTTTTATTTTAACTACACATTTACACTCCACGCAACATTTCGTAGGTGTTGACTTCCAAAACATTGCCTTAACATAATCAATACCTTGGATTATAAGTACTCCTATTTTAATATTTTTATCTGTTTTAACATAAAATCCAAGTGGCCAGCGACTGTTCATGATTGACACACCTTTGTCACAATTGAAATTGAGAAATATAGTGGCTTTCGTTTGATTAGGCCTTGAGTGTATGAGATTCCAATAATAACTTTAAAAAATTTACATTTCTATAGCTTGTAGATTTTAATTAACAATGAATGTTTGCTTTTTCTTTTTAACAAACTGACTGCTGATGGCTCAACTATTGAAACGGGAGAGTACAGGGCTATTTTTCCTGATCTCTATAAATTTTGTAAATTGATAGACTACTGAATTATTTGTGGTAAAAATTTTATAAATTTGGATCATCAGGAAACGGGTTAGCGGTTAGATAAAAAAAAAGACAATAACTATCGAACGTCAATGATTTCATAACATGGATAATTCTATTATACAATCTTCCTTATCTGGTAAAACTTTTAATTTTAGACAATATTGACAGTCATTGTTTTGTTTATATTATTTTTTTTTACTTTCAGTAATATATATGAGAAAGTTTATTTTATAAATATGTATATATTATATATATTAAATAATAAAAACACAATTTTTGGTACTTATTTCCACAATGCATCAACTGATTATCGATGAGCGAAACCGGTCCTGATCAAAAAACATATTGTGGAAATAAGCGCTAAAAATGTGTTTTTATTAATGATGAAATAATTTTACATTTCGACGATTTCTTTATAGTTAATGTATTTTCTCTTACAAACTGAATTGAAAAATTGTTAAATTATGTATCTTTTTTACGGTTCGGTAATATTCATAATGCTATTGTTTTTTGAAATTGTGATTTAAAAATATTGACAGGGAAAAGTGGAAAGTACATTAATAAGTTAGTGATATAAGAATTTAAATACATAATAGTATAAACTGTACTTAGAAAAAGATGTTTTCTTGTAAAACGTAATTACACAGCTTACCGCATTATCGTATTTAATCGTCTTATAATAACGTATTAAAGTATCGTTTGCAAAATTTACTGCAACTCACTGTCATAATAAACAATGTTTTTGTCCGAAAACGGTGTTATTTTTTTAATCGAAATCAAGAAGAGCAATAAAAATGCAAGGTGAAACTTGTGAGTCAGACCGTTTTTAAAGTACTTGCGCACACAAAATAACAGTATAATGTGTACTTTGGTGCATAAAACTTTCGATTTCGGCAACAAAAAATATAATTCGTGTAATTATTATGCAACGCCTGAGAATTAATTACAAATGCATCTCATAATTTGTATAAATGAATAATAATCTCAAATAAAAAGCTGGGCTTGTTTTCGAGATAAGTTATTGCATATTTTTAAAGTAAAACTCGAACAAAAAAAATACGAAAAAGTTCTTAAAGTTTTTACAGTAATTAGAATATATAATGAGAATAATCCAAGGCTAAATATGCAATCGACAAATTGCAAAAAGTTAGAAGCGAATTTAGCATTTTAAAGAAAATAATATTGAGGAAAGCATCGCTTTTTCATCAAGTTCATATTATATGGACTTTATAAATAAAAAAAATATAGTAAAGAAGCCGAAAGCCGAAATATAAGAAGAGCCGAAATAGCTATCAACTATATTTGTAAAAAATAATTTTGTGGAACTAAAATACATTACACACTATTTTTTCACCGTGTTATAATGGAGTTCTACCAAGTGAATGCCAATTCAATCAATAGATTAGTGTATCTCATGTGTACGCATGCGGTACTTGTGGCTTCAATAGAATTTTCTGCGAATACCAACAGCTTCATAGTGATATTAATATTCAAGAAAATATCCTTAAAAATAAAATTATTAATATATATTACAACGAAATACACCTGATTTGGTATCTGTAAATGAAACTGCCATTATCATATCTCTAAAGAAAAAAATAGTGCGACCACAATAAAATTTTACTTGAGAACTACTGGTGTAGAGTCAATCGTAAACATACATTTTAAATCCATTCAAACATCATTGAGTAATCATTGATTGGATGTGATATTCTTTCAGAGTCACACATTGAGAGAGAATCATCTGTTCAAAGGCCTTTAATGCTAGATATTAAAAACACATTGCTTTACACTACTTTTTCTAAATTAAATTATCATAATCATTTCATTTCGTTCATCGCGATCATTACCAACTGTTGCAGTAAAAATGGAAGCAAATTTTTAGAATATTTTACAGTATAAATTGACAATTATACATATAAATATTTATCACCACTCATTGTTCAAGAACAAAATATATCTAAATAAAATTTTAATCGTTCATAAAAACGTTCAACATTACCGCAAACCAATTTTTAGCTTTTGAACCAAATATTTTGTTCAACTAAAAATTCTGTATAAATAGCCGTGATATTTTAGATAAAAAAACACAGCTTTAAGTACTTATTTCCACAATATATTTTACGATCAGGACGGGTTTCGGTCATCGCGAGCACTATCAACGGATTTGATCAGTATTTATTATTTGACATATCATGTCTTTCCATCAAAAGGTGCACATTAACACATTAAAAGTAAACAGCTTTGCTTTAATTTTTTTCGTAACGGTTGATAATATTCATTCCGTTGATGATGTAAAATTGTGGAAAAAGTTTGTTTTATTGTTTTAACATAGTGATTTTCAGCTACAAAATGACAAATTACCCGTTAAAATTGATTATGGGTGCGTAATTAAAACATAGAAAAAACATTTTAGAGCACGAAATTTAGTTTGGTAATTAATTTTAAAGTTGAAATGAATATTGAAATGGAGAATTTCTCTTATTATAAGATCTCGTAAAGTTAAACACAGTATTAATATAGAATTTTTCTTCACTTGTATTACATAAAAGCTTAGAAAAATATCTAATATTTGAGTCAGATTTTCAAAAAACGATATTTAAGATTTTATGTACAACTCCTTTGCTTATTGTAAAATATCTAAGCATTGACTCATTTCGTATTATTGAATTATCTACCCGTGCAAATGTTGTTGGTTGGTAGGTAATGTTTTGGCTACAATGAGGGTTTTAATTATTTTGGGCCAACGGATGGCCGAATTGTCCTATATATCAGCACGGACACCCGACGTCTGAATTCCAGCGGCGATGGACGGCCACCGAACTGGAGTTTCCAGGAGTAGGCCAAAACTTTTGGCCACAAATAATAATTCAATAAATGCAAATATTTTTTCAACTTCGAGGATAAATACACCGTCGTGAATATAGACACTAATAGCGCAACTGCCTAAAACTAAACATGGAACTATTTGATAACTGATTAAAACAGTCGTTACACGCCTGCAAATATCTTTGATGTAAAATCATTACAACACGGTGAAATAAATAGCAATGTGTTATATTTCAGTTCTACAAAATATTTTTTTTTAAATAAAGTTGATAGCTATTTCGGCTCTCCTCATCGTCAGAACTATGCTTAAAACAACATTTTATTATCTATATATAGTTGTGTAGAAAAGGTAACTGTTTTAAAGGCCTAGCTTGTTTGTTCCTCGCAATAGAACTAATTTTTTCAAAAATTGAAAATAAAACTATAAAGGCGACTATGACAATAAGTTTACATGTGGCACGGAAATGATCTATTACGGAAGCAAATCAGAAGTGGAGAGGACTAATTAATGGAGAAGACAATATATTAGTTTGTTCGTTAAGAATCCTTTGTGACAGTTGATGTCTATTGATTTCCAGCTGTTCCAATGCCGTCACCCTGCTACCATTACTACAAAGATGCAAACACTTAGGCGCTGAGTTTGAATTTATATTATGCGATTTTTTTTCGCCGTTTACAATGGAGTTCTTGGAAGTGAATGGCAATTCAATCAATAAAAACATTGATTATGTTGTAAATATTGTTCAAATATTAACTAAGCGAGACTGTTCAAATCAAATTCAGAAATTTATTTTGGCAAAATATATTTGAGAAATAATGCCATTATTACTTTTAATTAAAGAATAAATTTTGCAAATGATATATGACTCAATATGACATGTTCTCGCCCTTTAGCCACAGTTTAAATCGTCTGTTTTTTTTGTCTTAGTGTCTACCCTTAGTGTCTACCAATTCATCGTAAATGTTTAATATGGTGTATGATCTACTACACTTCTTGCCTCTTTAAAATAGTAGTCAGCGATCACCAAAAAATTTGGATATTATTTGCACTCTTTTTTAATATGTTATCAAGTATAAAAGTATGTTTTTGGCCACGCGCTATAAAGGCCCTGTGCGCAGTTTTGGGGAACGCTTTCTATTTTGGATACTGTGGAATTTTCTTATTGTGACCGGCTCACACAAAACGCAAATAAGAGCTTTTGCGAGATTTGTTTAATCACTTCTTCTCTTTTTACGAGACACAGCGCTAAGTTCGCTCGACGGTGAATTTTAAAGAAACCATTTTCGAGACGCATTTTATATATAATAGATACATACATTTATGTACATATTTAAATATCTTTGATTAAAGTTCTTTGATGTCCATTTTCTTTAGATTTTATTTGAAATATTTCCTCTATTTTCACTCGGGCTTTGCTGAAATAAAATTATGCACAGTAGACGTAAATTTGCATTTTGACGTATAAAATTCATCAACTATTAAAACCTGTTCAATGAGTTAAATTGCATATATATTTTTAATTTATTAAAATGCAATATACTATTCGGTTTACCACTATATGACCTTCTATAAAAAACATTTATTGTCGCGTTAAATTTAATGCATAATTCAAGAAAAAAAAATTATAACAGGATATTTTATTAAGTACTAGCGTGTACCCGGCATGCGTTGCAATGCCACTCAAAAAAAAAGAAACCGCGAGCTTATGGAAACGCCACGTCGGGAGCCTCTCGCCTTCCGATTGGATAAGTTGGACTTGAGGCAAGGTCGGAGCCAATTAGAAGCGATAAGCTTAGGTTATGTTTTTCTTACCTAAATTTGACAGTGGTGGCCGTATGTGTCTTTATTTATTGGAGTGCTTTTGGATACACAATGTTTTTTGTTTTTCTATCTGGTGCGTACACAAATAAATCAGAAGGTTTTCCAACGCGTGAGCAGGCCACATACAGTTGTCCGTGTGAAAAGCATGGATTTTCTCAATTTAGTCCACACACTTGTAACGATTGTCCTTGTGCCTTATTGATGGTCATTGCAAAAGCGACTCGCACTGGAAACTGCAGACGTTAAAATTCAAATGGCATATCTGTCAGAATCATTGGGATTCGTGGCAACAGTACATCATCTCCTTTGAATTTCCCGCTTAAAATTGTAGCTTCAATAATATTGTTTATCATTTTTCTTACTGAAAGCCTGGTACCGTTATGATAAGTTGTGGTGGATTTATGTTTCGGAGAAGAATGATAAGACACGCCAATTTTCAAGGATAAAACATGCTGCGGCATGCCTGGCAAATCAAGTGAATTCAAAAATTCTGTTGGATAATTGACGACTTCGTCTTGATTCATTATTGTATCAATTGACTTATACGTTGTCGCTTCTCCTGGTATTTCATTTAGTATACTGAAATTGATTGCATTGATATCCTTGTTTTTGGCTACTAATATAGCACATACACTGAGCAATTGATGATTTTTATGATTGTGTGCAATATTTGGAAAAACTTTGTGAATCAATTCGTCTATGGTTGCGGTTATTTTACAGAAATTCGCTGGCAATGTGATCCATTGTGTGGATTCCTCTATTACCATTTTCCTATTTCCCATATCCAACAATTGCTTTGCGAAACGTTCAGCGGATGTATCATGTTGTAGTTGTACACGCATATTGGTCTTCAAAGTGAATCTACGTATCGCCATAAAATGGATGATTTGAGATATGCATTAAGTTCATCGGCGACTGTTGAACGTGATATAACAGATAGAGTTTGTCGAAAATCACCAGACAATAAAAGGAGTGCGCCACCGAAAAGTTGTTCATTTCCTCTCAAATCTTTTAGTGTGCGATGAAGTGCTTCCAATGATTTTTTGTGTGCTATGACATTCGTCCCATACAATGATTTTACATGATGTGAGTGGTTTGCCCGTTTTAGAATTTTTGTTGATATTGCATGTTGGTATCTCAATTATTTGCATATTCAATGGAAGTTTCAGTACTGAATGCGCTGTTCGGCCACCATCCAAAATAGTTGCTGCAATTCCAGATTATGCGATTGCTAGTGCAATGTTCTTTCGTGATTGTGTGGCTGCCAAAATGAGTGAAATGAGTAAGGGTTTACCTGTGCTTCCGGGTGCATCTAGGAAATAAAATCCACCACTTTGAGTTGTAATTGCATCCATAATTGTGTCTACGTACGCAATAAGAAAAATGCAGTTAACGTTGTTGGCTGTGGTGACAATGCTCTTACACGTGCATTCTGTTGTGAAGTACACTCGCTGTCCATTTTCAAGATGAACTGCCAAATGATTAACTGTTGGATGCCGTTCGTGAATTGGAAATGATTAAATGCGCCATATTGCTTCATTGCTACTAATGTAGCGTCCCAGTTGATATTGGTTGATTTCATCGATAGATGCAGTTAAATCTCCCACTCCAAAAACTGCCATGTCGCTTCCTTTGAAGACATATTTACAAATGTATTTGATGGATTTCACCGAATTAAAATACTCGACATTGATGTGTGCTTTCTAAGTTTTCGAGAGAAGCGGTGAATACGGTACAATCCAACGATTATCAACATCAACGTCATTGTTTCGCATTTTTAATCTGATGGATTTACCACCATTTTCAGTCGTTTGTCGACGATAAAGTGGATATCCGTCATTGCCAGTGATAGTCTCGGCTAATAAGTTTTTTGGGTATCGTTTGGTGCATTTTCCATCAGACATGCATGCTGAATTGTTGTTGAGTAAGCCATATGGACCATGAATCATGTTTTTAGTGACGGCTTCAAACAATTTATGATCAATGTTGACATCTGGTATTTCTGCTGAGATGACTTGATTAATATTATCAGGAGTGACTTTTTCGATCAACCAAATCAAAATATGAGCGTGTGGTAATCCTCTCTTTTGCAATTCAATTGAATACATCCAACAGCGTGTCTCTCCAAAAATATGACGCTTGACAATGAAATGCATTAAAGATTTGATTTTTTGTTTAAACATCCGTGCGCATATATCATGACGATCTGATGATGATTGCCCGGGTAACAAAAGTTGTATTATGTCTTCCCACATCGGATTACAGGTATATGTAATAAAAAAATCTGGACGGCCATATGCCCGAACATACGTATATATAAGACCTATTGCTTTTCGTTTGGATGGCATAATTGATTTCACAGTGAACGTTACGTTTTGAAATTTTCTTGTGAAAAAAAAAAAAAAATGATTGATATAATACTATTATAGGAATTCTAAAATTAACTCTTTCTATGTCACACACGATTTATATTTATTTCAATTGACAGAGCGTGTCATGCGATATAAAATTAAAACCAAAGAAATCGGTAAAAATTCAAACATTGAAATAATTTATTCGAAAATCGAATTTTGTTTCAAAATATTCAGTACCTACTTAAAATACCTACAGCGTTGCTATGGAAACAATGTTTCATGAATGGTCGTTCTGTATTATTATACAATAGTCTTGTATGAAAACATATTTTTCGTAAATATTCAATCAATTTTTGTAAACAAATCAAATTCTGAGTATCCTATCTTTTGCCCGGTAGTCTAAGCAATAATTCGACAAAGTTTTATCGCAATTGGATTAATGGTGTAGGAGTTTATAAAGGACAGACAGACATTCATTTATATATATATAGATAGATAGATAGATATCATGTGGAAATATAAATTTATCACTTGCTGATAAACAATGGATACAACACATATTTCTGGATCGACTCCAAGTCACTCCGATCACTCTGATTGGTTGCAATGCATTTGACGATGTTTTTATGATTTTTCAAAGGTGAACAGAAATTATACAAGCATATTTTGAAAACGATTACAAAAACATCCGCTCACTGATAATCAAAGAAGAGAGTTTATAGACATACAGTTTCATTGATTTTATTTTAATATGAATATATAAGTTATACAGTAAACCTTCTCGTCGATACAGTGCCTTGAAGTAGATAATCTTTTTAATTCAACTCTTCGGTTGAAAGAGTACAGTAAAGATTTAAAATTAACGAGAATATGAATACGAAATGTCTGTTACTTAATCGTTCCACATTTATTTTTAAGGGTAATTAAAGAACAACAGCGAAACAAACCAAAGATTAAGTTATGGACTAGCTTATCAATCTTTTATAGGATAAGTAAGAAGGAATCAAAACAAGCCATACGTCTATGTCTTCTATAACAAGTGACAAAAATTATTGAAATACCATTATGTGTAACTTGTTGTAGCGAACGAATGTACGAACCTGGCAACACCGCAATCGAAGGCAAATACCCGTTGTTGGTTACGATTATTTTTTTTATTATAAACAAAAATCCTTGTAAAACTAATCAATTAAATACAAAAACTTAAGCAACCAAAAAAATTTATTTGGATTGTTGAAATTCTCTACAATTCCACGTAATTTGTAAGTCAGTTCTGTTGCATCCGTCTGATAGAAAGCTTGAAGATGCCAAAAGACGAAGCCCGGGACGTTAGTGACAAAATCTGTAAAAACGCACAAACTTTCAACAATTCAAATTTGTATAATTCATGATATCGACTGAAGGTGCTTGATGGAATTTAAGTTTTTAAAATTTTGCACGATTCCACATGTTTTGTCACAAACGACCCGGGTTTCGCCCTTCGGCATCTTCAGGCACTCCATCACACGGATGCAAGAGAGCTGACGTAAAAAATACGTGGATTCGTGAATACGTCAGTTCTGTTGCATCCGTGTGATGGAGTGCCTGAAGATGCCGAAGGACGAAACCCGGGTCGTTTGTGACAAAGCATGTGGAATAGTACAAAATTGTAAAAATTTAAATTCCATCAAGCACCTTCAGTCGAAATCAATAATTAAATCAAAAACGTATTTGATAATTTTGTTTATATTAATATCTTAAGTTACAGAACAATTCTGATGATTTTTTTTTGCATTAGTGGTTTGAAAAAACAGTCTAAGTGACATCACGTTAATGGATGCTTTTTTACGGTCGACCCATGTTTATTACTAATTGATTTGTTGAACATCTTATTCCTTAAATGTTTGCATGCCGGACACGTATCTTCTTAGCAGTGTTACTCATCCTTTTGAAACGATAAATTTAACGTGGCTATTTTTGACTTTTCAGTAGAATCTTGAATTGTCAGATGAACGGTTCTCAGGATTATTTGCTTTCGGCTTACTTGTTTTTTTTTTTGCTTTCAGATATTTTAGTATTCGACTAATTTCAAGCAATAAAATTCCGTTGAATCTGACAATAGCAAGGCATTAAATCGGATATTTTTTTAGGCAAAAATATTTATTGTTTTGATAAAAATTTATATTAAAAATGTTTCATTTCTTTAAATTAATTGATATTACATACTAATAATAAAATACACTTAATATTTTTTTTTAAATAAATTTGATTATTCCACGTATTGTGCTACTAACTGTGACACGTGTTTCGCCTCTTTCAGAGGCATCTTCAGACTTCCTATCGCAAAGCTTGCATAAGTAATGAAGTAATGAATTGATTCTAAAATTTTAAATTATGAAATTACAAATTGGATTACGGGTTTTTTTTTCCTTCTAAAGGAAACAAGGAAGGGGTGATAGAATCAAAACAATGCAATCAGATAATGATACTGATATTAATTAATTCTGCTCTGTGAATCAAATACACCGGTCCGTTGTAGATATTGTAAAACAATTTTGTTCTTTTTATGGAATCTTTAGAACATATACTACAGATTCTTCTCTTCTAAGCCTCACGGGGTAAACTGAGATGTCACTTTCTACCGTGTCAGTTATCACCTCGCCACAATACAACAACAACGTGTTGAAGGCATTTTGTAGTTGTTTATGGTATTTGACGATTACATGCGATTCCTTTTTTAAGCTTACCTTCCAAATAAAATGCTTTTTTTATAAAAAAAAAAAAGTAAATATAAAGAAATTTTATGATACCAAGAGAAATAATAAATAAAATTTAATAAAAATATTCAAGACCCAAATTCAAAGTTGACTATCCCTGCCCGGCAGAACTCGCGAATGGGTGAGAGACACACACACTTCTACATATGCTCACACCGATACGATGAAGTACGCATACATACAAGGTGCTTCCCGACTTCATTGCAAAAGTTGATTTTTTGCGGGAATCGATAAATGGATTTATACTAAAATATTTTTATTTAAGCAATAAAGGTTTACTCGAGGAATACATAGGATATGGATACCTAGGGCTCAGTAGATTTAGAGAAAAAAATATATACGTCCTGGACCCTAAAGATCCATCATCGGGCGGCAGGTGTTAAAAGCTTCATTTCATGCATAATAGATGGCATCATATTCCAATTTAATCAACACATGTAACGTGAAATCAAAAAGCTATAAAAACACATTTCGTTTCACTTTTTATTTCATACCCTAATTGACTCTCGGCCGAGCAACACTTGTCGTAAACAGTCGATACGACACGAAACTTTCTCCAGTGCTGTGATGTAAAGTGCGACTATATTTATAGTGTGAATTTTGTGAAAGTTAAAGTTTGTGTAAATTTGTTGAGTGTGTGTGTGTGTTGCCGCCGCTGATTACTGTCTGGACTAGCTAAAGCCGTCGCAGGAAAACGAACGCCAGCCAACGATCAATCCAACAGGTAAATTAACTGCATTGTGATCTTGTCCTCAAACTATTTCACATTTCAGTCGAGTCCTCGAACCATACCGTCAATAGCCACGTGTTCGTGAACGCATTAGCTTTTAACTTTCTCTTAACTCGTTGCTTTCAATGCTCTCAAATGCAATATGTGCAATCCTTCGTGCATTTTAAATTCATTTCTCGTAAAATCTATCCAACAAGAGTTAAAAAGTCATTGCTTTAAATTAACTGTGTTTTGATCTTGTTCTCAAACTATTTCACATTCCAGTCGAGTCCTCAAACCGTACCGTCAAAAGCCACGTGTTCGTCAACCCATTAACTTTCTTTTTATTTGTTGCTTTCTCTGCTCTTAACTGCAATATAAACAATCCTTCATCGATTTTAAATTCATTTAACGTACGAAAATCTAACTTGACTGCCAAAATCTTTATCTTCCTGAGTCCTGGTCCGAAATGGTTAAGCCCAGCGCCTAGTTCTAACTGGCGATGCCATGAGATAAATCCAAAATGGTTAAGCCCAGTGGTAAAGCTAAAATGGTAAGCCCCAGAGGTAAACCCTACGCCAAGCGGCCAAAAAAGAAAAGCACAGCGGTTAAGTTATGATATTCATTTTCACTAAGAAGAGTCTTTCTTCGTCGTTTGTCACTTACGAGATAGATTTTGAGTCCTGGTCCAGGCGAGGTGCTTTTCTTGCCTCTGTGAGGGTGCTGCCATTTATATCTCATGGCTACATCGAGGAGTCTGTCTTCGTGGTTTGTCACTTACGAGGTATTGCTTCTAAGCCGTTGTGGTCCCTGCAAGGTGTTTTTCTTGCCTCTGAGAGGGTTCTGCCGTTTATATCTGATGTTAACACTTCCCCTACTGTGCTATAAAATACTTCCATTACGGTGATGAACACTCGGTGACCAATTGAAAAAAATATGCTTTAAATTGGAATAATGCTTAGTTTGGTTCATTCGCTAACTGTTTTCTAACAATATTATATTGTCATGTTTATTATTCACAATAATGCAAAAATTCATGAAAATCTGTAAAATAATCATAAGCATTTCGGGAAGACAACTGTCGGCCGTCCTCCCTGTGCATTGGTTCAACGATGACTAAATAATTATTCCAATACAACGCAATGCAACGCTTGTGCGCAGGGATTTGAAATTAAATTTCATTAAAAGAAAGCAAACAAATGTAGTTTGTACAATTATTAAATTCTTATTTTATCTTAAATCGTACTACAATGAATAAATCTTCCAAATTAGGATATTTAAGCAAAAGAATACAACGTACAATTTTTTTACATAATTTGTATATGGTTACTCTAATAGTAGAATGTCTACTGCGTTCACGACAAGAAATTTTTTGTTTCGACTCTATGTATCAAATACACCGGTCCGTTGAAAATAGTGTTTTTTCTTAAAACAATTTTTTTCTTTTTATGGAATCTTTAAACCATAAACTACAGATTCTTTTCTTCTTAACCTCACGGGGTACAACTGAGATGTTATTTTCTACCGTGTCAGTTAGCACTTCGCCACAATACGACAACACCGTGTTGAAGGCATATTGTCGTTGCTTATGGTATTTGACGTTTGCATTTCTCCTTTTTATAATATTGGGCTTTGCTTGTATGTTGCTTAGTTTCATCAACCGTGTATGTTGTATAATGGCAGAAGATGTACCTACGCGATCGAATATGTACCGGTTCAATGTTCGCAATAAAAATATCAAATTCAGTTTTCTTAATTCAATATTTAAAATTTTCGCAATAAAATTTTGTGACGTCATTTACTTTTAAGTTTAACTAATATTCAACTTCGTAAACTTATGATTTGGAAATATCTGACACATACACACATACCTTGGCTGTAAAATAAATAATGTTTTAGATTCAAAATAGCAAATATGAGATTATTATAATTTTGTAAAACTATTGGAAAAATGCACACTAATCTCTTTGAAAAATTATTATGGAAAAATAAATACAGATTATGTAATCAATAGAACCCAATTCGAAACCATATTATTTAAGTAAGTTTAGTGTCAACCATTTATTTTTCACCAGATTTCGTCAAAAAATTGTTCTTAAAGATTATTCTCTATCGTGGACCACAATCTTTATACCTACAATATAAATAAACGAGTTACATATTCGTTTGTTAGCATTCGACATGTTCTCTACTTTTTTACGCAAGAATATATTCACCTTTTTATTTTCAGTATCCAATCAATTATAAATTACAACATTGTATTATATATTAAGGTTTTTTTTACCAAATGCATGTAAAATCAATAATCTTGATAGAGTATTGTATGTTTGAGAATTTACATTTACATTGTAGAGCCTGACTGACATCGATACCACTTTGTCAATATGTTATTCAAAAAATAAATATCAAGCGTGCAATGAATGTGTAAAATAAAATTTTATCTGAGTATATATTTTACAAGAAAATGTCATAATGATAACAACGATGAATAAAGGTTCATGTATTTTTTTCATGTAAATTATAGCGAGCTAGTTTTTATGTAGTCAAAAAAAGTACACAAGGAATCGGGTGATAAAAAAAATTAACGCAACATTACCCAAAAAAAATAAGCTGTTCTCAGTAAATCAGTATTCAAAATGTAAAAATCTGTACCCACTAACTCATTTCAATATACTAATGACTATTTTCTACATGGATAAAAACGTGATGTTACAATAAAACTCTAATAACTTTAAAATTCTGACAAAGAAAACCTTCAATAATTGAATGACAACCTCAAATATTCTTATCGCTATTTACAAAAAAGAAACTCACTGGTGATGAGCCCTCTGAAAATTATACATTTTTCGTGATTTGTGAATACTATTATAGTATTTATGATTTTTCTTTCTTAGCTTGATAAATACTTACCTTAGTACATTTAATTAGTTTACATTAAAATGTATTAACCAACTAATCTGAAATTTTTACTAGATTTATGAGAAAAAATTTAAACATTATTTTCAAATTTAGAGTAAAGCTGGGTATAGAAATGTTAGTTTTATATAGATTCTTTTGTGTACGACATTTGATAATTGTCTGACCAGTTTAGTTAAAATAATGTCATTTAAAAAAACTACAAAGAACAAAGTTTTAATATTCATAATGAAAGAACAATCGTTAAACTTGTACTTATATTATATAATATAAAAAAAGTCGGGAATAATATAATATTTCGATTCTCTCCTGTGATATTGATCTAAAGAACTCTACATAAACTTTCATAATAATCGAATATCTTTCAAATATAATAAGTTTCATTTAAAAATTGTAGATGATGTTTTAATTTAGTAAAAAAAAACTTATCTGAATACAAAATTTGTTTATGATTTATTTATGTATAAAATTTGCAGCTGTAGCCGTATCAGCATTACGATGCGATCGCTGTATCACTTACGGCCACTTTTGATAAACGACTTGGTAAACATCGCTCGAACATTCTGTTAATGCAATAAAGCTGCTATATCAACTCCTACACGTTCTTCGCCTCAAAAAGCGTTGATTAAAATGTTTTGTATAATGATTTTCAATATAAAGTTATAAATTACACATGGCGTTGCGAGTTCATTGAATCAAGGTCGTAAGGGGTCATGTATGTACGTGTATAAAAGCAAAATTAAAGCACCACGAGCACTTGACGTTGTACCCACCGCTAATATTATTATTTTCAAAACAAAAATTACGCTGTAAATTGCAGTGTATAAACCGGAATAATTTTTATAAGACTGATAGGTACTTGCATGAGTATTAGTTGCATCAAAAAATATCAATGTATTTTATTTCTACAATTTTTTTATAAGATTTATTTGAGAACTATTTCGGCTCACTCCATCCTTAGATCTGCGTAGGATAGTTCCGTCGATGGAGTGAGCCGAAATAACTTTCAACTATATCTTATAAAAAAAATGTAGAACTAATATACATCGCTATTTTTTCACCATGTTATAATGAAGTTCTACCAAGTAAATGCCAATTCAATCAATATATTAAAATATCTTTATTTTTTTAGTTTATCAAAAAGTTCCTATATATATGAAATATATAAAATATTTACATTTACAAATGAATCTACTTGCACTTACTTTACATTTTGCCAAAACCGAGTTTTCTGTCGAGTGGTCACTGTCCATTGTTTTGGTTACGGTACTCGCGGATTCAAGCTGGAGTAAGGATATATTTACGAATTGATTTGTAAGTAAATGTATCTGTCATTTCTTGGTGGAAAGGTGTTACATTTCAATTTGAATAATTAAAACGATTTCCACGTTTTTTTTTTACTTTAAGATAAAGTCGGGCTTAGGTTTTGCGAAAATTATAAATTTTTATTACAATGTCTTTTTACTATTAACACCTTCAAAGTGATTATATTTTAATAATCAAATACAATGTTATGTATTGTTGTTATTGCAGTTATTTTAAATAAATATTTCCATTATAATACATTTGACATTGATATTGTCATTAAAATAGATTATAAATTTTATGTAAATTACATAAAAATCTCTCATAGAGTCGTGCGGCGCTTATTGTTTATTCAAAAAAATATGGCCTCCAAATTGCGCCTGCGGCTTTATTAGTGCATAATCCGCCACTGTAAACTAGCCTCTCTTAGTCATATTTTTTATAAAAATAAATTGTCCTTTTTATTTATGATTAGATCTTTAACGCACTAGCAGTATTTTATTAATATATTCAATTTCAATAGACTGTTAATATATATGTAAATTATTTTTTTGATTACTTTAATTTGCATTAATTCGATACTTGAAAAACCGATTTATCAAATACCGGTGTTGACAAATTCACACTTTTGCACTCCCTAGTTGCATTCCTTCAGACGATGTATTAAATATCATCATTTTCATTCTCTATTATGCTTATAACAAACACCATCTTTTAGCTTGCCTTTATTTGCATAGTAGAAAACATACATTAGGAATATTTCTTCTTGTACAACAAAAGGCGAATAGTTGGCGTGATATGCCTCCTCTATGCAAAATATAATATGAAATGAAAGGAATCGGCAACCAATATTTTTTTTACAGATTGTTTTTATCATTTAGCAGTATGTGAAATGATTTCTGATTTCCGGCACAACTGTAAAAAAACTTAGACCGAAAATATTGTTAGAATAAGTAAATTTTTTTTTGTAACTTGAAGAATATTCGATTCGATTATAAACAATGCCTTACAGTCTTACGAATATTTCTAACCTTGATCACATGTACTATACAAAGGAAAAAGTGTTAACCTACACAAAAAAGAACTACACGACGCACAATCGTTTTTTAATGATTTTAAACGGAAATCAAAGTAATAAATATACACAATTCTGAAGTGTATGAAGACTAATAAATTAGGGATTGAATTAAAATTTACTTTGTAGAACTCCATTATAATGAGGTGAAATAATAGCCTACGTTTGTAGTTATCGACTGTATATCTTGTAGTTTTTTAGACCTAAAATTCATTGCTATTTTTTCATCATGTTACTAATTAATTGATAATTTATTCACTCTTCTTGTGTTATTTAAAAAAAATCAATGTGTAAGTTTTCTTAAATTTTAAATTGCACAATTCAACAATTTATTTTGATGGGAGAAAAAAGCTAGTTTAATTATTTTTATTTACTGATAGATATACGCTAATTAATTTTTTTAAGATTGGTGCAAAAAAGATCTTTATACGCTATTTTCACTAGCTATCCAGGAAAATATTGTTGTAATAATATTTTAAATTATAAAATTAATTAAAAAGACGCAAAAATATTGATTATTAGAGTTTAATCAGTAAAAGTGTTCTAATCTTATGAGCGAAGTTCGTGGTGTAACTTTAAGCTTGCTCGGAAAACTAAGCTTTTATCTACTTAAATGAATATTGTATACTTGATTTTATAGTGTGTATAATTAACTTTCTGTTTGTACGACTGATAGATTGAAAGTTATATTTATATTCTACTGCTAAAAGCTATCAACCACTGCAGTAATAGATACATGCTTCAAGATGCTGGACTTTTTTAAGGGGCTTCATATTTTTCTGTTCACAGACGAACGACCTTGACGTCTTCTAGACTCAATAAAGTCGGTTGTATTTTCCAAATCGGTGAATACATTTTGTTTTAAAAGTTTTTGAGTTGGCTCCCGACCACACAGCCACTGCGTCTTGCGTATATAAAAGGCTAACCATTGTCAAATGAAGGGTCTTCGCGAAATAAATATCATAGCGATCGCCAAGGCGTAACTCATATAAAAATGATTAAATATGCTTAGAATGAAACAACTTATAATCGATAAAACTATTAGGACTTTTATGGCGTACTGTGGGACTGCTCCAATATTAATACCAAACAAGTATAGTCCGTCCTCATACTGGCCCAATAGGTTACAATGACTTGAACATTGAGACATTCGATATATTTTTAATATAATATGAGGAACGAGATATTCTCGATTCCTCATTAAATTTAATGAAGATTAGATTAAACTCTTCTGCATATGATACTTAATATTACGTAAGTCAAGTCGGTGAGCAAATTATATTTTCTTTTTTTCTTTCTATTTTTTCTCTCCTAAACACAATAGTACATCACTTTTGAGGTGTTAACTGTCACTTTTTGATGGCAAGGCATGATATTTTAAATAATAAAAACACATTTCTTTAGTTCTTATTTCCACAATATATTTTTTGATCAGGACCGGTTTCGCTCATCGCGAGCATTATCTGAGCTCACGAACCCGGTCCTGATCAAAAAATATATTGTGGAAATAAGAACTAAAGAAATGTATTTTTATTATTTAAAATACAATAGTACATGGTTTACAGATACCTCCGTGCAACTATGTATCAGGTCAAGAAAATGAGAATTAGATTTGTTTATTATTATCAGTGTTGCGTTATGGATGGCGACCGTGAAGCTTCGAGCCATCAGAATTGAGTAAAAATACTGATTAATTTACAAAAGTGTCTAGTAGAATAAAAATAATAGTAATTCGGTGAAAATTATTTTTCACTGTTTATGTGCTTAGCGGTAAAATATTTTAATTTTGTTATATTATATTTATTATATACAAAATCGATATATATATATTAAAATTTCATTAAATTCAAAGCAAATATTCCTTAACGTAATCAACATTTATAAGAATCAACAGCATTATCGAATCAAATGTGTTAAAACTGTATACTTTACCGATATTATTATAATTTTTTTACTACTTATCAGAATCAACGGTTATACAAATTGGTGTGAGTTTTATTGGTGAGGATTTTAATCGATACGCAGACATTAGAGATGAGTTGAATCAGTTATCCACCGCGATGTGTTTAGTGTAGTGCTTCTGAAGTGCATGTATGACATTTGAAGCCGGCTGTATATCGATCACCGCCAAATGACTTGAGGTTGATCTATATAAAAGAAACTACAATTGCAACAATTTATCTGTTCTACGTTCAAAACAATTGATGGAAATGTTTATATTCATCGATAAACTAAAGGAGGGAATTTGAGTATTACTACTGATATTCAGGGATGACTATACATTAAAAATATTGTGTTCATCTTTTGAATCTATTCATATTATATATGTAAATAATTATGAAAGGAAAACAAATATTACCTACACATTTGATAACATCATACCTGTATGCCTTTTAAAATTGTTAAATCTGTGTTCAAAAGTCTGGAGTGATATAATAGTGATAAAAACAGAAAATGTCATAAAATACAGTTTTTCACGAGAAAATAAAAACATCTATAAAAATGGAAACTTGTTGTTTTATCCGATAATGTAAGCTGTGTTTATTGTAATCGAAGAACGTCTATTCCTTTTAACGAGAGAATTTTAGAAAAAAATTCACCACCAGTTTTTATATTATATAACAACTTTTTTTTATGATCTACTACAAGTCCATAAGCTCTGCTTTGTGAACGAATGTGGTAATAGTAATTTAAAAACTTCAACTTATCACGTACTGTTTTTTTTTAATCAAAAAGACTAATGCGTAAGTAACTACCAATTCTATCAATATAGTCGACTTAAATACACAATGATATACAATGCCTTAGTACAAAGTTGGCATGCAAGAGGTTCTATCATTTGGACGCCAAAGAATTTGAAATAAGCCCTCGTGGTGGAAAAGATTCAGAATAAATTTTCAGCATTATATACATGATCACTTAAAAAATTAAGGAGAAATTTACCTGGCCACATTTTTCTTTCGACCTATACAAGGCCAAAATGAGAATTCTGAGATCAATAATCATATATGAATTATATACACTATTTTTTTTTTGAGCAGTCGTTGAAATGGATTGTAAATTCAGCATATTAATGAGGACTCCAGAGATAGGAGCATCAAAATTTTCAACAATATTGCTTTGGATATCGAAAAATTTTACACATACGAGAATGAGTTCATTTGAATACTCTTTTTTAATGTATCTAAGTATAACATATTTTGCTTCAGCTTGCTCGGTTATCTTCCTTGCTATTTTTTTTTCAAATTTCTCATGCTACTTTTTATAAATCTTTTCTACGTTACAAAGGCAAGAAAATAATATTTTATATTTATTGTGATTTTTATATATGAAATCAATAAATACTATACTATGAAAACTTTCTAAATCAATAAGCATGGACTTATACACTAAACTCGAATTTGCAATGAAAGAGTTTATTTAGAAAAACACATGTAATCTTTCATATAATTGGAGACTGTGTAACAACTATTCACATAAAACTGTTCATGCTTGTTCACGAAAATTTCAGTACGAGCTTACTGCGTGAGATTCCTGAATCGCAATTCCAGTGGTGGGTACAATAATTTAGTGTTTGATGAAAGACCTCGTAGTTTTGATTCACAGTGGCGTTACGTGGGATTCTGTTTTAATAAACACCTACCCTTGGATCCCTCCTCTTCAGTGAAAATTTTGTTGGATACAACAGGAATCGACAACTAAAGCAAAAATCTTGTTCTATAGTTTAGTGTATTATTGGTTTCTTAACTCATACCTACTGAGCCACATAAATGATATTCCATCAGCGATTACATCGAAAATTAATTTGATTATGTTGGAACTTACGCAAATTATGGGAGTTTTCAGGACAAATCAGGCTATATTTCTACAACAAAATTAGCTCTTACACGAATGTTTTGACTTTGTTAAGCCTCTTATATTTGTATATATCGACTATCAACACAATTCAATCAGCCATCTCAACAATAGAGTGGGTAAATTTCTAAGCCTGTCTGAAGTAAATGAAAAAATTGTTTTATTGACTTCAAAATCAATGATTTTAAAGTGCTGTAAATGAAATATTATTTTTAATGCATCATTTGGATAAATATTTTAAGTCAACAACGAAATCTTTAAATCTTTAATCTTTAATCTAATTTTTTTAATCAAAATTTTAAATCAAAATTTTTATATTTAATTAATTTTAAAAAATTACTTACTAAAACTTTTTTTTTTCACAAGAACTGCTTGTTACTCAGTTTCTCATCATTTCGTTTTATCAAAAAGAGAAGGGATGTAACCATATGACGTGGACAAAACTAGTATTTAGTTAATTTTCTCACTGTAACATATACACCACAAACATCTTTCAATTCAAACGGGAATCCATAAATCAACTTCAACTCTTGATTTTGGATTTAGAATAGTAACCCGTCAGCGCCCTTATTGAAACTATGAAAGTAAACAAGCTACATAATCACGGGACCAAAAATTTTTGGAATATGAAAAGTGAAACTGGATTAAAATGGATATAACAAATACGTTTTAATGATTGAATTGGCATTCACTTGGTAGAACTCCATTATAACACGGTGCAAAAAATAGCAATGTATTTAAGTTCTATATAACTTTTTAAATTTTAATTGATAGCTATTTCGGCTCAAGCCATCGTCAGAACTATGATTAACATTTGCTTATCTATTCTTAGCTGTGTAGAAAGGGTACACAATACATCTTCTTTTCTCCTGTTTTAACGATCTAGCTTGTTTCTTGCTCGCAATAAAACTAAAAATTGTAAATGAAACTAAAAAGACGGCTATATCAATAAGTTTACATATGACACGGAAATGGTCTATTACAGAAACAAAGAAGCACCCCGCAGAGGGTTAAGCAATGGTGATAGACATATATTATATCATATATAATTTAAAAAATAATTTTGTAGAACTAAAATAAATTGTTATTTTTTTCAACGTGTTACAAAAAATATGTATAAAAATATGATTTGGAAGGTCTAATTTCAGAATTTAATAAGCAAACCATTTTAAAACTCTGGTAAACTTTTAGTTTCGACTCGCTTACCAGAATTTGCGACCTCTGATAAAGACTCACATAGCATTATAACCGCACCGTGTCCTGAGCCGACTCTGTGTTGGATCGTTCGCATAGCGAATGGTAGGAGATGTAATATTATCTTTCAGGGTTGAAATTGGGCATTTTGTAGGGATTTCTCCTAAAAGTATTTCTCTTAGGCCTTGGAAAAAATAATATTTCATTTCACCTACGGCGAGTTTTACCCAAAAAAACTTATATATATTTCCATAAATGTTTCGCTTGTTTCGGTTATATAATTACTGAAAAAATATACACCGAATGTTGAAGAGTATGTTTTTACATTTCGTAAAATGTGTTTGGTCAAATAAATAACAAATATTCGGCGATACAAATATGTACACATTTGAATCGATCTAACACATTCATATCCAGTTACTTTGTCAGTTGTGCCATTCAAAATTAGTTAAACATACAATAATATAGACATCATGTATAACAGCTCCAATAAAAAAATACATTTCACTGTTTTTAATGGTGATAATGAGAACCAATTGCCGTTGGAATTTATTGAGGAAAATTATGTCTTAGTGGTACTTATTGATATAAAAAAATATTTAAACATTGTTTTACTATCTGAATAATATTGAGATTTTTTTTCGAATGAACTAATCTCACGTTAATGATATAATATAGGGTACTTGGAGAAGTCAACTTGATCATTCAAAAACTGTAGACAGCCTAGCTGTGCGCTGTATATTATATATTCTTGTTTATTATAGTTCATCTGGTAACAAAATTTTAAGGCGACTTTTTTTTCACAGAAGTTCGATTGGCATATTGCATAAGGAATATAAAAAGGGAAACATTGTCTTAAGTTACTTAAACGGCATCTGTAATGTTATTACAACGTTAACAATACACGATCATTGACAAAATAAACAATTAAGTATATAAAATCAAAAATATTAAATTTTTCGAGCAATTTTCGCGTCGCATGGACATACTTGATAATCAATAAAAATTTTCGAAACGACCGTCAAAAGTTGCCCCGACTGTATTTTTGTGATCGACTTTATCAAACAAATTCCAACGTTTAACCACGTTTAGAATAATTTGTAATGGTAATGTTAGTTACGGTCTGGCGATGGTGTGGTAATGAAATAGCTATGGACATATTTTTTGCGGAAGTAAATACGTTTTGCTTTGGTATAATCGAAGCCTTACAAATAGAGGTGAATTGAATGTAATAAATAACTTTTGGAATATCGAGATTTTTTACTATAACATATGATGCAAGCAATCAAAATTAAGATAATTTTTCCTGTAATATATAATCATTTTCACAATGCTTATTCCGAGTACAAAAAGATTATAGTAGTGATTGATCAACGATTTCCATTAACTTTATCGATTCAATTACATGGGAGCCTTTTTTACGTTATAGTGTACAAGATGTAATTTCATTGAGTTTTGTCAGTGTTACGTTACAGTGCGCGACATTTATGTTCTATGGAAATTTTGCATAAACCATTTACACCATCTTAGTATTATTTTTTATTGTCTAATTATTAAAAATTTTACTTTTTAGAAATTCTCACAGCCGTATGTGGGAAATAGCTTCAAATATCAAAATCATAAAATCGTTCAATAATCAGTTCATCCACTCGGATTCAATCTTGTCAGCTTCTTTACTGAAAAGAATTACATTGATTACGCAGCCATACTTAATAAAATTAAAGCTGTCAAATTCACGTTGTGTAATAACTCAAATGATACGGTGAAAAAAATAGCAATTAAACTAACATTTGTTTATCTATATATAGCTGTGTAGAAAAGGTACAAAATACATCTTCTCTCCTGTTTTAACTTCCATGCCACATGTAAACTTATTGTCATAGCCGCCTTTTGTTTCATTTACAATTTTTGAAAATTTAGTTTTATCGTGAGAAAGTAACAAGCTAGGCCGTTAAAACAGGAGAGAAGATGTATTGTGTACCTTTTCTACACAGCTATATATATATATATATATATATATATATATAAGCAAATATTAGTTTAAGCAAAGTTCTGACGATGGCGTGAGCCGAAATAGCTATCAACTATATTTTTTTAAATAATTTTGTAGAACTAAAATACATTGCTATTTTTTTCAAAGTGTTATAATGGAGTTCTACCAATTGAATGCCAATTCAATCAATAAACTCAAATGATAATCTTACAAATATTACACCTTGTATATATTTCAAAAAACCTTAAAATCCACGCCATTATTTAAAGCTTCGTGTTGTAAAAGGTTATGTACATAATATTTGGTGTTTTTATTAAAATAGATCGTGGTTTCTCTGCGACCCCTGCGTACGTACTATTCGCCCCAAACCCCCGCGCGGTTTTCATTAACCCGACGTACGGGCGAAAAGATAACACGAGGCATTTCCACTGAAGCGACTGCCTAGTTTTTTTCTTCTTCTTTTTTTCGTTTTTTTTTTTATCAAAATAAGGGCAGCTGCTCCTGCCGCGCGTCTCGTGCTTTTGTAATATTGTGAAATTTACGAGGGATCTTTATTGTCTGTACGGTAGTGAATAAACATTTTGTTTTAATATGATTAAATCACATGTCAAAATTGACGACCGATTATAAATCTCTCCAAATGATTATATGTACAATTTACAATATTTACTGCTGGCGATTGATGTAGTTTTAATATGAAAATCGTATATCATATTTGAACTTGTATACAATTCCACAAAATTTGTCACTTACAAACCGGGTTCACCTTTCGGCGTCTAGTCTGTATAACATTAGCATCGCTTATATTTATGAAACGATTACTTAAAGTTGGTTTTGGTTTCCGTGTAATTTCAGAAACGTATTGAATATCACTGGAAATGTTAAAATATTACTTCGCACGTCGAAGTATATTACAACTGATAATGATAGTATATATGATATGGGATGTGATTTTACTGACATGCCCGTAAAAATATATTTTTATTCGAAATATACTATTGCTGTTCAGAGTACACTAAGCGTAGATAATTGTAAGAAAATTATATTATTTATTGATTTCTATATACTCTGCAATATTTGGCATATACTTGATAGTTTACCAAAACTGTTTATATACCATATTCAGTGACTAGGGTGATTATCAAAGACACAAATAAAGTGTTCTTTTGTCTTACATTCTTAAGTATTTCTTTATTATCTGATTTCCAAACTACTCGAACTCGTTGAAGTTGTAATTTCTTTAAATATTCTTATTCTAATCAGTTTTCATCTTTTGGAGCCGTCAGTTTTTAATTGATTTAAATATACTTAATTCAGTGCTATAATTTTTTTTTTAAGTATAAACAAAAATTAAGCAGTCAATGATGTTAAGTGAGTTGTATTGATTTGTTCCAAAAAAGTATTTATAAGAATTTGACTTACAGTGCTTACTTAACACACAACTTCCAATTCGATAAAAAATATAATTGAATGTACTATTCAAAGTGATTTAAAAAAACATGTTAGAATTCATAAATGTACTATAACGTAATCCTGCACTTTGAAACGCATATTATTTTGTTGCTGTATGCTCATTTTCTTTTCTTTGTGTTACATTATCCGTATATTTACTAAAAGCTCCACAAAAGTACTCTAAAATATACATAATCAAAGCAATTCCGCACAATCCCAGGTGCTTTTTTGAAACATTAAGGGAGCAAGTGCAATTTTTCTTCTTTAAAGGGAGAATAAAGGAGAGAAAACATCAAATTATACTGATTTTGAAAAATCATTACTCCTGCTATATCTGTGTATGCAAAAATTGAACTATGAAAATTTCAGGTGTCAATAACATTTAATATTTTAAACTTTCACGTTTAAATTAAGCCAACTAGTTTTATTTCTTGTTATTTTTTCGTAGAAATATGCGATTAGTGCGAAAAAACGAGTTAACTCATCTATGTTTACAAAAATTGTATTTAAAAAACAATCATTTTTGTGAAATTTTCACGATTTTTAATCGAATGTTAATATAAACTTTTAATTCTGTAACGTAAAACCTAATAATAAAGAAATATTGAAAGAAATTTTGATTAAATACTTATAGTATTATATTAATAATAATTGGTGAAATGGTTTGTTTGGGTAATTTTTTTATTCCAAAAACAATTGTATTGGAGTGATAGACCCTCCTGTCATAAACTTATCCTTAAATCAATTTTCTTCCCATCACAGAATTAGTATTTATTTCGTTTCTTTTGTTTCTTTTTGTCCACTTCTAATATAAACAAAAATGTCTACTTTATTTCTCATATACTATGAAAGAATTCGAAAGGCTTGATAGAAGAAAATCACAGTTAACATTTATTTTAATAATACATAATATAAGAAGAATTACAAAACATATGAACCATAAGACTGTGCGCTAATTTTGGATCAACATTAAAGCTTACTTATTGCTTCGATAATAATTGTAATCAAATTTAAACAAATCGTCTTTAAATCAAAACAACCTAATATCTATATAGTTATCGGTGTTTACAATATTCTAATACGATTAAAACGGTATAGGGAAAGTTATAACCTAGTAATAATAACTATTAAGTAGGTTTTCAATCTGATTTTTTTTAATTTTAACAATAATATTTCTTATTATATTTAATCCACCAAAAACATGTAAGGTACAGAGTTTTCAAATATTCAAATGTGGTAGTAGTTTCTTAAGTATTATTTTAAATATAAAAAAACCTCTAGAAAAGTTTTCGAACACTGGCAATGAAAATCCTTACGGATATATTCGTATATGCGTAGCGAGATCAAAAGAAATTCGTATGAAGGAAAACCATCCTCCAGTGTTATCTTTTATGTAGGGTCGTTAGCACAACGAAAATGCGACCTCCTTAGCATACATATACATACTCCCGAGAGTTGCCGCAATATATTTGATGATATGCATGATAGAATGATCCTTCTGATAAATCTGTATATAAAAACATAATGTCGCTAGTGACCGTATTAAGTGATTAAATAATGTTGATTAAATAAAAAAAATGTTGTCTAACAGCAATAGATTGAAACACGGTGAAAAATAGCAATGCATTTTAGTTCTACAAAATTATATAAGATATAGTCGATAGCTATTTCGGCTCACGCCTTCGTCAGAAGTAGAACAGACGGAGGCGTGAGCCGAAATACCCATCAACTATATGTTATAAAATGTTGTAGAACTATAATACATTGCTATTTTTTCATCGTGATATAATGGAGTTATACCAATTCAATTGCTAATTCAATCAATAAGCAGTAGATTGAGTTAAATACTGGCCTTAAAAAATTGTATTTTTTTTGCACGTAGAAATAATTTTTTTCCTCAATAAATTTGAGAAAATTATTTTCAGTGTATTGGCAGTGTAAATATTGTATTTTCCTTTAATAAATAGTGCCGTTTTGGTAATGAGTAAAATAAATCGACAATATGTGCGGATATAATTTTATGCAAAAATGGATTGTTTTTGATATTAAGAAGTAATTTATTACATATTGAAGCGATTACACTACAATTTGAATAGTTCGATAGCTTTCCACTGTTGAAAAAAAGTATTTTATACTGCAGACATTTCTCTCATAATAAACCTGGTGTATAAACCATAATACATCGAATTAGAATATCAATTTAATTTTGGTAAAATTAAGAAAACTACCATATGTTACAAATGGCCAGTTTCGTCATAGGATATTTTTTGGCATGCTATTAATTAATTGACGATGATGATTGATAATATGTCACTTAAAAGATTTAAGAAAAATTAATATATCACAAACCTTTTTAAATCGTCTTGGATTTGAACGTTGAATGAATAAAATAATCTGTTGATTTAATTGGCATTCACTCGGTAGAACTCCATTATAACACGGTGAGAAAATAGCAATGTATTTTAGTTCTACAAAATTATTTTTGAAAAATATAGTTGATAGCTATTTCGGCTCACGCCATCGTCAGAACTTTGCTTAAACTAATATTTGCTTATATATATATATATATATATATATATATATAGCTGTGTAGAAAAGGTACACAATACATCTTCTCTCCTGTTTTAACGGCCTAGCTTGTTACTTTCTCACGATAAAACTAAATTTTCAAAAATTGTAAATGAAACAAAAGGCGGCTATGACAATAAGTTTACATGTGGCATGGAAGTTAAAACAGGAGAGAAGATGTATTTTGTACCTTTTCTACACAGCTATATATAGAACTATGCTTAAACTAACATTTGCTTATCTATATATAGCTGTGCAGAAAAGGTACACAGCATATCCTCTCTCCTTTTCCAATGGCCTAGCTTGTTATTTAAACACAATGACACTAAACTTTCAAAATTCCAAATGAAACAATAGGTGTCTATGACAATAAGATTATGTGTGTGGGACGGAAGTGGTCCTTCAGGAAGCAAATTAGACCACCCCTTTGTGCAACGGCTTGACGATTATTATGTTAGTTTGATCGTTAAGAATCCTTTGTGATAATTGGTGTCTATTGATCTCCAGCTGTTCCAAAGCCGTCATTCTTCGACCCTTACTACAAAGATGCAAACATTTAGGAGCTGAGTTTGAATTTATATTATGTGCTTCATTAATAACGTGATTAGCGAATTGTGAATATCAAGTAAAAACTGTGAGACAGTGTGAGTGTGCAGACGGCTCTTTACTTTACAATAATATTCTCATTTTACCATCCCTTTTATAAATAAATGGATGTGTATGAGACTATAACTTAGATCACGTATGTTTGAGAAAGTATAGAATTTTCCGAAAATATTTTTCGTATTAACAATCACGATCTTTTAGCAGACCGATTTCAAGATCGTATTTATAGAACTCCTTTCCCCCTGGATTTGGCTTTAACTATCGCGGGACATGAACCGCCCACGAAAATATCTTAATGAAGGAAAAAATAAATATAATTTTCATCCCTGGACTAAAATTATGATATTAGGGGCCGCCATTGCCGTGCGAGGCTACTATTAGACGGAGAAAATATATTCTCAAACAATTATTATTTCTGGTCAGGTACACGGTGTTTCTTCTTACTTTAGCTCTAATTCATTTTATCAGACATATTTAAATAGACTTTTTTACATGGTGAAAAATTAGCAATGTATTTAAGTTACAAAAATTTTTACAAGATACTTTTACAATTTTTTTACAAGATATAGTTGATAGCTATTTCGGCTCACGCAATCGTACATTTGCTTATCTATGGATATAGATAAGCAAATACACGATTAAACATAGTTCTGACGATGTCATGAGCCGAAATAGCTTTCAACTATATCTTATAAAAAAAATTGTAAAATTATATCTTGTAAAAAAATTTGTAACTTAAATACATTGCTATTTTTTCACCGTGTTGTAATGGAGTCTTACTAAGTAACATAAATGCCAATTCAATCAATATCATTATTTTTTTAAAATAATGTTTTGTCGAATACTGCAACTATATATACTAATACAGTACTTTTAAAATGGCAAGTGATCTATAATGATTATGACCGATTTCATTCAGTGTGAAGATTTTAAATTGTTTATAAAATTTTCATAAAGTTGTTGTCTAAGTAAGCCTTGATAACAAATTTTTTGCGCCCAAAATATGTAATTTTTTCTAGTTGTCCAAATAATTCGTGTTTCTACTAAAATGTTTATATTATACAACACGTCATTATATTAAATATTTTGCCATACTTAAATTGCTACGTCAATACTTCACGACTGCCAAGTACTTATGTATGAAATATCAAAATATTTTATTAATAAATTGGACACCAATCATAATGATAAACTTTCTCGCATGTAACTCGTTGTATAAATACATTTCGATTTTCTGGCATATCCATACTTAATTCCCAATATGTTAATTTTTCGTTTTTTCAAACAATTTTTAACAATTTCATGAACACTCTGTAGATGAATATGCCGAAAAAATATTTTAGCCTGTATACACAATATATTGAATTTTATTATATTTATTGCTTAAATAGCATAGTTTATTCGCCTGTAACTTAATAATTATTACAATCATTATTTTTATAAAGATATATTATATCTGGAATATAATATTTTATAAAAACAGCCAACTTGCATGTTGTATCGAAATTTGAAATTAAAAATGTTACAAACCCGTTTTAAATCAAAATGGTGGCACAAAGCATTACAGCTGACGCCAAAGGGTCTTAAATTTGATAAATATACTTTATCATTTTGACCATGGCATTTAATTTTGAGTTTTATAAATCATTTCTCAAAAAAGGTTTTTCAAATCTGCTTTATTATAATTCTTGTTTTATCAATCACTGAGGAGATTTTCCGTGCTTTTAAGATTCATAAATACAAAAATACTATTTGAAAACAATTTTCTAGCAACAAATCTCCCTTAAAAATCGCAACACCGCCAAGAGGGTCTGTATTATTACCACTGATTACAGCAATATTAGGAATTAATTTCAAGACGCTAGATGAAGTACTTTAGAGATGAAATATTTCTAAACTTTGCACTAATTTTATATCCTAGACTATTTATTCATTAATATCCTATTCGTAACAAGAGCAAGTTAACTTGAAACACTCCACTTGTTTAGAAGTTTGCAAACAGCCGATAATAATTCGTAAATGTATGGAAGGAGTGGTAAATAAAATTAATATTGAGAGGAATTTCCGAATTCTTGGCACAATATACACTCATCATTCCCATAGTTTATTAAATTAGCCCAATTCCTAGGATGCCTTCCGTAAATTGAGTGATGTTTCATAAATCAAAATATTTCAATGCGTCGTTTGATCACCGTTACCGCTCTCAATAAAATTCTTGACGAAGTTATTTCAGGCAAGATAACAATTCAAAGAATGTTTTTCAACCAACCATAGAATAAATATAATTAAAATTGGTACCAAAAACATTCGATCTATGCGCGAAAAAGAACGGTTAACATTTTAATAATCTTGACTCAGAAATGAAGATTAAATAACCGTAGCTTTTTGCTGACAATATTTAGACTTTTTCCCTTAGTTCGTGATCTGTATTGCAAATAAAAAATTACGTATGCTGAATGATAGCTTGATACTTGAATTTTAAGTCACAAAATGGTCATCATAGAGTTAGTCTTTAGACAAATCAAATAATATTGCAATAAGTACACATATATACATATTATGTCATGATTTAATATAAATGCTTAAATATATATATACATATTAGTAATGGTTCGTTCGAAATATCGCCTAAAAAGAGTAATATATTCTTTCAAAGATCTTCTATCTGTGTAAGATCGAGAAACGTATGTTACGAAAAGTAATGATTAATCAAAATAAAAATGTCCAGTGTCATCATTCATTGAACAATATTCATAATATTCTGCAAAAATAAAGATTGTTTGATTTCCACAATGTAGAAATATCGCTGGATTATAGTTTACTTTATGGTTACGTTAAACAAATTAAAAATAGTTCATGTGCCTTAGGTTGAGCTATATCCGTGTTTATGACAGATCGATCGATCAGCCTATTGAAGCGCTGCCAGACATGATTTGCCAAATCTTTTAAGCGAATTTCGCCAAAAATTTTTGTATATTGCATAAGTGTACAAAATAAACATAACTCGGTTTCTGTGTTAGTATGTAAACACTCTGTTTACGCCCCATGGAGAGTCTTGAAAAGCTTTCAACCCGTATACAAGCGTATAATAATAGAATTGAAAATTTGTTGTCAGAAAAAACCCTAAATTCAACATTTGGAGTTTTTGCGCACCATAACGTCTGATTGAGATCGAACCAGGAAGTTGATTCAAATATTCCCATCTTTATCATAATGCATCTTGTATGTCAATTACAATCAAAAAAATATAGATATATTCAGGCTTAATCAATTATAAACAACATTTATGTATAAATTATAAATTCCCCGGTATTAAATACTGATATTTTTGTTTTTATCATTCATAGAAAGTTATAAAAATTCTAACTTTATTTATTTTTTATAATGAAATCGGAGGTAAGCAAAAATGAATTGGAATATATATGTATAAACCATTCATTTAAAAGGCATGGGTTGTTATGAAATTATCTTAATTTCATTTAAAGCATAAACTATCACTTCTTGGTGTATAGGTACTTAATTAAAATAATAAAACATAATCCTTACAACTATTTATCCAAGGGCTGGTTTCACTCAGGCGAGTATAATCAACAAATAATATACAAACAAACTAACCGAGTAAAATGTTTGTCTTGTTCAGTAAACATTTAATTTTTAAATGTATCCCGTAATTCTAAGTTTATCTCTATTTTTTGATTAATTGGTCCAGGGATTGAATGCTCTCATACTGAATAGCCTGTCAGAATAGTGATTTATAATTCATTTAAAAATATATCATATATAACGATTAAATTTGACATATGTAGTAAAAGACAATGATCGCTGTTATTTTGCAAGACGTATGAATATGCTAAATTATACTCAAAGCTTAAATACATCACAGCATTGATTTTCAATAAAGAAATCCCTTCAATCTACGCTCAACGATGCTGTTAACTATTGAAAGTAATTCCAGTTGCTCCCCCAGCGATTCCAAAAATATTAATCGATGGATAACGTCTTTATTGCAACATCTCTGAATAAAGCTGCATGCACAGTTATCTGACAGTTTGTAAAAGGTAAAGTGAAGAAAACGGAGGAGGGGTTGAGGCTGACAAGGGGAACTATATGAATCGATTATTGCATTAAGGGAGGACGAGCTTCGAAGGGATGTTAGAGGCAGTGCTTCTACGGTGGAACGGAGCGTTGATTGTGTGAGAAGCGACAATTTTTGAAAGTGCTTAGGAAAAATTATTATAATAATTAGCTAATGTGAAATCTTTATAATCTAAAATAACCTGCACTTAAATGTTTTATTAAGCATAGTGTTTTAAATAATATGAACTTTTATGTGTATTTAGAATGATGCGAAAAAATTGTCTTTCAAGGGCGTCCTAGTGATTTCTGAAACAATAAAAAGTTTTCATTAAAAAAACTTTTTGATTAATGTATACTTCAATAATCAAGACCCAGAAGTTCGCTTTATTTTTTTAAATATAATTCTTCACTTTTAAACTGACAATTAACATCTCAAGAGCTTTTTAATAAAAGCAATAAAATATATAATAAAGAACTTATTAACAAATATATATAAGGACACTAGCCGCAAAAAGGGCACGCCTTGCGTTACCACTGTGTGACGAAGGTGTATTAGTCGCAATTATAGACGTTGTGCCCTTTTGTCTAAGCATCTTCTATACAAAGGACACTGTACTGTTCCAGAATTTAACCACGGCGCCCGTAACTGCCTCCTGTAGAATATCTAGATGTACTTATATATGAAACCCTCCCTCCCTTGTGAGTTAATAGAATAACGTCAACCACACTGTCTCTAGAGGATTTGGCAGCTGTAACAGATGAAGGTTAAATAATACAGATGAACCCAGTCATCCAGCGGAATTATGAGTCCACCATTAAAAAAATGGCATTTAATCCATTTTTATTATTACAAGAATATCTATCATAAATGATGATCAATAAAATGTGGTAGGTCAATTGAAAAAAGGTTTCTTCGTTTATAAAATACCCCACAATGTCTTATTAACGATATCAAATAAGGGTGCTACAATATATCGAATTCCAATGTCAAATTTGATTTTTTGAAACTGTTTGCAAATATGCATGTCTTGTTACTCACGACCTGGGTTTCGCCTATCGGCATGTTAAGGCATTAAGACTGACAGACAAAAAGTTATAAAGCTGTATTTTTTTAAAAATATCTTTTCAAAGTGTGTATGTTATTGTAATCAAATTAGTATTTGTTGAAATTATTTGAGGTTTATATATAACTCCTACCATCAAGCTGTGAATTTTTTTCATCTTGTACGTAAGCGATGTAAACTGCTTACTGTCTATCGGTTCTCTTATATCCGTGTGTTGAAATGCCTGAAGATGTTTAAAGGCGAAACCCACATCGTGGACGACAAAACATGTGGAATTTAACACAATTTCAACAGAAGAACTACACTTTTTTGAGCACTCTTTTTATTATATTCTAAATATTATTTCACACATTTGTTACAGGAGAAAAATACTTATTCGGTCGTTAAACAGTAAACGCATATCGTATAGATTAATATTACGAATTTTGGTATTTGGTATTCCATTTTCTTGCTTTAAAATTTTGCCCATTGCTTTTAGACCATCGGAAACTGTTTGTTGATAAATGTTTGATTTTGCTACAAGTAGTTTTTGCGTTCTCGTATCTCCATTCAATAACGCTTTTCCTGGAAGGTTTTTGTGTTTCATATTAGATTGATTTGAATTCACGGTAGAAGTTGGAACTTCTCCTGGAGCGTGCTTACCACAGGCTATACGATAACTTTTAACAGAACGTCTTTCAATATATAGTATTGATTTAAATTTTCTGGAAATCCTCCATTTCAGTCCTAATCATGTCAATTTTTTAACAGAAAAATAAAGATAAGTACACATTTAGAAATTATATATATGAAGATTAGAAGCTCGTTGTCAAGAATAGAAAAAATAACAATATATTTATAAGAAACTGCATTTTCAATCTTCATAATTAGCACATGCTGTTTTTACGACATTAAATTACAAATGAATAAATGTTATTCTCATAAATGAAATACAACTTATTGATTGAATTGGCATTCACTTGGTAGAACTCCATTATAACACGGTGAAAAAATAGCAATGTATTTTAGTTCTACAAAATTATTTTTAACAAATATAGTTGATAGCTATTTCGGCTCACGCCATTGTCAGAGGATAGTTCTTAATTTTTTCACCGTGAAATACAACTATTTTTCAATAAATAATAATACACAATCTTTTTAGCGTTGATTAGTTGTTAAAAAGTGTTTTAATATATATAATACTTTTCCATCAATAAGTGACATAATTTATGATATCGACTGAAGGTGCTTGATGGAATTTCAATATCAAATTTGAATTGTTACAACTTTGTACGATTCCACATGTTTTGTCACTAACGATCCGGGTTTCGCCTTTCGTCAGTTCTGTTGCATCCGTATAATATAATGCCTGAAGATGCCTAAAGGTGAAACCCGGGTATTATATATTAAGATTTTGATTAATCAGTCTATAAATCAAATTTGTTTCGAAAACGATCACTAATCAGTGGAAGTTTTACATAAACGTTCAGGCTTGTCGACTAATACTTCGCTTTTTGCATTTTACACTTTTATAATATATGTCTCGAAAAATACGTGTTTAAATGCATGGATCATTAAATTATAATCACGTCCAGGCAAAGAATCGAATCTAGAATGTCCACCACTTAACCAATTCGCCACAGTGTTCACTTTTTTGACCAGTAATTACAATTTAAAACAAAATTAGAATACATCAAAATTAACTTGATTAATAAAAGTCTTCCTGTAACTCTTTATGTAATTGAAAACATTAAAAGCAATATAAAAACTTTCTCAATTTCTTAATCACTTCTGAATACAAAAATAAAGTACTTTTATTACTTTTAAGGGGGTTTCAATTAGAACCAGCGCTTTTGCTACCGATGTAATTTACAATTATAATTTCTCATCAAAAAATGTCATAAACTTTTAACAAATCATTAAAGCAGTGTTATGGCACTGTTTGAGAACACTTTCGTAAATTAACTACGCATTTCGGAATTGAGAATCTTTAATGTCAATTATCGGAATAAAATAAAATTAAATTGATTAGTGTAATAAAAATATTTCAATCACATTTTTTTATACCATATCCGCTCCAAATGATGAGCTTGTGGGTTATTAATGAAGCATTCAAAGATAATGCAATATTTATATTTCAGGTCGAAGTGCACAATTCAAAGTTAGAATTTATAAATTTGCTGACTTCCTTACTGTGATTTATAAGTTCATTATACAACCATTATTATTTTAACTAAATAATAACGACTTCCTAAATCAAACGTGGAAAAATTTAATAAAGCGGACTTGGGTTGTAATTAAATTCAAACAGGACTACTACTTTTAAGAGTTCCGCAACTTTCAGCGGTGTTAAACCTTTTTGTTTTTATATATTTCAAATTACCGTGAAAATAAAGAGGTTTCACCAAAATAGAGAGTGAGCAAACAGTTTCCGCATATAAACGTAAGCTGAAATCAATGAAATAGCTTTTTTTAACATTAACTGTAGACATGGTTTTGTTGATTTTATTTAAGATGAAAAGAGAGGAGAACAAAAAAATCTATTAAAGAGCTTTTATAAAGCTCATCAAACGTACGTGGTAAATTATTCAATGATATTTATAACAAGTCTTAAAACTGAACAGCAAAAAAATGTACATATTTAATAATAAAAAAATACATACTTTTAAGCATCACTATAACACATCAAAAATATTTATTACTGTTGATAAGTCGTATAAAAATGTTGAGAGCCGCTATTCTGTGACTTTCTAGGGACGAATCCTTCATTTGCATTTTAACCAAGACTTTAACATTTGTTCCATTAAATCGACTGATAATACAGTTAAATAGGCAAAGTTAACAATTTAGAAAGTTTTAATATGCGATCGGAAGAGTTTAAGACACGCAGTAGACTTTTAAGGAAAGAGAAACTTATTGAGCCTTCTACATCGAATAGGATTTTAATTTTATTATTTATTATCAAATTTTGTTTTTAAATAGACAGTGTGCAAAATAAATATAATAACGTATACCGTATCTTATAAATTAATATTATTAAGTAACAAGACTTATCTATCTCGTATTTAGTGCTAAAAACTTGCTAGCGCGCAATTTCACCGATTGTA
The DNA here is from genome assembly GCA_028555115.1 of Himalopsyche japonica. Taxonomy (NCBI): domain Eukaryota; kingdom Metazoa; phylum Arthropoda; class Insecta; order Trichoptera; family Rhyacophilidae; genus Himalopsyche; species Himalopsyche japonica. Next base: position 241,958 of record JAHFWJ010000616.1, read on the forward strand.
ATAATTGCAAAACAGCTAACTACATTTTTACCGTGTTTTTTTAATCCCTACAAAGCTTTCATAAAATCTTCCTCGTTTTGTCGTTAAGTAATATTGTGTCTATCATGTCCATTGTATTGAAAGCTTCGCGATTGAAATTGTTTTTTTTTATATAGAAAGATGTAATTTTTTCGGATTGCTGACTATGAATCTTGTCAAATAGATTTCAAAAAGGAATTTGACAGAAGCGATCCAAGATAGGAGGGCAACATCTTCTTATAGCATTGTATTGATTAAATCCGATGATGGCCGATTAAAATGAATGCACTTTTAAAACATTAGATTCGTTTGAGATATTAATTTGGATATTTCTAACTCGAAATACAGTCCGGTTGAAATTAAAATGTCCAGGAAGCATAAGAAGGGACAATATTGGATCAGAATGGTAAGAATTTTTTTTAATGATTAGCTTCAGGAAATATAACACAAAAATATCTTATACACACTTCACATCCGTGGTTAAAGATGTCTTGTAGAAAAATCAATGATTACGATTTCAATGATTATGACAAAATTTTTGATTCTATTAGGAATTTCAATACAAATTTTGTTAAAATACATACATCTCGTTCAATTAATATCTAGAAAATTTTTGTGTATCGAAAGAGTTATTAAAAAATTATTATAATTCGAAGTTATATTAAAAAATATTTTTTAGGATTATAACGCAAATGGGTTTGGTACATTATTCTTCTGATTAACAGCTCTTCGGATCTTATAAATCGATAAGAAAGTTTCGTCTTATACGTTTTCAATGCTAGTAAAGTCCCTTCTAAGGCCCTCAATATGCCTCATGGCATCTTCTTTTATTGGAATTGGATGGATTAGGTTTATCTCTTCTTCACCAGATAATTCTTCGTCGGACAAGTTTTGTGTATATGACTAACCACGACATCATATTCCAGTTTCTTAATATTCATTTGTCGTGAATTCCATCAAATATCTTTTTATATCGATTTGATTTTAAAATATTACATACACAAATTTTGGGCAGTAAAAATTTTAAAGCAAGTAATATATTTAATATACTAACATAAGCTGGGATTGTAAAAGTTGCACGCAAATAGCAGGAAAATACGAATTTCAAACACGTAAAAACAGGGTTACACTGTAAATTTAAATATTCAAATTAAATAAGACTCATTCTCTCATTTTGATACAACAACTTCACAGCGAATTAATTATAACTGTAATTATTCTGATAAATTTACATTTAATATTTAAATTGATAAAGTTTTTGAAGAAACTATAGCCCAAAGATGCCTAGCAGTAAATATTTAGGTTACGCTTCTTAATGATATTTCATCACATTATTTTGTTTTATAAAAGTGTGTTATGCAAGTAAATATATAAAATAATCTCTAGGATAAGTAAGTGATTCATTTGGGCCGAAGAAAGTCGACAAAAAACGCGGAATAATTTAGTACTTTGTACGTTCATAAGGATACTCTGTTCTTTAATGAAATCCTCCCTTAATCCAGAGGGCTGGAAACGCGAAGTTATAATAAGACTGGGATGCGGTAATATTTGACATTAATAAAAGCGTAATAATTTACATCATAATTTGATAAAAATAAATAAATTTTAAAAAAGTCGTGGCACGCAGCAGTAACAAATAATTGAAAAAATAGGTGACTACTTTTTCTGTTGAAAAAAAGTAATTTTAAAAACGGTGAAAAAATTTGTAAGCGACTAATAGTTTTCGCAGAATACTAAAAGAAATCGTTTATTTTCATTAAAATGGATAAGGGTATCTAAATACTAAGCATGAAAAATATTGAAATAAAACAAGTGATATTGTGAATGCATGTAAAAAAATCTTTAAAATTATCACGCATAATTATTGCGAATAAAAATCACATCTTTGATGATGAGATAATGCAGCGTCTAGTATTACCAAATAAAAATATGATTACAAATGGTTTCAAGTAAGTGTTTCTATACAATTACATAATTGATTGAAAAATCTGCACACGAAAGTACACTTTCAAATAAAAACAATCCTTGAACCCGCAATTGTACACTTTTTCATTTGGTAAAGATGGTTTCAGATATCATTCCCAAGGTACGTTAAAATGTAATATGTATTAAAAAATATGAACTTTATATGTACAGCTTAGTATAGTAACAAAATACAATTATTACAACACATCCTGTCCTGTTTTCAATTCGGGGGCTAAAAGCTAGTTTTGGGTTTTGAAGGGAGGGGTTGATAAGCGGACCAAAGGGAAAGAAAATGCTACAAACCTCCACATAAAGGGAGACAGGGCTTTGTAGCCTCACTTTATAATTAACTAGCGTTATTATTATTTTAATAATGTTTGGGTTAAAAAATATAATAAGGACCTTTTGTTGTATTATTAAATATTACATGGCTTACATTTTGTATTTTTGCTTGATGGGTATGAAGTATTGTATGACTAACTGTTTCACATACAATCGATCAACATGTCATTCAGTGGGTTAATGGAGTTGCAGTATTGTATTATTTTGCGATATATTCCGACGGTTTTAGTTGAGTATTCAACGTCATTAGAGAACGTTACGGTGTAAACCGGTCCAAATTTTTCTCATATCAAAATACGGATATTGTATACCTAGATTAATTTTGATATTTTTTCGTGTACCTTATATTTCTTGAGACTTATTAGAGAGATTACGAGTGCTTTTTTTTCTTCAATGTGCTAACAAAATAACTTTGAGAAATAAGGTACTCTAGTAGTACCGCGCAATTCCCGTCTGCATACCAGCAGAGATAATCACACTAAATAATAAAATAAAAACATACTGAAATAGTTTAATTGGTTTCCGAACAAAAATAAACTATCTTAATGAATATATTCAATCGAAAACAGTTTCTTATTTACGATTGATCGAAAAAGAGCTACTGTTAATAGAATATTCCACATATTTCATACAACCTTTCATAATATAATGTTTGTTGTATTGTCGAATAGCCCTTAACGATGTAGAATCCTTGGTTTCCTGAAAGCAAGTAAACTATATCCGCTACAATATTTTCTTATGAAAATTTGTGTAGTGTAAAAAAAAGCGAGAGAGCTATATTTATTCTTAGCTATACTTATATTGGCATTATTGTGTGATTTATCCGTCGATTTTATATACATTTTATTCACTTTTGTATAACAATCTATTTTTTTTCAAAGTAAAGGTGTCAATTACAATTCGTATCAAAAGTTATGATAATTGAAGAATACACTCCAGAAGAAATATTTTACTTTGCTCGATTTAGATCTTTAATCACAACTACAACTACAACATATATATATATATAAGAAATCCATTCGATCTTTATCACACCTGTTTGGTTATGTAATCAAAATATAGCTTTTCATTTATTTGAGACATTTTTTTTCTTTTATCAGAGGTCACGTTTTGTATAGATAACTATAAAACAGTACGTATTAATATACCGAAACAAACACCACGGAATCTTTCGCATATATATGTTATTTCTCTCCTGATGTGCGCAGTTTTTATGGCAATCATTTTGCGACATTTCTTGTGGGTGAATAACTAATGCTTCGGAAGGGGAGTTGAGACACCCCGCTTTGATTGGGCGACGTAATTCCGGGTAGTCGCCGGATCAGGGCGAAGAATTTTGAGGCGTCAGTGCAAACACCCTGGACTGATTTGACGGGGTCTGTTTTGAAATATCTATGAATATTAAGTACGCCATGATAACAGTCTGAATTTGTGTACACTGAATTTTAATTTTCTCTCAGAATGTCAATCGCCTAATGCTAATTCGAGTCAAGGCAATATTAATCAACACTGAAATGAATATCACTGAACAATTGACAAGATTTGAAATCATTGACTATTACAGTAAAATCATAATAATTATTCCTTAACTGTCTTTATATCTTCTACACGCTTGACTTAATTTTAACCCTACCTGTGCCGCAGATATTTGATACAAATACGCTGTTAAGGTGACACACATTATTATTGCTAACAATTTTATTACTGTTAACGGAACGGAATTCTTGACTGTTCAAAAGGTAATCATTTGCAGCAGTTTTTTTTCAAAATTTTCAGGTGTATGTATATAAATTTGTATAGTTACTTACGAACTTACACCAAGCGATTTCTTGTATAAAGCAGGGAAAAAGATTAGCGAATTAAAATTTAACAAATGTTTTCTCGTACATTTATGACAAAATTTATTGCATTGAGGACACCATATGAGCATACGAATTCTATCAAACCAATAATTTATCAAAAAGTTCGTTGAGGCTCGAATTCCGGCACTAAAGACATAATTATTATACGTTAAACGCACTAAATTCTTAGTTTTAACCCTCTGACTGCTAAGGTCTCAACCGTTGAGACGGCTGATGTTATTGTGTTGTTAGTTGATACCCGAAAATATATGAATTAACAGTGGTCAAAATATTCTTATACTCGCTAACTTTTAAGTTAATGCATTGCTTGATTTGTTCTGACAAACTCAATAAGATTGCTTCAAACCGATATTATTTAATAAATTTTTGAAGTCTAGGTATTGGATTATTCTTTAAAATGCTCAGCAGGGAATGAGTAAAGAACAAACCTTATTCGCTACTTCATTGCATACGAGTATATTCCTACTAGGACACTTAGTCTTTGATATTTATTCTATGAATACTATAGTTTTGCGTTTGGTTACATAATTCATTCGATGCTCCGTCGCCCACAATTATTTAATACTTGAAGAAGTTTCCTATGAATTTTAATCGATGAATAGAGTTTAGTAATAGAGTTCCTACAGCATATTTTTAAAGTCAAACAAATCCATTTTTTATAAATGTATTTTGTATAATTGTTTAATAAAATACGAAACCAATTAACGACAGTAAGCAAATCCCTAAAAGTCTAATGAAAAAGCTAGATTCGCCCACTAGTTAAATAATATTAAAATTTTCAATCAGTATCATAATCTCTTCGTATTCCGATGGCAGATTTATTATAAGTTTCATTTCATGTAGGTCAGTCGGTTTATAAATAATCAATGGTGTGCACGCAATTCACAAATGTTAATTTTATTCATAGCTTTTAACTAGATTGTTTGTTTTGTTAAGTACAATATGAAAATGAACTGCCTCGTTTGTTGCCGGGCTGATAAAACACAATATTTGCATGACACTACATAATTATTGATCACGCTACACAACTAACTGTTATTATCTCTACCAATGTCCTAAACATAAAAGGGGTTAGTAACAAATTTTCATAACTTTAGTTCAAATGAATAAGTAAAGCTATATCAGATATTTATATGACAGACTGGCGAATTTATTTTATGCCATATAGTAGCGATAATTATATAGTTGCTTAACAGAATAACAGGCTAGTGTATTATTTTTGAAAACGAGCTATTTTATTGTAAAATGTGCAAATTCAATTGCTAGCGGATGAAACTCAACATAATCATTTTCAACTGCATGTTAGGAAGTTTATATACTAATATCTTTCCCTATGTTATTTTTTCAAATATAATTACTAAAAATTATGGACATATGACGAAGAATATACATATAAGCTACAAAGCATCAAACGATCGCATGTGTCCTCCCTTGTTACTTTGAACATAATAATAACAAGGTATTTAATTAGAAAGCTCACCCCATATAAAGTAAGCCTCCCTTTAGTTGGGGATGTCACCCTTTTGATCGATACAACCTGGCTTGACCGCTTCATGCATCAGGCCTTCCTCTAAATGTATGTATGTGTAATTATAGCTATTATTGTGGGCAGTGTTTTTGATATCGCATCCATTTTATAATTACTTAAATGCTTTGAATATTGTAAATAGATAACATGGGTAAAAATATCAATATACTGTTAATGAGATTCAAAGTTTTTTTTTGTGATAGAAGCGTTTCATATTTCAACATTTCAACATACACGAAGTTCACTTTACATTTCTACTTAATTATTAAAAATAATTATACGTCTTATGTATAAATTATTTGATATGATATTCGGCATAACAGCTATCAATTACAAACGATTCGTATTGTTTACAATGTTTCAATCTCCTTGGATAGATTTACATATCTATCAAGAGATTCAAATTTCAAATTTACATTTTTAAATTATATTATTTATTTTAGTAATGGTTTCACTCGTCACGAGAATTATCAATTGGTTCTTTAATGACGTTATAGAAATGGTAATAAACATTGTGCTTAATTATCCATTCTACGGTTCACACACTAAGAGATATTTAGTCATAAAAAGTGAACTGGAGACATAAGAAATTAAATATACAACTGCCCTTGCTAGGACGTTAGAATAAGTCTTATACAATGAAAGAATACTACAGAAAGAGGATTAATCGGTTTTTTAACGTTCTGTGAAGCATATGCTCACCATGCGGTGCCTTCGAAATTCCCTGTCATCTACATATCGCCTTTTCTCCTCTTATAGCATGCCAATATCTTTATCAGGACGTAGAAATTGTACCAGTCAGAAGAAGAAGTAAGAAGGGTTGAAACCAGGGGTGTGCAGTCGTTAAAAAAACACGATTCCTATTTCGAATCCGACTCCGATGTTGACCAAAAAAACCTTTCATACATTTCCTAAAGGTCAAAGTACATTTTCTATTTATTTGCATTGAATTAAACATCAACCAACCAATTCGGAAAATTGTTCATTGAGATATACTACAAAATCATGTAATCGAAAAAATAGTCACTAGGTTTTCACGACTTCGACTCTGACTGGTTAGCGCTGGGCGATACTCTTTGAAAGTATTCTAACGCGTGACCCAATCAGTACCAAAGTCTCTCTAAGATCGTTGATATAATATTATAGTCGGTTACTTTGTATCGCCTTTATTTTACAATAACTCAAAAAAATGTGAATCAAAATATCTAGTGACTATTAATGCTACACATTAAAATATTAGTTTGGTTTTATTATTTTAAAATGAAACTAGCAATCTTTTTAAAATGGTACTTGATTATCAGCAATCATACATATCCAGATGAAATATTTAATAACTATCACTCTAATGGTAACTTTCATTTGTAGGTGGAAAGATATGATATTTTAAATTTGAATTGTTACAATTTTGTACGATTCCATATGTTTTGTCACTAACGACCCGGGTTTCGCCTTTCGGCATCTTCAGGCATTCTATCACACGGATGCAACAGTCAGTTCTATTGTATCCGTATGATAGAATACCTGAAGATGCCGAAAGGCGAAACTCGGGTCGTTAGTGACAAAACATGTGGAATCGTACAGAATTGTAACAATTCCAATTTGATATTGAAATTCCATCAAGCACCTTCATTCGATATCATAAATTATATGATATTTTGAATCATTAAATACATATTGATTGAATTGGCATTTACTTGGTGAAACTCCATTATAATACGGTGAAAAAATAGCAATGTATTTTAGTTCTACAAAATTTTATAAGATATCGTTGATAGCTATTTCGGCTATTATCTTATAAGATTTTATAGAACCAAAATACATTACTATTTTTTCAACGTGTCATAAAATATATTGTGGAAATAGTAGTGAAAATTGGTTTGTTGTTTTATTTAAAATACTTAAAAAAAAAAAAAAATATAAAACGATTCGCATAAAAATTCTACTACCTTTTAAAAAGCTCGTTATAAGTTTATGCATCTTCCATGATAGAAAAACATTTTCCTTTTCACCAAGTTTGATAGGGCTGTTAAAAAGACCTACACGTGTTTTCAAAACAAAGATTGGATGTCTTATGATCCTGAGCCCAAATTTAATGAATTGATCAACAATGCAAAGCTTTATGTGTCGGTTTTAAACACGTGAACACTAATAAATATATAATTAATTTTTACAATTTTACCAAAACGATTTCGAATTTTTTTCTTTCTATCGGCAATATAGGTGCAAGATATTGCACTTGATTGATCTGTATATTTGTTTATCTTTCCATATAAATGTATTATATTTGCAAAAGGAGAAAGTGTGCATGAGCGAAAATATTGAGTGCTTTTTGGCGCAAAACTCACAAAAAACACATTACCTACACAGTCTCCATATAAAGCGCATGTGTAAAACAAATGCTAAATACAGCCTGGTAATAATTTCTCGCATAAATATTAAGTGTCAAGCACATTTTTGCTATCAATACACCATCAGTTCGTTAGCAATATTAATATCTGTGGCACAATACATATTCAACATATTACGTATTTTTTTAAAGATAACATGTAGAAAAATATTTTCTCTGAGAAATTAAGGACTGATATATTCTTTTGTGCCTATAATAGATTGAATGGAAACCTTCATATTCTTAAATTATAACCAGTTATTCTTTATAGAAAGATGGTCCATCTCTCCCCTCTCCCACCTTGTCTGAATTTTCCCAAAAACACAATGCTCGTGCTTAGGGTACCAGAGATCGGGGGCACTTGCTTTTTTCATTTGTACATCAAAATCAACATATGGCTATTTACATAATGCAAAAACTGTAAGTAAAGCTGCACCCAACATATTGTATATAACATCTGCGAGTGTAACAAAAAAAAAACATCTGCATTATTAGCACTGCAATAAATCCCACAAATAATAACCTAATAGATTGCTATGAAACCCTATGTTGTTATATACCCAGTTTTACCATTAAACAAGTTCTTCGTTTTCTTTACAATGTAAAAATATTTTCAATTAAATTAACTCATTTAAATTTGAATTGTAATAACTCGGCACGATTCCATATGTTTTCCACTAACAACCCGGGTATCGCTTTTCGGCATCGGGCACCTTAAGTCGATATTAAAAATTAGCTCATTTACAGTTGGTAAAAACAAACAGATTTGTTTGTTCACAAACAAGTTGATTAATCTCTTAATTAAAGTGTTAAATTCCACATTTTCGTGAATAAATGAAACATAATTTTCTGATAGACTTCTGTCTGAGAATTTCTGACTAAGATAGTTCTGACGATGGCGTGAGCCGAAATAGCTATCAACTATATTTGTGAAAATAATTTTGTAGAACTAAAGTACATTGCTATTTTTTTCACCGTGTCATAATTTTATTACTTTACGATCAGAGCTAATTCAATCATCACGAGGATTTTCATCTGATGCATTACAAATCATTGTAAGGTCAAAACTGTTTTTTGATCTTGTTCCTTCTTCTACTTACTCAATTATCAAATCGGGAAATAGTTAGAACAATTGGATTACTATCTTTATAATGAATCCACCGCGTAAAATTATTATTAGTAATAATTTAAGACTAAATTTTAATATTATTATTTTGTAGCGATCATGTGGTGGTTGTCGCCCATCGGTAAGCTCTACAGATCCGCATTCTTCCGCCTATTTGACAAGCTAAAGTAATTGAAAATCAATTAATGTTATGCAAAGCCGTCTCCCACTATCCCTTTTCAGTTTTGATTGCTTATTGGCTGTAATCCCTTCAAACTCTGTGCGGGGCTCAATTTACGACCAAATAAAAACGAATATACTTGCATATAAAGCCTATTTTGCCAGATGAGTTCAAATCACACTGAGACAACTTTTGAAGAAATGAATCGAATAAAAACAAATATTTTTTTAATATTACATTTATAAAATATTTGGCTATTATAGATTTTAGAGATTTTTTTCTTAGTCATTCGCTCAATCACTTATTTTATTTAAATATAGTCAAGTATTATATAATGGTATCATTGAAAACAGCGTTCTGGGGAAATCATGAAGTTGGTTGAAATGCGTTGTATGTATGCATACGACTTCACGACCGCCTTCTACAACGCAATACTGATATCTGTTGTAATGCATTTCTGTAACAAGTGTATGTTATAAGTTACCCATTATTCTTGCTTCATCATTCATTCATCATTATACATCCTTGTGACCTAATCGTCAAATTACACAGTACAAGCAATTTTTGTAGATAATTTTCTGCTGAAATAAAACTGTATATGCTCCACATTGGTAACGATCATTTTACAAATTCGTTTTTATTATTATATACATTAAATCTTCTATTAGCCCGTAGGATACGCGAGAAACAGCTTTACAATATAAATAAACTCAACATAATTGTGTATAAAACGAAAAATTGATTCCATTAGATATATCGGATCGTTTTATTTAGAAGCCGTGTAAAAAGAAGGTAATTATACAGTATAAATAGAAAAATGAGAGAAACTTATATATTTTAATTGTATTTTTTTGGAAATTACTGCAGAATTAAAAAAGAGTACTAAACTTTGTGTTTGTATAGTTTAAGTACTGTACAGTTGCATCAATCAATAAATTAAGAACATTTTAGGTGTTATCTGTCTTTCTTCTTGATGGAAAGGCATGATATTTTATATAATAAAAACACATTTTTTTGATCAATTGATAATGCTCGCAATGAGCGTAGCTGGTCCTGATGATAAATTATGTAGTGGAAATAAATAGTAAAAATGTGTTTTTTATTATTTAAAATAAATTAAGAGCCCTTCCCGGTGGCTCACGTGAACATCCCTGTATTTGGAGTCCTAACATAAATATTTTGGCATAATACATTTTTTATGACATTGCAGTGAAATATAAATACGACTGTTTTGATTTTCCGAAGAATAAAATAATCATTTGTATGATAATGAACGGGATTTTGTTTTACGACAAATACTTTTTAAGGATCTCATAAATGAGATGATATTAAATAATGCTTTATTATTATTGTTGCCAGTGCAAGAAATAAGGCTATGAATGCAAAAGCGACATTATTATTTTCATAACCACGTTTTAAAGCTTCGTGAGATTATTCAGAAAAGTTTTGTGTTCATTATTGTTTGAAGCCCCCAGCCTCTTGGTAAACTTGACTTGAAAAGTGAGTGATAAAAAATAATCACCTAGAGAGATGTAAGCAAGCGTATATAATTCATTATTTCAAAAGATATTTGATAATTGTTTGAAATCTTTGAATATTTCAAAACGTTGTAATCAAAGTTATATCACTTTTAGTATGATTACTGTCACTTTTTGCGGAAGAAAAGTATATCAGAATAATAAAATACAATGTTTAAGTGAAAAATTTTGACGCATACAAAAATTAATGAGTTGTGTTTTTTTTTCTTTTAACCTTATTTTGTATCAGTTTGATAGTGCTCGCGCTGAGCAAAACCAATCATGATTTTATAAATAAAATTACGAGAAAAATTGTGCTATACATTGCATTTTATTATTTAAATATCAAATTATATTTGATAGCTCACTGATTCATAATTGAATTGAAACATTCTACGACTGTATTATTATTTATTTATTTTATCCGCTGCTATTCTCTAATAAATTTAGAGTTAAAAAGTTCCGTCTTACGGATCAATAGTAACAGGCAGTGATTAGCGAAAAAATTTCCAACTCTCTATAGCGTATCGCATTTTGCTAAATACTCTACCGACGTTCCTTAGCAATTTTTATCTCTCCAGGCAGGCCTCTTGATGAGTAAATATGCAAATTGCGAAGGGGGCAGGCGCCCTGGATCGAATAATCTTTTACTACACTTCAAATAAAAATGTAAATAAATTTGCATAAACTTTCTCTCTTCGACGCCTTCTTTTGGCCGCAAAAACAGGGGATCGTTTTGTTTTCCATTTGCCAAAAAATATACATTATCAGGCGTACTTTTTCATCAAATATCTTGCCAATAACGTAGACAAAAATTATATTCAAACAATTTTTCACACATTCGATGGTTGTTATACGTAAAACAATCAAAATTACATAATTCTGCGTATATTTTTCTCAACCCGAAGTTTCTAAGGAACAAAATACCGCAGAAATGTGGTATATTAAAAAATCTATAGATTTTCCAAACAGTATCCATTATGAATATTTTTTTTTACTAGCATACTCTAAACCTAAAGTATGATTACAACCGTTAAGTGCAAACTAAATAAACTTAAAGTACATCTGTGTAGTGCAATGCCTGAAAATTCGAAATAGACAAAACACTCTTTCAATCAATCACCTCTAAGTCGGTATTTTGAGATATTTTAGAGTTTTTTATACTCTTGTTAAGCGTAAGTTAAAATACTCACAGTGAAGTAATGCTTTAAATATTGTCATCTCATATTTTTTTCAGTATTTTTTCTGACATTGTCTTATTGATACTTAATCCAATTTAGCAGTGTTTCTTTGAATGACATATATAATATTATTTATCATATGAACACATACGTTACGTAAGCAGGTAATGTTTTCTTTAAGTGCATTGCAAGTATGTAAATGTTTAATAACTATTGTATATTCGTATAAACATATTATTCTACAGTGACTTACACGGACGTAAATATCTCCACCCGAACATAAGCATATTATTATAAAAGACTTGTAAACAATTAGAAAACTTAGAAATTCGTAATTTAACTATTCTCATTGGCCAAATTTAATAAAAAGAAGTGCACCGATTACGTAATTTCTTAATATCTTATTACAAAGATGACAGTGATGAATGTTCAATGTTGGTTTCGGTTACAGAACTCCATAAGTTATGTAACAGACACCCAAACCCCAGTACGGACAATTTTGTTTTATATTAATTTATAGACTTTTTTCAAATGTATGTATTTTTATAATATCTAAAAAGCTCTCCCACCTTTTCAGTTTTTAAACTAGTGCGTTGTGAAAGTGATAAGGCTTACATTAGACATACTGCACAGAAATCTTCAGAACAAATGAGGTTTAAGTATTTGAATCATAAGCATTTTTGGTAGAGAAATTTGATATTGCAACGCAAATAGAGCTAAAAAAACGTCAAAAGTTTCTTTTGAAGTATGTTACTTGACAAAAAAACTTTTCTATATTTTTTTTCATATACCAAACCCGCTCCTCACTCGGAGTATATGGTCGCCAAATGGTGCTTCCAAAATTTTAGGTAGCTTTCAATTTCTACGTCTTGTACTCTGTCAAACCAAAACTTTATCTCCCAATAACATCGAGTACCCTGTATGAATAGTCATCAGCGGTCTTTCAGAGCGACAAAATCCATTTAGTATGTTTAGAAGAGACAGACAAGGCTTAAACTTTTTTGAGACATTCGCAATACATGTCTGAGACGAATCTATCCTTTATTTTAGATGAAATGAGGCTGGTAAGTATACTCTCACACACTCCAGGTTCTTGACAAGGTGGAGGCGCCGTATCCCTAGTATTATTCAAAAGCTTTTTTTTTTCAATTTACCATGCCCTTTCATTGGCAAGATAATAAAAAACAAATCCCAGTATTAATAATTTGAAATAGAAGACGAAAGATTTTTAGAGAGATAAGTTAATTGATCAAGTAATAGCTAAATATAAATAATGGTTTCATTGAAACTAAATCAAATAATATAACGCATATATAAACACAACGATCGTTTCTGTATATCGATGCCCTTTTATCAGTTACAAATTAAATGAAGTAACGATATTGATTGAACGACTATGGCCATCGACTGCGAGGCCAACCCTGCTATGCAATTTCTTATCCTCTCCTCTCTTTGGAGTTTTCTCCGAGTGGAGAGGATCTTCAGGGCAATTAGCCTGTTAATTGAAGAATTAGTGAGAACAATCACGTTCTCCGAAATCAGGTACACTCGAATTCTGGCCCGCGTACTATGTCCGGTACGTTACAGGATCTCACTACAACGGTGTGAAAAGTATTATATTTCACATCTAAGATAGTTTAAAAACATTACCAAAAGGTGAAACGAAATTCATCCCAGTGAAATAAAAAATATCTAGGCTAAAATTTTGACTCGCATGAAATAGCTAAATTTTATTGGTGAAGGAGAAAGGAGTTGATAAAATCACGAAGAAATATGATACTTTCAAACTCGGGATTTTGACATGTGGCCATCTGTCTAACTGTAATGCAACTATGTGATCAAAATCTTTTAAAAGGACGGATATATTTCTCGATATTAATTTGTATTCATTACATAATTCTAATGATTTATTATACTAGCTCAATGCTCTATAGCATTTTTATGAAACGTGTGCATTCATGTGTGTATAAACGTATATTAGTCTAAATAAGCAATGTCTATTAGTTGACTACGTATTGAGAAAATTAAAAAAAGACAATATGTTTTGTAATAGGAAAATACCAATAACACGGTGAAAAAAATAGCAATGTATTTTCGTTCTACAGTTTTTTTTTAAATATAGTTGATAGCTATTTCGGTTCACGCCATCATCAGAACTATCCTGACGATGTGTGAGCCGAAATAGCTATCAACTATATTTAAAAAAATAATTTTGTAGAACTAAAATGTATTGCTTTTTTTTCACCGTGTTATAATGGAGTTCTACCAAGTAAATGCCAATTCAATCAATAAAATGAAAAAACCAATATTTATTTCCAAGAGATCTTCAAAATTTAAATTGTAAATTTCGATTTAGATGAAAAATAATCTAATTTTGCCAATAACCGAAAAAAGATTTTGCACATCTGCCCTCAGATAGGGAGACGTTAGCTTCGCGGCATTCTCTATTACGATTCGACATCACTCGCAAAACGACAGGTGTTGCCCAAATTAAGGCAACGAAATGCCTCACATTTGCAAGAAAACTTGAACATTTTCCCTCCCTCGCTGACAAACTAGTTTGTTTAATTTTGTTTCCAACTTCAATAATGCTGTTGAAGAAAATTGGATGAACAAAAATGCTGAATAGGTGTTGTGGCAGTGACACTAATTAGCATGGTATGTATATCCATTAGGATTATTTAATTTCAGTAATCTTGTTGATATTATAACATATTTTACCACGCACACATATTAATATATTATAAAAAATACATTCGAAAATTTTCACAATTTTATACAAGTAAAATCGTTACCAGGTTCGCTCATTCTTCAGTACACATTCACAGTACAGTTGGTAATGTTCGCGATGACCAAAACCTAATCTTATTAATAAATATATTTAATATGTACTCAAATTGTACTATAAAATTATGTTTTATTATTTAAAATAATATATTTTCAACAACATGTGATTATTGACACCTAAAAAGTAATTTTTTAGTGTTTTTACTAATCTACACATTTGTACCCAAATATAATGTTAAAATTGTCTCAAAATTTGTAATAAATGACAGTCAAATGTCAAATACAATGAAAGATAATGACATGTCAGACTTTAACGATCATGAACTCAACATATTTTTGCGTTTAGATACGCTACGTCTATTTGACATTTTAATTACGATATAAATTGTTTACATAGTGTTTATATAATAAAATATGTTTAGTATAATATCCACGATTTAAAATTATTACGAATGGGGCCAGTTTCGCTCATCAACAGTAACTTGTATTATATAATATAAGTTTCAACTTATATAATAGAAGTTAAGCCGAGACTATTTACATTACAGCGAATTTGAGTTACTTAAATTTAACCGGTATACTAAACCAATGCTATTCCTAAGGTCTTTTTAGAACTTATTTGTTTTAAAAAATTATTTCATAACTCTTAGAAGATTTTTAAGAGTTATGAAATAATTATGTTAACATTTATGTATTGTTTACCGACTGCCAGTTCAAGCGTATCCGTGTAATAAAATTTCTTTAGATGCCGAAGAGCGAAGGCTGGGTCGTGAGTGACAAAACATTTGGAATTAGAGATTGAACGATTCCTTTAAAATAAATATAATTTTTTAAGTTAAATCTTATTTAAAATGTTAATACGTAAATAAACTGTCTTTAGAAAACCTTGCAATACTATTGACTTTTTATGTTTGCGATTCCCCTAGCTTTCCTTGTCTTCACTAGGAATTCAATATTATTCCTTAAAAAAACAATCATTGTTTAAGTAGGTTAACCCTCGGCTTGATACAGACAGAGTGACGATTTATCCTTCAATATTTGTTTGTAAATGAGGGTCAGTTGTTGAGTGGAAAGAAATGCGATTGTGCGAAAGTACCATCTCTTCTCTACGCTTGCTTATTACTACAGTAAGCACAGCGTAAGCTTCCGTTGTAACACCACACGCAAAGGAAACACTTATTTAAGTGACGATAAACATTTTAAAGAAAAAAAAAATACAATTAATTATACTTTTCCGTTTAGAGATGAAAATATTGTCACAGGATTAACTGTCACAATATTAAAACAATGTTTTGAGAGTTGTTGACGATTTTTTTAAAAAATCACTAACAAAAACCATTCTTTCACGTCACTTTTAGTCACGAAATTAAATGAAAGACCAAAAAGTATACATCGTATTTATTATCAATAAAAATAGCTTTTGAGAAAACGACACTTGTGAGGTCAGGAAGCCCTATATCGACTTTTTTTTAATTTCATCGTTTCCTGGCGGCTAAGTTATACATCAAATTATTACATCAATCCTTGAATATCACGGTTTCGTGAATATCTGCATAAAGAACTTTACATATTGATTTTTATACTGATGTATGGATTTGTGGTAGAATGGTTATATATGTGTAATTAAAATTCACTCTCATACATATGATCTTTAAAAGGTACGTATTGTATAGCTAATCTAATTACTTTTGATTTCAATATTTAATTACGTTCACAAACAAATGACGTTGAGTAACAGAAAATATATTAGTTATTGTTATACTAAAAAAAATAATTGAGATAATCCACTGGCAGTCCGCAGACATTGTCGAAATGCGTTTTGACTGTATTATCAATAAATGGTAATAATCGACCATGTGACTTATGCGCGTGGAAACGTAGCGCTGTGTGCATTTCCGGTCTGACACAAAACTTTCTAGAGTTCGAAAATGCTAAATTCCCTACTATTCCATAAATACATTTTACAAAAAAAAAATATTTATCTACAATAGGTTTCAATGTTTATAAATACCGTGGCTTCTTACTTGTCATTTTTGCGGTCTGTTCATTCGTTTTATCCAAGGTCTTCAAATTTAGTTTCATCATCCGCCGCATTTCCGGGCGCACTGTTATAGCGGTCGGTCTATTAGGTATTTTATCCAAGCCAGATAAAACTTTTCAATTTTGGGTTGAGTATAACTGTACATCTCGTTCATCCGAATAACTGTACCAATACGGCACGGAAGGCATCTCTTTACTATATCTCGCCTCGAATAAAGAGAGATTCGTCTATTTCACTCATATTTTATTCATAAAAGAATTCGGATTTGCATAAGCCTGCTTAGTATCAATCGTTGGGTTTAAGACAGCTTTATATTTCTGTTACTTTATACAACAAAAATCCACCATGCAACGCTCACTCACGCTTCTTTATTATAAGAGACATATTTTATTTTATCGAAGTTGCTGGTACAATAAACAAAAAACAAAATGATGCGCTGAAACTAAATTTTATGATAAACAATCCGAAATAGGAAGATCGAAAATGCAACGTTTCCAGCCAACCATATATTATACATAAAGCTCATAATTTTTCATATCACTATAAATACAGCAATATGTCGTAATTCGAATATTTTAATTTGTCTGTTACATCATACTGCTATCGATCAATCGATTTCTTGTATTTATTTCAAATAAAAAATATCACCCATATCTTCAATAATTAATGTTTTAATTTATTCACTCTCTACATTTTTTATCCATATATTCAAGCCGAGGACGGCAGTTATTTTATGCATGTATAACTAAACTATATACTCATTCGTTTAAGAATGATTGTATAGTATATGAATATTTTTTGTGAACTAACAACAACCATGTGACTTCAACATAGTTTGCGTTGCTATAAACATATTCAAATGCCGGGGACATCAATAAAAAAAGTCTGTGCCATTATATTCATGAACTTCTCTGGTATAACTTACAGATTGCACACCAGAATTATTGCTTTGTCGTATCATAAATTGGATACGTTTAAATTATAATTACAAATTTTCTGTTATTATATGATATTTTTCTTATATGGTTACGTTTCTTGTTGTACTCATTCAAGTATTAATCGTAAATTACACTTACTTATATACAGTGAAACCTCGATTTTACGTTTTCCAAGGGACCCTGAAAAAATAATGGTAATTGAGGTAAACGGTGAATGCGGGAAAGCTTCAAATAATAATAAACAAGTAAAATCGTAAAAAATATTTATTTATTAGTTACTTGTACATACTGTATATAAAATTCATTTTTTAAAAAAATCCTTTATGTTAGTTTGCTTCTGTGTTAATTGGCACTTTAATCGGAACAAAGACTTATAACTAAACTTGTGACTAAAACTTTGTATGTACAGGAATCATTATTACCGTGAATTTTAAACAACTCTACATTTGCATCATAAACAATAATACGCGTGTGGTGGATTTCAACACAAAAAAAAGCACATGCGTCCAATGCGTTACGTCTAAGATGTACAGCGGATTCCAAAGTGTCTAGACATAACACCTGCACTCGGCTGTGTCAAACTTGCTTGCCGAGATACGGAGAAATATGCAATAAAAATGGTCAATCGGGATAATATTTGTGACGGGACCAAAATATTTAGACGGTTTATCTAGGAAATCGGGGAATCGGGAAACGGTCAATGCGGGATTATTTAACATTGTTCTTATGGGAGTTTGGCGAGACTGTAAAAAATAAGCGTTCCAGCCGGGAAAACGTATTATGCGAGAACGGTTGATCGAGGTTCCACTGTACACTATTTTTCGACCAAATTTCTGATGATATTTACTGCAGATAATCTTATTCTTACCATATTGAATCTACGTAGAAAGCTTGTGACCAGCACGCGGCGCTGCCACGATTCTGTCGTCTGCCAATTGCGTTGCTTCCTACAAACACATGCCAGAATCCTTCAGCTCAGTTGATAATATCAGCCAGATAGTACCTGACTTGACTTGCACAGACTTATTAGCAATAATTTATCAAATTAATATCCGAAATACCAAATATCCAAAGGACAGAAAATATTGGAATATTTCCTTAGTGACTCATGAGTGAACAAAAATTTCAGAATATGTTATGTATTACTTGAATAGTAATCACTTTTCCTCATACATAAGAGTATAGTACAATATAGTATAATACATCTTCCTCTAACTTGTCATCTAATCTTAAATTTCCATTTGAATATAGATCATATAATGTTCATACGAACGGTAATCTGAAATAAGAGATTTTTACACATATCGCCGAAGGAAAAAATATATCACGGTGAAAAAATAGTAATCTATTTTAGTTCTACAAAATTATTTTTAAAAATATAGTTGATAGCTATTTCCGCTCACGCCATCGTCAGAACTAGTCTCATGATAGTTCTGACGATGGTGTGAGGCAAAATAGCAATCAACTATATCTTATAAAAATATTGTTAGTACTAAAATACATTGCTATTTTTTCACCGTGTTATAATGGAGTTCTACCAAGTGAATGCCAATTCAATCAATAAAGAAAAAATATATGATAGCTAGATACTTCACAAATGAATGTTTTTTCTAAATAATATTTTTTCTATAAAATCTGGCGACATTAAGCAACATTAGTATGCGCTCGCGGTAATTGACGCACTCTATTTCATCGATTGCGAATTTATGTTTGAGATGAGATGTAGTATTTTTTATTCACAAATGAAGATTATAGAGACAGCTGGATGAAAGTCTGAAAAGTATATTTTTTGGAATTTGTTAAAATAAAGCCATTTTTCTTGGGGTTTTAAAAAACCCCCATCGTCTCGCGGGCTATTTTTTGGCAACAGTCATTTAAAGGTTAAGTAAATTTATTCAATTTGACGATCATTTTAATAATTCGGAAGTTTACTACGTTTGACGGTAATATAATTCTAAATTGACTCTTCATAAAAAAATAAACTTAAAATATTTTAGTATGAAACGACAAGTTCACGGACAACTCGTACGCCGCACTGAGATAAATATACACAACTCTACGGACATGTATTGTGTTTATTTTATTCTCTCGTACGACTGTTTACGCGTTTGGATTGTCAATTAAGTATCCATGGACTGCCGTGACCGCACGCTTGCTCCAACTGTGTAGTGTGTAGCTGTTCCACGAGTCTCATTGCTATGTAGATTGCATCCGCAGACTTGTGTTTGTATGCAGCATGACCCCGATTTAATTGCCATTTGTGTGACATTAATATGCTGCCCCAGGCACTGAACCCACTTCCGACATCGCCGGACCATTAGTTTTGATTATTTTTATTCACCCTTTCGTCCTACGTTTTGATTCTCTCGCTAACTGAAGGGATTGACCTTCAGTGAGGCGCCATTTCACTACACTCCTTAATTTCACTAAGAGAAAGTCAGGAATGGATTAAGCACGCAACCTTCTGGCAGAATGCCTTGCGCCCACCTTCGATTTACTGCCGAAAATCAGAAATGATATACACATTTTGTTTCAACCCAAAACACAAAAATTAGGACTCTTTATGTCGCCAGGATGTAAATAATAACGGCGAAATAAATCCTGAAAAAATAATCTATTCTTATTGATTGAATTGGAATTCATTTGGTAGATCTCCATTATAACACGGTGAAAAAAATAGCAATGTATTTAAGTTCCACAAAATTATTATTAAAAAATATATTTGATAGCTATTTCGGCTCATGCCATCGTCAGATCTGTGTTTAAACGTACATTTACTTATCTATATATATAGCTGTGTAGAAAAAGAACGCAATACATCCTCTCTTCCGTTTTAATAAGCTAGCTTATATCGTTCAAGCAAAAAAAAACTATAATTTTAATTAAACTAAACAGGCGGCTCTTTCAGTAAGTTTAAATACTGGCCGGAGATGATTTATTACAGAAATACATTCGCCTTTCGAAATGGTTCTGTTCGTTGAAAGATCTTGTGACAGAACAGACAAATACAAGTCCTTCGTCGCTCCTCAGTAATGTACGTTTAAACACAGTTCTGACGATGGCGGAAGCCAAAACAGCTATCAACCATATCTTCCAAAAAAAAATGCATATCACTTGACAAACAAAACTGTCCTAACCCACTACAAACATTGGAGAGGTATTCAATGAATTTCAACAAACTTTAGAGTAATTTATGATATCGACTGAAGGTTCTTGATGGAATTTCAATATTAAATTTGAATTGTTACAACTTTGTACGATTCCACGTGTTTGTCACTAACGCTTTTCGGCATAGTCAGTTCTGTTGCATCCGTGTGATGGAATGCCTGAAAATGCCGAAAGCTGAAACCCGAGTCCTTAGTGAAAAAACATGTGGAATCGTACAAAGTTGTAACAATTCAAATTTGAAACTTCAGAGTATTGTTTTAGATGAAAAGTATGTTTAAAATTATAGCTTACGCTTATTGGAATATTTAGGGCATTTGTCACAATGTAATAGCTAAATGTCCAAGCAAAGAAAATGTTAAATAAAGCTCTGTCAAAAGATTCGAGTAGTGAAAATAGTATGAAAATCAATGCATGTATAAAATAAACATACAGCCTTAAATTTCATCGGAAAATTTTCCTAGTTATTGTGGAAAATATATTGTTCTCTTTTGCATTTCGGTAGTGATTTTTAAGCGTCAACCATTTAAATAAGTTGTCTTAAGTTGCAAGAGTCTAAAATAGGTAAAAATATACATCAAAGAGGGAATAAGTCTCGTTAAAAATAGTTCGTAGACGTTGTTATTTTTTACCTTAACTAAAACAAAGTCAATTCGAATTAGTGACAATATCTTTCTTTTGTGAGTGGCGTGGGTTTGTATCTGAGGAAACTTTTGTTCCATATATTCCGCGCACAATTCGGTGCGACATTTTTCTCGAAGAAGTCTAAATATTTTTGCCGGCCGGTCCGAAACACAACTTTAGGGTCGACAGGTGGTCCAAGGGCCGCCCGATAAGTCATTTGATTGACTGGACTCCGTGATGAGGGTCGGCGAAGGGTATGGGCCCACGCCGGGGCATCCGCTCCAGGGGTCAGCCGAGTGATTGACTTTATCAGGATGCGCTAATTCTAAAGGGCGATACCCCTTTGTATCTCCCGCAAGAGATTTGTCCGAACTTTGGAATATTGGAGATTAAAATAGGATTCATGATTTATCTTTAGATAGGTTAGATACAAGATAATTACTTAAGTGCTTCGAAGTAACACGGCTGAGCTAGGTATAAGTAATAAAATAATTTGAAACATTACTGCATAGGCACTGACAAGGTTTTCTAGTTAATTAAAAATGTTTGAGGGTTTATTTTAGGACCAATTGTAAATGTACATTTCCATCACTGGAATAAGAAGCAATAAAGGACATAGAAAATTTGAAAAATTTTCCGCTTCTATTTAAATCTAAGCCAATAAAAAAACACAAAAAAAATGATAATTAACTGTTCCTTGGATACAAGATAAATTATTATATAGATAAGGCTTTTCATTGGAAAATCTTTAAATTGAATTTTTTAATATTCATGGTTTTTGCGTCTGGTTCGAGATATAAAAAGTTGTTATTAAGGTGTATTTTCAATTCTTACAAGGTAAAAAAAATTTGAAAAAAAGTTGTCTCACAGTTTTGTGAATATAAAAACTGTTGAAGATAGTACATTAAACTTTTGATTTAATTTAAATAATGAAACTGTACTCATTTACAACTTTACATTACTTAGACCAAGCCTGTCAGTAGATAATGCTCGCAATAAGCGAAACCGCTCTTTATCTTAATAATATAAGAAAATATTTATCTATAGTATGTAACATTGTGTTTTATAATTTCAATATTATGCCTTTTAACTAAGAAGTGACAGCTAGCACCTAAAAAGTCGTAATGCTTAGATATAAAATTGAATTTAATTTGTTGAAAAATAGTATACATCGCATTATGCTATTGAAAGTACAGCCCTGGAGAGAAAGTGGTGTCTATTAAGGATTCTGAAGTCTCAGGGTTTGTCACAAGTTTTGAAATGTCCCGGGAATTCTGAGCGTTACAATTTTGTACGATTCCACATGTTTTGTCACTAACGACCCGGGTTTCGCCTTTCGGCATCTTCAGGCATTCTATCACATGGATGCAACAGAACTGATCAGAACTGGAACATGTGGAATCGTACAAAGTTCTAACAATTCAGAATTATTCATATTGTTATATATGTAATGAAAAAAAATGGAAAAAAAAACATAAACTTATTATTTAATTCGTATATATAAAATACCTGTTATATGAAATTATTATATTGCAAGTCTTATGCTAATATTGTTTAGGTATCCGAAAAATTGGAAGATACGGAAAGAAATTCTTATTTTCTCTCGAAGCAGAATCTCTAGTGGTTCGGCAGTGCGTTAACCTACACATATACCTTATATGTATAGTTCTTCCAAAGAAGATTTTCATTAACAAATATCATACCTAAGGCTAAAAGGTTTCCAATGATAAACAATATTGCAAATGAGTTCGATATATTTTCTAGCCACTAAAGTTAAGTGATCCCTTACCTGGTTTATCTCATCATATGTTATAATACAATCCAACTAAATTATTTTATAATGTTGTTTTATTTGGTGGCTCAAAAATATGATTCTTTTACAGTCTTCGTGGAGAAGAGGAATATCCAAACGAAGAGCAGGGGGCAGTAGTGTTAACAGGGCAAGAAAAAGAAGTCATTTTCTGAAATGGATCGTAAATTTTTATGGCAAAACTAGAACAGTACAGCACGAGGTCCCTAACGCTTCCCGAATAGTAAAATAGCACTAGTGCGAAAGTGACAGCGACATCAAACTGAAAGGTCGCGTGCGTATTATTTTTTCATTTGCCCCTGCGACGACTTTTGCCTTCTCAGCAATAAGGTTATCTTACGAAATACACAGGCCCATCGAAGACAATGCAGAATACCACGAACAGAAAGTAGTAATTAATGAATAGCGCATTATTTCTGTGCGAAAGAAAAGGATAGGTACTAAAATAGTTTGGTTTGAAGTGGTATTTTGTGTCGTGTAAAATAAAACAGTGGAGTGGTGAAATTTGTACGTCAACCCGAATTCTTGAATATTCATAAAGCATTACTCTGGAAAAATACTTTAATTTATTTGTTGCCTTTAAAGGGGGGATAAATGACTTGTCTTCTCCTATGGAAATAGCTAGGAAAGTATGCTCGGATTTGTTCGCTACATCTTGTACACAAAATAAAAAGTCTATGCGTGGATAATTTGCATGGCACATTTTTTTTAATTTTTCCTAAGCAGATTCAAATCCTCTGCTCCTAATGTGTGTTTTGTTAAGTTTAGATTTTAAAAACTCAAAATTGTATTTGAATAAGTGAATACGATGTTATGTAGTATTTCCATAATTGTATATTATTAAGATCAATTCCGGGTTCATTCTTCTCGAAAATTTTTAACGAATACACTACAAATGTATCTATACAACATGTTGAGCTAATAATTGCACATATACAACATAAATGTTCCAAGATAAAAGAAAAATATTAGATAGCAAATTGTTATTAAGACCTCTAAAAATTATCATTTCTTTTATTAAAAAAATATTGTTTAAAGTCGATTTATATTAAGTTAAGAAATTAAGATATATGTATTAGTAAAAATAACGAAAAAAAAAATATATACAACTGATGTATAACTATTATATTTTCGGGATCATATGATCGTTGACATTTTCGGAAATAGTACTTAAAAATGTGTTTTTCTTATATCTAAATATAACGTCCTTTCATCAAAAAGTGACACATTAAATGCTTAAGAGTTATTCACAATAGATTAAATAACTAATGATAATTATTTAAGATTGGAGGAAGGCAGTTATTGAAATATCGTATTTTTTATTCAAACATCATAACTTGCTTATTAATTAAAATATGAAATATCTGATTGGATTGAGATATTTTCTTAGAAACTAAAATCGTTATCATTATTGTAAATAGTTTTATTGATGTTTCGTTGTATATTATATATAAAGTTTTATTAATAATTTACTGATTACGCGTAATTACGTAAAATAGTTGCGATGATTAAGTATATGTGATGAAATAATGTTCATTTGGTCGACTAAAAGATTTTTATTAAGAAATCAATTAATAGCGGTGAATACTTCCTTATTTTTTACCCTAGTAAGGAGTCCCTATTTGAAGTTGAAAACGCCGTGTAACCAATGAATTATTTCATAATAATTTTTAAAAATATACCAGATGCGTACGTCACTGTGATTATCCACTTTGGTTATTGATATATAATTATTGACATAGAGTTGTGGTTGGTATATTTTGTACACTATTACTACCAATATTTTACTCTTTTGTTTTACCTCACGTAGATTCTTATATTGCGTGAATTAAACCGTAATTAAGTAGATTTTTCAACACGAATTTTGTGATACCAGTATTATAAATACAAACAAAATATTAAAATCGATAAAAACTCGTATTTTTATGCAATATCAATTTAGTAATCAGATCGATTTCCTAGATTGAATTAACTGTTAGTACTTGCAGTTTTTCCATGCTCCCTGTGTTTCTTGTCAACAGCATAAGGATGGTTGACATATAGTTGTATAAATGATGGATCAATGTGGGGTAGGTATAATACACAAAGGAAACAAAAGAAATATTTTTTAAAAAATCATTTATTTTCCATAGAATATAATATAATCATATAATATTTATAAACAAACTACCATACAAAATGTACATGTTATCGTAGAATACCTAATAGTTTTTTTTATAATTTTTTCTTCATATTTATGTAGGTATTTTTTTATTTATAAACCATAATAATAACAAAGGATAAGAGATGGTTTTTATACATTGGGTATTATACAATAATAATTACTAATAATATATCTTATTACATATTTTAATATAGACGTAACTCTTTTATACAACTCCTTAACGGTCCTCAGTTACCAAACATCTTAATGTTACATATATGCAAAAATATTGCTAATCTGTTTCATACAATAATTATTATAGGTTTAATATTTTCATAACATATAGCTTACGATCTTACACAATAAACGTATGTTCATGTATATATTTATATGTAATAATTATTTTTAACACACCGTCGACTTTTCATATTGAAAACTGGGAATTAATGAAATTGTACAAAACCTAGAATTTGTTTGGCAAAATCGCATGAAGAAAGCAGAATCATTTTAAAATACTTACAATAAAAAAACCAATATGCCGAAATTGTTAAAAATCGTTAGTTATATTATATGTCACTGAAGATGTGATCTGTATTGGTTACCTATCTAGCCGGCATTGAATGAATGAAGATTTTTTTATTGTAAGTAAATTAATAATTAACAAGACGATCCTATGTAGAAATTGTCATCAAAATCATTCACTTGTATGGACAGATGGTGAAAAATAACATTAATAATTAAGGCGTTACTTAATTATTAATAATATTAGACGATAATTGATTTCAATAGTGACTGTAATTAATACTTAAGTCGACCCGGAAATAACTCTCAAATTTGAAAGAGAAGTTGAGCATTCTCTTAAAGTGTCGTGTGATACTGATTTACGTGACTTTTATGTTTTACCTGTAAATAAAAATGTTTTCAATCACTGATCGTTGGATAAAGTGCAAATTGATTTTGTGCTACTTGCAAATAATGGTATTGAATAAATACAAACAATATTTAATAATAACAAGCACATACTGCTTTTTAGACTAACGGAACATTACATCTAAATATGGTTAAGTCCATGGAATAGACTGGCCTTTGGTTTTATTTCATACATGTATACAATAATAACAATGTGCATTTTTAATGTGATGAAGAACACATAAGACATTCTTAAATGAGCAGTAAATACACATTAAATATAATATATTTTAAACGATATTTTCTACTTAGTAGATATAAAATAAATCGTTTTTTAAAGTAATATGTTTTTATGTATAATTTTATCTGGAAATAATTTGAGAAAATTAATTGACTTACATTGAGCATATAGAAAACATAATAAAAACAATTAAATTAAAATCAGATTGATTGGTTAACTCACGTGAATATTTACTGCTCGGTTAAAAACGTCGTATGACCACATTCGTTTTTCAGTAAGTAATTTATTAAATTTACAAAGTTTTACTCCAAAAATCATATTTGTTATTTATTGCATATCGTTATGAAAACACGTAGTTCGTCCACTTTTTCTTCATGGTAATAGTAACTACAATGAAAGTACTATTTATTTTGAATAGAAAAATATGTTTTATCGTTAAAATACATTTGTGCTCATTCGGTATTTTGTATTTCATTATTTCAAATTCTGCTTATTTTTACGGCAAGTTCAAAGTGGTTTTTTTGTTCATTTTTGTTTAATCGTTCAGCAGTTGTGATACATTACAAATTCACAATTTTTGTTGGAATTTTGAAAAATAAAAACATAAAAAACAGTGCGACTCAACGCAAACCGTGTAACAAGTAAATATTATAAAGAAAAAACAATATAACTCTGTCTGATACAACATACTCATCAATAAAGAAATGTACATAACGTCATACTTTTTTATTAAAATATACAATTTATTTTCATACAAAACAAATTATAAATATAAGTTCTGTACAACACCAGTCATTTTCATAATTAAAAACACAAATAAAACTTTCAACTGATCTACAAAATGAAAGTATAACTTACGAATAGTAAATATAAAATTATTACAGATGAATTGGAAAGTTTTGAAACTTGACACCCTGGCAAGACTTATATATATACATATATATAAATATTCCATTATTTCAAAAAAAAATTTTTTTGAAAATGAAGCTTGCTGCGGTGGTCATTTTCAAAACTAGGCAACATTATATTGGGATTCTTAATTAGAAATTAATTGATCTTTTAATTTATTTTGTTTGTTTTGATTGCTGCTGATTGTGCGTCTTAAAAATTACGTACTTTTAAATTATTTATCATACAATTGGTTAAAATCCTACATATGTATTACATTGTATTCACAATCTACACACGATTATAACAAATTTAAAAAATTGAGAAACAATCTCTTATGCAAATCTATCAATTATTACACTGTTTGAATACAGCAAAACAGATTTTTAACACATATGTATAGTTCGATGCTAACACCCTTGCCGACATTCCAGAGTTTTCTGATGCAGTCGTATGAAATGGGTTAAATAAATGAACTACGCTTATTAGGGATAACACACCTTTTTACAAACAACAATAAAAAATTGTGGACTCGTCAATTATTCTTAAAATACAAATATATAAACCCCTGTTTTCATTAATTATTCCAATAATAAAACGATACGGATTTAAATTAATATCATCATATTATTTTTCCTTGTATTTGCTTTTGATTCCTGAATTAAAGGATCGTTGTATTTATAAAAAAAACGAAAAGAAAATTTGAAGCCAATTCTCCCAGAATTTTCATATCAATTAAGAATTTAATCTGGCACATATCATTTCGAAATACTTTGAAAATCACCTGTTTGATCAACATGAATAATAAGGCCGTTTTTTTTTTTACTAAAAAGAGCGATTTTGCATCTATTTCTCGGCGTAGAAATATGTAAATTTTAGATGTGACAAAAATTTAAACAATAGTTATCTTTGTAACAAAAAGCTAATATTTTTACATCAGTCCCGTGAATATAATTTCACATAACATTTTTTTTCTCGATAATAATAATTTCAAATAGAGTTTTAATATTTATACAATAATGTGTCAAAAACTGTGCTACGACTAACAACATGCATTCCATTAAAATTCCCGTACGACGTTCAATAAATATTACACATTTTTATAAGCGGGAGATTCATGCAACTACAACACTTCAAGCACTGGATTATTTAAGTACAAACAGGCCATTTATTGTAAGCGCCCGCCGAACCGCGAATAAGATGATACAATCGCCGAGAATGATATAATATATTCATGATTTGAAATCAAAATGTGTTTTGTTTATTTTAAATATTATATTTAAATTTGTATCATAAAAAATGTTTTTGTAATGGTAAATAAATCCCTTATTTTCAGCAAATTTGTATTGATTATTGAAAAAAAATATTGTTAAATTTTCTGCAAAAGTAAAACTTTCAATCCGAAAACTATATATTCTCTTTCTTTCCAAGACATTTTGACGAGATACATGTCTATAGTAGATATATTTTTATAATCATATATATTTATAATATATATATAGAACTTAGAAGGTATTGTTAATTTACTTGGGAGTTTAGAAGGCTACACATAGGGCACACAATAAGCACATTTATACGATCTAACCATAGTGCGAAATATATTTTGCAATATAAATATATATATATGTTTATATAAGAATTTAATAAACGATAAATTTAATTTTTACCGCAATTTATCAACATTAACGTGAATAATGAACAGAACCGTACGTTTAATTTTGAACGAAATAGTATGGCTCAAAATTTTATAAAATAAAAAAAAAGAATTGCAAGAGATTGTCACAAGTCTTAATAAAACTTAGCATAGCTTTGTTAATATATCGTAAGATGTTAGAATGCACTGTTCGTTTCAATTTCACTGTTAGTTTTGTGAACACATTTGCAATAAAACCACTGAGTGTAATTTTTCTTAATAGTAAATATCATTGTGATTTGTGGATGACATTTGAAACAATCATTAAAACTCACTAAACAAAAAATATTGAAAAGATCAAATATGAAATGAAACCAAAAATACGCCCGAAAAACTCCTACTATTTGGTACGAGTAGCCAAAACTAGTTATATTTTTAATTTTGGACAAATTTTTAACACTTATAATTATTGATTGAATTTTATTCTGAAAAAGTTGACATAATTTATGGTCCAGTTTTAATTCCATTTTATATTATATTGAAGTATTCGTTAAACACCACAATTAAAAGGACAATCAAAAAAAAAACATTGAGAAAAATAAGTCACCCATTCAAAGAATTTTTTTCATTTAAAATTTTAACGTATATTAACTTTTTGAAAAATTTAATGAAAAAATTAAGTGTGATTCTATATATTTACATACTGGCTTACACTCGATTTTCACAAAGCTTCAAGTCTTAAAAGGTTGAAGTTATTATATTACAGAGACGTTTCAAAAAAATCTATAACATCAAAACTTTATATATATTATATATATGTAAATGTAGGTACATAAGGCCGATAATTTGCACATAAATCCGCTCTTGAAAAAAAATTATTAATATGGCAAAGAAAGAAACCGTATATATAATATATGAATAATATATGTTAATCTTGCGATAAAAACTACACCAATGCAATATATAAGCAATTTTATTTCGACAGTTTTACACTTTAAATAGATATTTAGACACACAGTATGTATAAATATTTTAATGTTAACGATAATTATTAAAAATGACAACGCAGTTATTTTTATGGTATCGTTTACATTGAGTTCTTGGTAATTTTCCAGACTTTTAGTTTAAATTTTAAACAAGAAAGAATCTTTTATGATATTTTTTATAAAATTAATAATCTGGAAGAAAATATTTTCCTAGCTTCGGAATCGCAAGTAAACAATAAAAATACAGTAAAATTTTATTCCCTTGTTAAATACTATTAACGAAAAAGTTTTTGATTAAAAGATTAGGCATATATCAATAAGATTAAAAATAATGTCGAGCTAAAAAGCACACTTGCGTAAGTAAAAAAGCTACATTTAAAAGACAATCTGTTATTACAGTAAAGAAATAATTAATGGTGAATATGCCGATCAATGATGTTAAAAATCTTTGTGATTTTTGTAAATATCAGCGAGGGCAATGCTCGTGTCATGCCAAATCAGCGGTTTTGAAAATCCGTACGTAATTATTTTTTTTTAATTAAAAGATTATGTGTTAAAAATATTTTTGAACATAATGATAAGATATTTGGTAAAAAAAAATATAAAAATGTAACTTACGATAAATACATTAAAACTATGTCATAATACAACTTGAGTTTTAAAAAATACACAAAACTATAATTTGACTTAGTTTAATTAAACACTGTATAAAAAATGTCTTATTTTAGTTTTAAATAATAAACAAAATAGGGAAGAAATTACAGTATGAAACTTATTTGGTAATAATGAAACCTACTGTACAATGTTAAATAAAAAAATATGTATAGTTCTCAGAGAAATATATATTGTGTTATTAAGTGGCCCATTAGATCAAGGAGTTCAACTGGCGTTGCCAAAATTGCAACCCAATCAAAATGAGATCGGAACACCCTGTACTAATGAACTATTTTATTAAAAATGTTTTATTAGAAATGTGAACAAAGCTTACGCCAAAAATTTTTTGTTTTGTTTATTTTTTATCTTTATTGATAAATCTAATAATCTGAACGGACAGCACGTATTGAAAGAAATAAATCATTTATAACGGTGGACAAAACTATTGGCGAAACAACACTCGTTTTGCGTGATATGTGATTACTATTTTACAGTTTAAAATGTTTCAATTTTACTTCAATTAGCACAGTTATTATATTTGTGTAGACATATTATAAAAACTTGTTTTTAATTTAATTTTATATTCAATATTGAATCGCTTCTTATTTCAAAATTACGAGTCTAATAAAGCGAATGTGCAATCCTCAAAAACTACTCGTATATTACCAAAGAAAGCATGATAAAAATAAATATTCACCAATCAAAACTGTAACAATTTTCGATGTGAATCACACGTAAATGTGACCGAGTTGACGGAATAAAGACTGATATATCCAAATTAACTAGCTGCCTTCTCGGAAATATAATTAACATAAAAAAAAAACAAGATAATAGTATACAAAAAAAGAAACTATTGCAGGAAACGTAAATACTTTGGTAACACAAAATGAGCAAATTGTCATACGGTAGCAAATGATCGTACCATAAGATGAAAAACAATGTCAGATTTCACAGAAAAACAGTGTAAATTTAAAATTTATGATGTAATAAAAACATTGAATAAGATTGCAAAACGAAAGCGTGTTTAAATTTTAAGTCATTTCATGTAACTAAATTTTGTGTTGAATTTCATAGGCAGGACTAATGAATAAAAAGATTTATAGAAAATAGTAATTTTGTTATCATTTTTCTGTAATAATCTGACATTGAGTCTTCATATTATACATAAAAGTTTAAAGAATATAATTTCCTGGACCAAGCAGGAATCTTCTGGCAAAATTTTGGCGATCGACAGCTGACCACAACGCAAAATGATACGCATTTCAGAACACATCACAACACCTCTTGAAGATGATGGCGATGCTAATTGGCCCGTCACTAAATCTACAATTTTAATTTCTTTGTACATAACATCCAAAAGTTTATTCGATTTGGATCTAGGCACTCTAATGTGGCAAAAATGATGAACGAAGAAATACATACATTTCGATAATTAACACGTAAAAGCGTCCCACCCCTCGTGAACGAACATATGAGATCATGATTATAATAAAACGCGGGGTGTTAGGCGCAGAATCAGCTTTCGTGATGAGATATCAACAGACTGAACACAAAAACATTTTATAAGAGTTTATAATACGGTATTAATAAGTATTATTATAGTAACAATACGTCGCGCGCGCAGCGGGTGTCGATCAGCGAAGCATTCCAGGGGGCAGTAAATTAATCTCCCAACTTCCGCTGAACGTCCGAGCGCACGCCTCGACCGGCGACAAAATATGCTTGGCATCATCCACCACATCTTCAATTTATGATAGTATTAAGGGGCATCTCCCAGTCTACAGACGACATGAGATACGTTATGTCCGGTTGAGAGAAAAATTCTAGGTGACCCGAGTCTGAACTCGAGTTGGACGTCTCGAAGGAATCGAAGCCGCCGTCTAAGGTCTCGTCAAAGTCGTAGTTCTCCGGGAAGGGCATGTCCGGGAGGTCAGAAAGAAAGGCCAGCTCTTCAACACTCGAAGACTGGACGACGTTCTCTGAGAAGGGGCCGGTGGTGTCTGATGCCCCCATTGAGACGTCGAAGATAACATTCTCGTCATAAAATGACGCTGATTCGGGTGAGTCGGGCGCCCCACAGGATGGACTACAGGGTACGGCCGCAGCACTCGCCGTAGCCGAAGGGTAACGTAATGGAGGTAAGCGCTTCGTTATCAGACTGCTGTTGTTATTAGAATCGTTTCTGTTTCTATGCCCGGGCGATCTTTTGATTTTCTTGGGAGGTGGGGCGAGCTTTGGAGCCGGTTTCGCTGTCTTCTTCCTTGGGCGGTACTTATATTCTGGGTACTGCAGCATATGCAGTTGTCTAAGGCGTTCAGCTTCGTCGATGAAGGGCTGCCTCTCTTTCTCGTTCAGTGTCTTCCAGCGTTTGCCGAGTTGCTTGGATATCTCGGCGTTGTGCATCTCAGGGGTGTGTTCGCAGATTTTCCTGCGTTCAATTTGAGACCACACCATGAACGCGTTCATCGGCCTCTTTATGTGGTTCGGGTTGTTCTTCTTTGTCTGAAAATCAAGAAAAATATCAAAATTAGTATACAGCATCTCAATTACACGGATGAATCAATTGGAACGGAGATCTGAAAAATCTTTTAACAAATTTTTTGCCCAACAAAGAATATCAATAAAGGTCAGCAAAAATGTTTCTTAGTTTTCAAAATCTACACTTGTTCCAACCAAACTTAGTAATCGCAAGTACGAATGTACGTGCCTTAATCATACAGCAAAAAATAATAGTTCCATACATTAATGCTGAAGTTTTGCAGGAACATAATAATTTAGCGATGGCAAAAAAGATATGATGAAAAAGTATTAACGAGCGTGCTGTCGGTGCATTCTGCAACACCACATATGTGTTGGCACGTGCCAAATCAACGGGCACGCCACTAAGTCTGCTTAATCAAGAATCGTGACCTTGAGATTATGAAACTTGCGATAGTGTGCGGAGAGAAATGCGATGTAGAAAAGAAACAATGTTATGTTTTTATCACTTAATATAAAATAAATAACAAAGGTAATAATGATTATTGGCATTCATGACATTTCCCAATGTGCGACGCAATAGATTGAAGGAAAAACATAAGATTCAATTTCGTCATAAAAATAATAATCATTTGATTTTTTTTTTCAAATAATAAAAACACATTTTATTAATATTTCTACAATTTTTTTACTTTTCCGATCAGAATCATCACCATTTTGCTCATCGTCAGCACTTCCAACAACAGATACCCCATAATACATACATAAATACCCCTGATTTTAATTATTATATATGTCAACATCGAAATCGTACTAAACGTTCTGTTTTGTAATATTATAATATATGCAGTATATTTACTTGTTAATGTTTTTATTAGTTAATGATAAAAAAAACCCTAGAACTAAATTTTGATTAAATGATCATATTGTTTCCTTGAGCGAAGCCGGTCCTAATATACCGGAATAGTGATACGCAATATGTTTATTATTTAAATATAATGTATCTCCACAAAAAAAATTACAGTAATAACATTAATTAGAAAAAGCTTTTACATCTCATTCTTAAAAGGTTGAATGACTTTAAAAGATCGTGTGTCCATGCTAATGATTTATGTTTAAAAGACGGTCTATTTATGGTCGAAACCCTGCGCTGAATTATTTTGAGAAATACTCTTAATTCTGAATGTGATATCGAATCATTTTTTTTTTATCCAAATCAGGAAGGATTCTGCCATAATTTTCATACGATTTATATTGGAAAAATAAATTTGAGTTGTGTGTATTTAGATGATTTTATTTAGGGTAAGTCAACTCTCAATACGTCATACGTACACTCACGCAAATCATTAAAAATGAGTATTGTTTTAAAAAGCCGAAAAACCAACCGCAAGTATTCGAGTGACTGTGATACATTCCGGCTATTCAGTTTGTTCCGCGGTTTGTAAAATTGTAAAGTAAATGACTGTCTACGAATTTGTTTGATGACTATTTCATCACAAGATGTCAATAAACGCTGTTCTCTTTAATTATAATATATACATAAAAAAATATTCAGTAGAATAAAATGATGAGTGAATAAAAGATAAGCAATTTTCTGAATTCTGATTTCATGACCAGCTTACTCAATTGGCCATGGTCGAATAGTATGTATGTATATAGCCGAATATGTGAATGCGGAAATACTATTTAGGGTGCTATTCACATTACATGGCTATTTCGAGATATAGAGATCGAACTGAATAAATCGGTTTTGACAAATAACAAGACAAAAGAAAAACAGTTCACGGTTTCATATGGAAAGCAAAAGAAGTTCACTTCCTCACGGTGGGTGTAATTTTTTTTGAAGAGTTTCTTCTTGAACGTATTCGACTAAAATTATACTCACGTAATTCACTCAATTCACGAATTATGGGTGCAATTTTGATAACCAAAAGGAATTGAAAAAGCCCTCCTTTTAATTGATTAGTTTCAATTTTGCGGTCGTATATTGCACACTTTGACATTGACATTACTTGGTAGAACTCCATTATAACACGGTGAAAAAATAGCAATGTATTTTAGCTGTACAGTTTTTTTTATAAGATATAGTTGATAGCTATTTCAGAACAGAATATATAGCCGCCTTTTTAGTATCATTTACAACTTTTAAAATTTGTAGTTTTATTGCTAGCAGGAAATAAGCTAGGTCGTTAAAACAGGAGAGAAGATGTATTGTGTACTTTTTCTACACGGCTATATATATTTATATAGATAAGCAAATGTTCGTTTAAGCATAGTTTTGACGATGGCGTGAGCCGAAATAGCTATCATTTATATCTTATAAAAAAATTGTAGAAATAAAATACATTGCTATTTTTTCACCGTGGCAACATTTTACTATTACAAGTGCAACTCAATCTTTCATTTAATAGCTTTAAAAATAGTAAAAAAAACATCCGATCGTAATTCAGCGATAAATTAATTAACCTAAATTAACTCTCTTTACATAAAACCAATATAGAAATGTTGCACTCTTTTGCGTCAATATAATCATACCAACAAAAATTCAAATGCAAAAATCGATATATCTGTTTTGATTGTTTTTTTTTTGTATATAACAGGACATGATGTAAGTAAAAAAATCTGATTGTTATTTCTATCGTGTTTGTTTTGTTATTAATTTATAAATCCGTGCAGGACATGCGCGCGCAGTTAGATATTATAGCCTCTGGTGCCAGGAAATGGAAGCAGTCGCCCTTGCGGAATAGCTAATAACCAATGGTATTATTCTCAGTACAAGTCGAGACAAGATGTATGATAATAATGTATGCAGTATCACATATTGCAAAGTTGTGAATGTCAAGCCAGTCGTATATGGATATATTATAATTTGTACTCAAACACATTTGTTTTATTAAAACAAGGAAGAGAGGATCAGTTGAAAACACCGTGTTAAATATCACTGAATATTTACTTCTAATGAAGCTTTTATCTCAGTGGCACAACTTTGAAATCGCAAAAGTAACATTAGAATACCATAGGAGGAGATTTGCGACATATAAGTCATCTATGCCAGCGGTCGGCAACATTTTTGGACTCAAGGACCAATAGATGGATTAAAATGTCAAAACTTTGATCTGGCCGACCACCAAATGGACTTTTGCGTTAAATACTATACCACGGTGTAAAAAATAGCAATGTATTTTAGTTCTAAAAAAATATTTTTTTTGATATAGTTGATGGCTATTTTGGCTCACCCCATCGTCAAAACTATGCTTATGTATGTGTATAGCTGTGTAGAAATAATAAATACTATATATTTAAATAAAAGTGAAAAATAATAAAATAGTCAGTTACATTTAAAGCCATTTTCGTTGAAGTCTGCATTGCTTATTTATCAATATTACAGCGTATTGCTTCGGGGATTTCACACATTCCTTTAAATATATTTTTTAACAAGTAGTCAGATTTCTCTGCGGACCACCAAAATTTTCTCACGGGCCCGAACCACCCATTGCCGACCGCTGATCTAGGCTTTACTTAAAACACAAATTAATATACTGATAGATAAATCACTGTAATGAAAATTTCCGTACTGCGTTTTGAAGTCGACGTTTTAAAATTTAGAACTCAATTTTTATCACACATATAATAATCTTAACGCTGTTTTTCGTCCAGCTATACAATCATTAAAATGCGTTATGGATTAGTAACAAGCATGGGCTAGAAAAGAGCTAGTAGTGGTCAGTCATCGTTAGATCCGGTTTTTAGAATAGGATGGGTTCCTAGCGACATTAAAATGGATTGATTTATAACCCAGTTGGGCATAGTTGTTATATTGTATACTTAAATGCACTCGCAGTGATTGGAATTTAATTGCAATTGAAAAAAGAAAAAAAATGGGACAAATCAATTACCAATGTGTAAACAACACATACTCTGTTTACTACAGAATATCACAAACTCCAATTACTCGAATTTTATTATCTTAAAAATAACCATTTAAAATCTTATCGATAAAAAAACGGTGATTTATTTGTTCAATAACATTTTAAAGTTACAATCATAGTAAGGTAACGATGGGGGCGGGCAGTTGCATATTGGCAGAGCATTGTTTTATAAGCGAATTTAAAAAGCAAGAGTGGCCTTATAATACAAATTTTGGAATTTTGGAAAAAAAAGGAATTTTGGTAATATGGGAGTTACTCAATTAAGAATAAGGTCAATATGAAATCTTTTCATTTTTTTCGTTTAAATTCAAGAGTTTCGACAAGGATATTCACAATGTTTCTTCTTTTTGTATTGATGTGGAGAGATTTTCAAAAATTTATTATTGAATTGACTTACTTTGGCTTGAAGTATTGGCTGTTGGAGTTATGTTAGATGTATAATAATTATACAAAATAAATACTTTTGACACGATGAAAAAAATTAGCAATGTATTTTAGTTCTATAAAATTATTTTTTAAAAATATAGTTGGTAGCTATTTCGGCTCACGACATCGTTAGAACTATGCTTAAACAAACATTTGGTTATCTACATATAGCTGTGTAGAAAAGTTACACAATACATCTTCTCTCCTGTTTTAACGACCTAGCTTGTTACCTGTTCGCAATAAAACTAACAATTGTAAATGAAACTAAAAAGGCGGCTATATCAATAAGTTTACATATGGCGCGGAAAAGGTCCATTACATAAAACAAAGATACATCAGTCAGAGGAGTCAATAATGGTGACGGGGATATATTAGTTTTTTCGTTAAGAATCCTTTGTGATAGTTGATATCTATTGATCGCCAGCTGTTCCAAAGCCGTCATCCTGCGACCCTTACTACAAAGATGCAAACACTTAGACGCTGAGTTTGAATTTATATTTATGTGACTCCTTTATAACGTGATTAGCGAATTGTGAATCTGTTTTTTTTACTGTTGAATGATCTTACATGTTCCTTAGCTCGAGTGGATATACTTCTACCTGTCTGTCCGATATAAACGGACAAACATGAGCCACAGGACATTTTATAAATACCGCTTCTGTCAAGTTTATTAATTTTATCTTTACTATTTTTAAGATGTCTGCCTAAATTGTTGTTGACGAAATAGCTATCAACTATATTTAAAAAAAAAAAAATCAGAACTAAAATACATTGCTACTTTTCTTCACCGTGTTATAATGGAGTTCTACCAAGTGAATGCCAATTCAATCAATAAATACTTTTGATTTTGCATTTCAATACATATTCATTTCAGACAAATTAATGAGAAAGCTTGAGCAATTTACACGCATTTTTATATTTCCAATAAAACCTCAAGTCGGATAGATATAAATTATGTAAATTCACTTGGGACGAACGATTTTTCTAATTATTTATGATATCGACTGAAGGTGCTTGATGGAACTTGATGAAAAATATCAAATTTGAATTGTTGCAACTTTGTACGATTCCACATGTCTTGTCACAAACGACCCGGGTTTCGCCCTTCGGCATCTTCAGGTATTACATCACACGGATGCAACAGAACTGACGTAAAATAAACAGTTAGCATCGAATATATAATATATTAATGTCATTATTTACAGGAATCTACTTACCAACAGGCAAGCAAAAAAAATTGCAGCTTAAACAAATGTAACAATATTAATCGAATAATAAATAACTATAACAACTTTCACTAACGATCTTGCTTATGAGTGGTCGTTATTGAAAGGGGGTTTTCAACAAATTTCAATCAAGTAACATTTAACTATAAATGGGTCTTTTTTTTTATTTAAAGAATACCTAATATCAAACATCTAGTGATGACACATAAGAATTATCGTCATGAGATTGTCGATTCTTTGAACCGATCTCACGTAAAGGGTACAACAAGGGGGAGTTGGGAAGATTGAGTTGATCGTTAAGAATGAAGTTTGAATTTAATAACCGGCCTCTATTAATTTCTAAGATCTCCTGATAAAACAGTTTATTGTCCCCCTTGTTATGATGCAATAATTGAACTCCCTCATCCGCGTCAAACGATTTTTCTTTTATTAATAAAATTAAAAGAGCCGTGATATAAACTATTTTTAGCTCGAATAACTGAATATGCATAAGAAACTTTTTCCAGATTGAAAAAACCTTGGGCCGGATTTTTGCGGGGCGGGTTTGACCGGAAACGCGAAATTAGTCGATTTGTTTTTGCGTGGGCGAGCGGGCAGCTAGGGACGCACTGGGATTTACGATGGACCGCGCCAGGGGTTGGCGAACTTTTCAACTAAAACGCGCAATGTGGGTGCACTATAAAACCGGGACCTTAGCGTGACAGTTAAAGGGTAGGAATATTAAAAAATGCGGTTTCATAACAGATCCGGCAAATGTTGTCAACGTTTCGGAGGGAAGATGTTTTCTGGGTCAAAGTAATTCATAAAAAAAGTTTTTACGATTATTTTCATGCAGAGAACCGGTTATGTCTGATTTTAGCTCAAAAATTATAAAAATAAATTATCTCAGTAATGGAAGGTGCATTAAAAATGGGACACAAAATTAATCCACTGCTTTATAAATAAATGCGAGTACCTAAAGTTGGTGAAAATCTAGCAACATGCGTATTGTGAAACAGTACAACATAACCTATACAAGAACTAAATATCAAGCTTTGTTCGCAAAAAAAACTATAATTGTTGTGAGTATCCGAATTCTGAAAAAAGTTCAATAACTCAACTGTGTTTCGCACGCTTTGTGTTTCTTTGGTTTTAAGTAATCTTGAATATGCTATGTTTTTTTAGAACTGTATGAAAATTTTAATAACACGGTGAAAAAAATAGCAGTGTATTTTAGTTCTACAAAATTATTTTTTTTAAATATAGTTGATAGTTATTTCGGCTCACGCCATCGTCAGAACTATGCTTAAACGAACATTTTCTCTTATTGCAGATTTGCAGAACTAAACTTTTGTAGAACTAAAATACATTGCTATTTTTTTTCACCGTGTTATAATGGAGAATACCAAGTGAATGCCAATTCAAAGTAGGCAAATTTTTAGTTATGTTTCTAGATTGGAAGTCATTCATTTATTAGTTGATTGAAAACAAATTAATAGTAATTAATTAGTATTGAAAATTAAATTATAAAAAATGATTAATTAATATGGGCTCGATGATCGAAGTTCTAAATGTCTGACTGAG
This sequence comes from Himalopsyche japonica, assembly GCA_028555115.1. Taxonomy (NCBI): domain Eukaryota; kingdom Metazoa; phylum Arthropoda; class Insecta; order Trichoptera; family Rhyacophilidae; genus Himalopsyche; species Himalopsyche japonica. The sequence continues at coordinate 282,484 of JAHFWJ010000616.1, forward strand.
GTAGACTGGAGGATGAGATAGAGAGAGGAGGCCTTCAGTTAAGGATCCACGTGGCGGTGATTTGTGGGGCAGGAAGAGCAAGGACGCGTAAGGAATAATAGCTATCCGAAAGTTTCAGCTTTCTTGGACATCATCATTAAGCTCGATTCGAAGCTATTTGTATGTAAGCCTACGCGGAGGCTTTTTGTTTTGGTAATTATTGTTTCATCTTTTTTCTACGGTCTACTTATTTGTTAATTTATACAGCGACGATGGCTATTAGTTTTCATCGTTACTGAGGACATTATAAATGTATCTTTATTTAGCATCTATATCAAAATACTTATATTTTATAATTGAAAAAATATCAAGAATAAATTTTAATGCATATTAATCACGTCCGTATGAGACATTTGCTTATCTATATATAGGTGTGTAAAAAAGGTACACAATACATCTTCTTTCTTGTTTTAACGACCTAGCTTGTTTCTTGCTCGCAATAAAACTAAAAACGTAACGTAAAAATTAGCGAACAAACTAATATATATCGATCGCCATTGCTTAGCCCGCTACGGGGGGCCGTTTTATTTCCATAATGGACCATTTCCGTGCCATATGTAAAATTAATATTTTTTTTTTTTTTATTTTTTTGCGAGCAAGAAACAAGCTAGGTCGTTAAAACACGAGAGAAGATGTATTGTGTACCTTTCCTACACAGCTATATATAGATAAGCAAATGTTCGTTTATGCATAGTTCTGATGATGGCGTGAGCCGAAATAGCTATCAACTTTATCTTAAAAAATAATAAATTTGTAGAACAAAAATACATCGCTATTTTTTCTCCGTGTTATAATAGAGTTCTTCCAAGAGAATGCCAATTCAATCAATATATTTATTAGAGGTTAACTGACAAAATATCGTAAGCCTGTACTAAGCAATCGGAATAAAAAAAATATTTCGCCTGCGGCGCTTCTTTATTTAGTACATCAAATTTACATAACAATAATATAATACTCTATGTAAAAGTGAATTTATTAAAAATTACATTATTAATTAAGACATCAACACCTATAACAACCGTATAAACATTACTTTTTATTAATCAGGCTATGAGATGGAAATCTACTCTCAATTGAAGGTCGCAAATGCGTTTCGTTTCAGAATTATTGCAAAGGTATGTAAATTAGTTTTAATTTAATGCGACGACATTCACAAGTACACTGTAAATCAGCTGTGTATGGATATTTTTTATTGCTCGTAATGTTTGTTTATGTTTTCAATCAAACAATCTTTGTTGTTACATAATCGCAGATTGCAACCAAAAACTTACGTGCCGTTCTAAAGCTTACTTCTACAAAGAGAAAATATTTTACTGTCTTTATTATCTCGAACGATTATTAAAATATGATCGTAAAATATACAATATTTTAATACTACACACGGATGAGCAATTCAATGATATTGTTCAATGAAATACGTATATACGATCTAGAGAATTAAAATCAACAACTAAAGAAAACCTGATTCAAATACTTACCCCCATTACTTGTGGAAAAATAGACTTTATTGCGCGGTAGGAAAACATTTTCACATTGGAAAGCGGTAAAAAAAAAGCCTCACGTAAAAACATCAATCATATAATATGCTCATGTCAGTGTGCAAACATTTTTTTTAAATAATCCAAGACTAAGTTATAAATGATCTTTATCATTTTAAATTTGATGTGAATGAATGATATAATGCCTGACGATACCGAAAGACAAAACTCGGTTCGTGAGAGACGAAACATGTGAAATTGTAAATGTTTCAACAGTTCAAATTTGATATTGAAATCCCATCAGTCGATATCGTAAATCACTTTATCTTTTTTAATATATGAATTTAATACACGTGCTTCATTTATACGTTCTATCACATTCTAATAAAATTGTATGGGTCGTAAATTTTTATTATTAAGAATATAAAAGTAGTAATTTCATCAACATTTTTCAACGCACTCAATTAAATATTCTGTATTAATTCCTTAAACAAATAAAAGCTCCTTACGTTGTTCTTACACGAGGCGTGAGCAAATACTTTCAAATTTTGAAGCGAAACAAGCAGTTGCACGATTGTGTCGAAATTAATATTGTGAACTTTCATTTTACATTGGGAATAGAGTGTTATTTTGTTTGGCAAAGTTGTGCCAACGACGCAGACGCCCCTCGCTGTAAACAAATCTTTATTCTTACACGAAGACGCACGTGTAATACGGACTTCGACGTAAAATTTACGTTATTGACGACGTCAGTTTCTTCGGGCGGTTTTTTTATATAACTATTTTAAGCAGAAATCTTATATATGACACTATCTATTAAAATATTCATAATTTTATATATTACGAGGTGATCTGGACTTTCACTCCCGAACAAACCAGACGTACGTGACTATTTTCATCCAGCTACGTTTTTTTCTTTTACAATTTATGTGAGGAAGAATATTAAATTACAATCGACACTTCTAGTGATAGTTCAAATTTTAATATATTTTTTAAAGAGACATTGTTGTATGCAGCATTACTTATAAAGTAGATCAAAGTTCACGTACATAATAGCAACGCTGAGTTTTAAACGGACTCAAAATAGCGAGACCAACAACATATTTCGATTGGCTGTAAAAAAATATTTAAAATTTATCATGTCTTGCCATATCGAAAATCTGTAATATGATCTATTCAGGTGCGTCCTGGCGCATATAATAATAATAAATTCAAAATTTACACTCGAGTATTATTCAACGCTCGAATTTACTTTTTGATACGTGTGGGTTGTCCCAAGTTAATACACACGTCGATAATGCAAATTTGAGTTACAAAATAGCGTTTATAAATTTCACAACAGCTGACTGGTTTGTCATTATATCCATACCAACAAGTATTATGAACTTAAATAATGATATAACATGTATACATAATTGCTTTTAATGTTTTTGAAGACGTTTTTTACACGCTTAATCCAATCGTCTGGAATTACGAAGTTTTATTTGAATTGTTTATTAGTTAATTTATGTTTACAATTAAGAACTCAGTTCCATTGCATCCTTGGGATAGATTGTATTAATATGCCGAAAGGCAAAGCCCGGGTCATGGGTGAAAAAACATTCGGAAATGTATAAAGTTCCATCAAACACCATTAGTCGATATTATAAAAAAAATCGTCTGTAAAGATAATAGGATAATTGTTGATTGAATTGGCATTCACTTGGTAGAACTCCATTATAACACGGTGAAAAAAATAGCAATGTATTTTAGTTCTACAAAATACATTGCAATTTTTTTCACCGTGTTATAATAGCATAATTTTAAAAGATTTCATAAATATGAATTTGCATCCATATTATATTATGATATCTCGTTGATTTTGTCTGGTAGCAAGCCGCTTATCGGATACAAACAGATAATGAATAGTAATTTCTACTCTATTCTCTTATCAATTCTTCCACCTTTTATTAAATCCTTCAACGAAGAAATGAGTGATACAATAATAATATTAATTATTTAACGATATTTACATGAGATGCGGGCCTGGATTAGACAAATTTATTTATTTATTCTACGTTTACATAATTAATTAGATTTGAAGTGCATATCTACTTAATTGGTATAAGTGTTTTATAAATAGGAAATGCATTTGCACGTGTAGTAGGTATATAATACGTGCTTATTTACTTCAGCCATATTTAATACTGCTATCACGTTGAAGTTATATTAGAGTGTTGGTATATCGTGGTAATTAATTATCATGTTATCTCCGATTCTCAAAAGAAGGACGACGATTCGCTAGTCGATTGACCATGGACTTAATACTTAACGTTTCCTTTCGCGTGAATCAAACCAAAACAAGTTAAGTAAGATCTGTTCATTGAAAAATACATTTCATTTCCTTTTTGCGCGGTTTTGAAATAACACTATGAGAAAACGAACGATTCTTGTTATAGTGCCTAATTCAGTGTGTGGTCAGAAAGTGATTCCATCATGTAATTTATAAAAGTGATCTGAAATTTCCATACGATTTATTTTTCAACCATTGAGACGTTAGCAGTTAGTGGGTTGACCTAATATAACCTAACTTCATCTAAGCACAAAAAATTTATCAAAAAACTATCCATTAATAAAAAAAACCATAATACTGCTCTTCATTTATATAATTAACCAGTGAATGCTGATTATTTTTCAATATTATTGAAACTTATATATTAGTTCGTTGTTCCACTTGCACTAATTATTTGTAAGCAACCCTATTTTAAGTCGAATTATATAATGCAAAAACGATATGTTTGACCCAATACTGAATACATACACTTTTATGAATACAAAAAAAAAAAAAAGATTTAATCAGTAGTCATCGTTTAACCCCTGACTACTTACAAAAACAACTGTTATAACGGCTGATTTCAGTGTGTTGATTGGAGATACTCAAAATTATAAACAGTGTCAAAACTTTCGTGTATAAGCTAATGTTGTGTTGAAATAAAGGCCGATTTTCCTTGATAATCTCCATAAGTTTGTTTAAAACCAATATTGTTAAATTTAATTTTGAAACCTTTAATGTTGGCTAATCCTTTAGAAGGCTCAGCAGGAACCGTGTTAAGTGGTGTTAAGTTTATATATATCCTAGAGGTATAATTTATTAATTAAATAACCAACTAAATTAAATTACCTTTAACTGACAAAATAAATAAAGTCCGTAAACAAACAATCATAAATAGAATAAAATTATCGCCTATGATTCACCTGGATTTTAAACGGAGGAAATAAAATCGTACTTGCAAAATGTGAACATATTTAGAGGTGGGTTTGCGGTATTTGATTCTCATTGTATCGATATGTAGTTTATAAAATAGGAAGGTCGACAGCCGATGAATAATCTATGCATGCAAAGGTCATGTGGATAATCGACGATTTCTTTAATAAATACGTAATTAACACCAAAACGACTGTTTGTATACGGCATAAAAATAAGGACAAATCAAACTATAATAATTATGCCAACGTCAAATTCGGTGGGGAAAAAACAAAATGCGTACGTATTGTTTTATACCGATTACGGAAGCCGAAATAATCATCGACAAACTTAATTAAATTTTTGATTAGCTGAAACAATTACATTGCAATAATGTAGATCCACCAAGTAAAATTCCGAGTCAATCAATTGTTTTTTTAAGGTGTTAACTGTCACTTCTTGATGGAAAAGCATGATATTTTAAATAATAAAAACACATCTTTTAGTACTTATTTCCGCAATATTTATAATTATTGTGGAAAAAAGCACTTAAAATGTGTTTTTATTATTTAAAATATCAATCAATTGTTTCTGAGCTAGGGTTTCAAAGGGACTAAATGAATATAGAACAATTCTCTCAAAAAGGGATAAGTTTTCGGTTAACACGGTCAAAAAAAATTGCAATGTATTTTAGTTCTAAAAAATTATTTTTAAAATATAGTTGATAGCTATTTCGGCTCAAGCCATCGTCAGAACTAACATTTGCTTATCTATATTCAAACTCAGCGCCTAAGTGTTCGCATTTCTGTAGTAAGGGTCACAGATGAAGGCTTTAGAACAGATGGAAATCAATAGATATCACAAAGGATTCTTAACGAACAAACTAATATATGTCGGTCATCATTATTGAATCCTCTGGGGGGCGTTCTTGATTACTGTAATGGACCATTTTCGTGTCATATGTAAACTTATTGATATAGCTGCCTTTTTAGTTTCAATTACAATTGTTAGTTTTATTGCGAGCAGGAAACAAGCTAGGTCTCTAAAACAGGAGAGAAGATGTATTGTGTACCTCTTCTACACAGCTATATATATATATAGATAAGCATAGTTCTGATGATGGCGTGAGCCAAAATAGCTATCAACTATATTTTCAAAAATAATTTTGTAGAACTAAAATACATTGCTATTTTTCTTCACCGTATTATAATGGAGTTCTACAAAGTGAATGCCAATACAATCAATAAGTTGTCGGTTATTTGAAAATATATTCTCACGAATTTTCTTCGAATCATTTTTTTTTTATATCCTACTTTTAATAATAATTTTACTTTTGTATGTTGTTAATTATTTTTAGAATTATTTCAAAGTGTTTTAGTGGATTAAAAACAGTTTGGTAATTGATAAAGGCGATACATTGGTTGGCAGTCAGGAGAACGCCAAAGCTGTTAGTTTGCATTAAATCTCAATTTCGCTAGTGAAGTAGCGTTAATGCATTCTTATATTTTATGTACAATAATGAGATTGTGTCGGGGGTTTTCTAGGACCCCGCGAGAGTACTTTCAGGTCAGTGCGGTCACCTACGGGATAATGTATGCTAATGGAGCAAACGGTCGATTAAACATATTTTAATGAGCGCTTTGGAAACAACGTCACAAGGTATTCTTTCGCATCATTTTAAAACGCGGAAGACATTGGCATAAGTCATGTTTCCTCACCAAATTAAGACAGCCAGTGAAATCACCATTATCGGGAAATCGTCACAATACACTATAATCGATTTCAGTCTATTCCACCCGTACAAATCGGGTTATAGTATGATCATGACAGCACTCGCTGTTTTTGCACTCGTTTCCTTTTAAATTTATTGTAGCTCACAATATTCTGCGTTTATTCGGTACACTGTATCAATAATCTGAAAAACTTATAATCAGCTTAAAACGCATCTGAAATATAAATTTTCGGAGATCGAAATTACTTATATCCAACATTTAAAAACATCGTTAATTCTGCTAATATGATGTATTGTAAAATCATGTACCTTTATCAGGTATAACTGCGTAAATTGAGCTTCCTATTCTATCAATAATGACACCCAAATATCTATTAAATATACACCTTGCGTGATTTAAATAATGAAGTAAACATCGACTGATTTAATATTAGGAATAATTTTAGGAATAATTGGTCTCTAGTGAGGGCGATTCATTTTTTGTATTTATTATTAAAGCCAAAGCAAAGCGGTGAATTGTGAGTATTAATAATTTTTACATTTGCACGAGGCGGTAATACGAGGAGAGCCGACTGCTATAATGGCGGCAACAAAATTGTATGCAAATAATTTAATAATCGCATTGTACAAGACAGTGACAGTGTTGAAACGGACGTAAATATATATATATATATATAATGAATTATTGATAACTGGTAGTTGGTCTGAGCATACTGTTCTTATTTCGAATTGATCGATTACTGTTTTCTTGAATTCAATTTTCTGAGAGTATATTGTATACCTTTTTATAAAAAAAACATATTTTTTTAGTCAATGCTCGTATATACTTTCCTTATAAGGATTTTGGTATAAATATCAGCATTAAAAATAAGTAGGAAGTACTTGCGAAAAAATCGCGGATTTAAAAGATTAATGGCTTCACTTTGGTTCAAGTTATCACTTAAAATATGTAATAAATATTAATTTATTACCAAAAAATTAAAAAGATAACCGGTCGAGATGGTATTTTTATAACTGAAACTTGGGTAGTTTGGCATGTTTGGTGAGTTTTCCGCGGTATTTTGCCGGAAAGTTTTCCCGGGCGTCTTGGCAGTTAGTCGATATAAATCCAAGGAATCAGAATGATGCTTTTAATGCAGGCTGCTCACACTGTGTGGAAAATTGAATCTGCGGAAGCGTTAAGGTCGAATAACAAACTTCAAAAAAGCCAATGGTAATATACTTGGAAAATTTATTTTATTCAAATATATATTGACCTTAAGTCGAAAAGTATTTTATAATAATATATCAAAAATATTAATATGTTATTTACTCAGTGTTTAAGTACATACTTTGATAGTTGGTGTAATCGTGTTGTGGCATTTTAAATGTTGAAATTCATAAAATATAAAAGAAGTGTGTACCATCGGAAAATATCAATATCAAAGCGTTTTTATAACCTTCTAACTGCTAGCATCTCAATTGTTGTAATAACTAAAAGAATTACGTTAATACCAAGACTAAATTAAGGGTTATAATATCTTTTATGTGGCTCGTCGAAAAACGTGCATAAAACGTATTTAAACTATAAAAAAATGATGTAATTTAAATAAAAATGGCTTGCAGTTGATAATAATTTTTTGTTGAATTTTGTAGTATTGAAACAAATATCCTACTTTTGTTAATGAATGGATGCGATTTAATATAATTATCCACTATTTTTACATACAACCAACATATGTCATAGAAAATATTCAACGAAGAATATATTATATTTTCATTGTCATTTAATTTCTCTGTCAGCTTACTGGTATTTAGCAATAAAATATGAAAAAAAAACGTTGGACGGTGTTTTTTTTAAGATGTCTTTATAGTTCTCGCTTGATAACCCCTGGAAACCAACTGCCTGCGCCCTGTGGTTTTAGTTCACTGTAGTGATACATTTTCTAGCTATAAATAACTTTTATTTTTACTTAAGTTTTCTTTTCGCCTACGCAAAACGAACTTTCGTGGGTAAAGATAGTTACACACTAAATGATTTAAAAGAAAGAGAATGACGAGGACGAATAAAACGTAAACTTTTTTAATAACGTATTAGAATATGAAATATGATTAAAGTATGTGAATGGTTTATAACTTTTTTTCACGATGAAAATATTTAATATGCATTCATAACGGAAAAAAATATGTGTTTTGTTAAATATATAAACTTTATTGATTCTATCAATAAGTTAATATTTATAAATACATCAAAGTTTTTAAGTCTGTAATACTTTTCAAATAACTACCGAATAGAATTTTGAAATTCCTTTTAAAATAATTATTGACAAGTAATCATTAAAAATATATAATTTTGAGTGCGTAATATATAAAACCAAATTAACAATTCAAACTATACATTAATAAAATGGTAAAAGCGACACACCAGTGAGTTATTAGCTTTAGACGGACTAAAAATTCAATGTGAAACCATTTTAATCCGAATAGTACTAAATAATAGAAAAAAAATCATTGTTAGTCAAATTTCAAGAACAGATAGTAGCAACAAAGCAAAGCTGAAACTTTACTGTCCATGTCGATTTATACTACACTTAATAATTACATACTATCAATTATGATGTAGTCAAAAATTAACCACTTCATATTTTTGTTGACGAATATTTTAGAGTTACTATGCCAGACACGCTGCAATACTCACGTAAATAATAATAAGATATTTTTGTTATATTATATTAAAAATATACTCTAAGGGATATAGAAAACGTTTCTGAAAGTCTTTTAATGATGAGGTAAAATTTTATTGAGTTATATCCGAATATGATGAAATAGGCTAAGTGTTGATGAACAGTATATGAAGCTTTCATTTCTGAACCACCGAAATACTTGTATTTTATTGCCGTTTAGTTATTTTTCTCAAGTTTGAACCAGTCGTGTTCATTATTATTTATCGGGCGTTCTGTCGCAAAATAAAGTTTGCTAGTCGTCGCCTTCTCCACACTGTGCGGTCGTAATGGCATCATGTTGGTTTACACGACAATCTATCTGCCCACGCCGAAGATGTATTGCAAACTGGGAAACTTCGCGTAATATTTTACAATTATTATTGTGTGCAAGTTCGCTGCTAACGTATAATGTGCTTTCGGCGATTTAAAGGTTAAGTTGACTATGTTGTAAAGAAAATAACTTTAATATCTTGAAATCTACGCTACCAAAATGACAATTAAACAATTGTTTCACAAAAGTCTTGCATCACAACAAATTACCTTATTAATATCGCATAACACAAAGGAGATGATCAATCGCAATGTATTAAACTTATCGTAAAAATATACATACATATATATATATATATATATAGAATGTAGATTTTTAATTCCTAGGTGTATCATCCATAGAAATATCAGTGATATTAATAAATTAATTTAATTAACTTCGTAATGTGCACTTTGGATATTTTGTTTGTGATAATTTAGGTAAATTCAGTCAGTGGCTATTTTGACACTTTTCCATTTTAGTTACATTGAACGCATAATCAGATATTTTAACCGGAGGTAATTGAATGTCAACCATACCAGAGTGAACTGCATTGTGCAAACCAATCAAAATGGCGCCCAACACGGCGAACAGCTGTGTTTGACAGCGAAAAATCAAACATGGCCGATAAAAGCCCAATAATAAAGCCCGCCCGAATAATAATCCGATTGTCACCTCCGGCTTTGATACCCCGCGACCACTTTTCCCGCCCATTACGTCACGAATATAATGACGACGACATGCGCGCCATTTCCTGTCGCGACCCGTTTCCGCTTTCAATTATTATTGCCGCCCCCCACCGCTAGGGGAGTGTCTGGTTTAATTCCAAATTTGAAAGTTAATTCGCATGCACGCCGAACTTTCAAAGGTTTTCGCTTTCGCCATTTTTCCTCGCGACAAAGGATGAACAACCCAACGACATGACGAGGTTTATTAACTCCTTTAGCACCGAACTAAAAATATACCACAGAAATAAAATAAAACTTAAGCATTTTTTCAAGTTTTTATATTGTTCTTTCCATGCGTATGAATCGTATTACTTAATTGAACAACACCATCAAGATCAAGGTATAAAAAAATCAGAAATAAACGGCTTAAAGAACAAGCAAGACAAACGCTACCTTTATGAAAAATCATCGCTCAACATGAATAACTCGTTTATTCAGACAGGAGATAAGAATCATAATCCAGTGAGATAGTGAATATTCAATACAATAATTATATGTGAGGACGAGTTACAAACAAGATAAAAAGGAGTGAAGTATTCAACTAACTCTATAATCAGCCAATCGACAATTGTTGGTATGTTTATATAGGAAAGACTAGGAATAGCTTCAATTTGGTTGTAAGTTATAAACACATTTCAACCTTCAATGCTTAATGGAAAGTAAATATATTGGTAATTTTCATATTGATGTTTTATATCAAGATATGATGCTAGTAAATAAATCAATCATTTCTTAATACAAGATTCACAATCCAGAATGATATATGTATGATCTCATAATTTTCGTTCATAAAGTTTTTGTCGAGTCTATATTTATAACACAAGAGTACCGGACGTTACGGACTGGAAGGGTTTATCAGAAGGGAGCGGGAAATTTTCAAAATTAGAACGCAGCCGTCTCCGCGGGAATTTAAATTTAGAACTGCCGCCGGCGATGGCAACTCCGCTTGGAAAAGCGCGGGCATTTTGACGTTACGCGAAAAAAACATGGCGAAAAGACAAAAAAGATTATTATATGACTCTGGAAAAGGTGACGGCGTTAGTTTATGTGTTTGCCCTGTTTAAGTAATTGAATTGCACCAGGGTGGCGCGTGTAAGGGGAGTACTTGTGTCACAATTTACGAGAGACAGCCAATGAAATTTTAATAGGAATAAATCAATGACATAATGTGTCGATATGTGAGTTCTGGTTTGGGATTCTGACGTCATTTATATAATATTGTCATTATTGTGTAATACAGAAGTGATCGCCGATCATTGACTTTACAGCACTTATCAATAACATAATATTAGATTAACATTTAGAAGTGTAACTGTTCAATTCAGAATAATTTATTTAATATTGTATACAGGGATATCACAGCTATTGAATAATATAACCCAATGTGGAGTAAATTTCCAAAATATCGTATATTTAATATAGGCACCGTTTTTTGTAATGTATCTATCATTTGATGATGCTTGCACTTACTGATCCTAATAATATAAAATTGTGAAAAAATCACTAAGCACTGTCTTATTACAAAATAATGTCTATCTACCAAATATTGATGGAACACCAAAAACATATCCAAATATTTGATATAGATTCATTGGCTGATAATGGGATAATTGGGTTATGATATAAATAATGAAGAATCAGTGCCGCATTAAAAAATCTATTCCTGAATAAGCTCTGGTGGATTATATTATCAAATCGCTCACCTTTACCTGTTCGCCTAAAAATGGTGTCATGTGTGAAATATGAGCCTTGTTAATACTAGTTTGTACGAAAATTTAGCGAAGAGAAATTTTGATGAAAATATTATACATTATAATGTCAGAACTAATTTCAAAATTTCCAGGAAAACAGTATCGACTTATTGTTGGAAATGTTTGAAAATAATTCAATAGGTGATAATTCCAAAATGGAAACATTACATTATGATATCTCAAAGATTTAATGAAGAACATATTCAAATATGGAATTTGTAAGACATCACAACAAAAACCTTCATATATTCTTGCATAACATATAAATTATTTTAATTTCAAGTTAATGAAGATTTTAGAATATTTTTCAATTAAGACCATAAAAACATAATTATAAAAAGCATTGTTAATAGTCACCATTTTTGTTATAATAATTATAATTTATTCAATAAGCATTTACATTTCAGAACATCATTGAAACAATATGAAAAATATTAAAGAATTTAGCTTATTTTATTTTTAATATATGACTGTTGAGAGCTATTTCGGCGAAGAGATAGACTGTATGTCTTTTCACTTTTTTGAGAAATATTAAATTGCGCATCTTAAGTGTAAAAAGCGATTTCTAAGAAAAAATATATTCCCAATTGCAACACTAATATGTTTTTGGAATAATTGTATTCAAATTTGATGATTATCTGGAACAACATAAGTTACATGTAATGGTTTAATTAGATATCTTGAGTTAATGTCAGTTCGATATATGTATAATTTAAAACCGTTATATGTATCGTATAATTAATAATTTTACATGAAAAATTTATAAAAAAATATCCACAATTGATAACATACTTAAATAACAATTACTTGTATTAGAATTAGTGTGATGGGTCAGTTCATACTAAATAAATTCAAACTGCAAGCCATAAATATGAAAAGAAATAATGCAACTGAATTCATTTATATATATTAACATAAAATATACGTTTTAAAAGGGCGTCCTTAAAAAAAGAATATACTGACGTTAAGTAGGGAATAATTCATTCTATTCTGCAACTTTAAAAACTCGAATTCGAGCCAGGGTAGATAAATTGTTCGCGATTTTATCAAATCCACACTGTGTCATTATTTTAAGCCAAAGTTGATGTTTCCAAGTCGCTTCAAAAATGATAAAAAAGCCTCGAGGTTTGTTTGAGGCATGCGATGTGAAACATCAGACCTAGGGTTGGTTTTTTACAGTATCGACTAACCAAACACTTGGGTCGAGTAACTATTTGAGTATTTCAAATTCGATTATTGAATATTTTAAATAATTCTCAATAGTGTTATCAATAGATAAAATCAACACTTATTCATTTCAAATTTTCAAAATATATTACTTTCAAAGTCACTGTAATATAATTTTACTTATGTGGAAGATAAGGTCATGACTAGCGACCTCGATGATTTCCTGTCACCGGTCACTTGCTTTACTTACTTCCGTGACATATCAACAAACATACATTTTTGTGGAGGTCTTCATATAAATAGAACGCGACGGTTTTCTAAGATGCTGGGATGACAACGATCGGTTTAAGATGGAACGTAATTTATACAGACGAATTGAACAAATACAATTTTAACCGACATTATTCGATGTAATTATAACGAAATAAAGTATTCAAATATTAAGTTATAATGGTTGTGAAGCTTTTTTTCACTTCAATCTAACTACAATTCTACTTCAATTTAACTAAATAACCTAATATTTACGTCAAACTTAGTAAGCCTTACTTATTTTTGTGGCTTTAAATTAAAGATCGATTGTCTGTGTATTTATTCGTAACGCTAATTATTTTAAATGTACCTAAAGACAAAATAAGGAAGATAAAATAATGCCTTAGGTTTTATATTTTTTTCTAATGTAATTCCTCTTATATATATTAAATGCAAATTGTAAGTACACAAAAGCAAAACTTTGGTGTAAAACGATTCCACAATTCAAATTTGATACTTAAATACCACCAATCACCCTCGGTCGGTATTGTAAGTTACACGTTAGATAAATTAATGGTATATTTTTTTAAATTTTTGACGTAATTTAGCAGACACGATCAGTTGGAGTGAAATAATCCTGATTTCACATCCCTAGTCGAGCCGCGAGCTTTTCTAGCGAAGAAAAAAAACCTCCGATCTTATCTGTCGTACTTGCCCGTCGGAAGTTTTAACTATGCCGACTCAGAAAGCTCACTGTAGTACCTGACTGTGGCCATCTCATGGGTAAACTTGAAACTTTTCAAAATTTGGCAACTCGTTTTGTGTATTATATAATATATACGTAAGAAGCCTGGAATGATTTAGTTGGTAAGAGATCTCCATGACAACCTCCGAGAATTTTGACGGTCTCCATATTACACTTCAGCAATATAAATTAAGCTCTCGTAAAAATCTATAGAAAATCGAATTCATAAGAAGTTTTACATAGTTGTATAATATAAAAAAATGTGAATATATTTTTTTAAAATGTTAATATAATTTTGCTTATAATACAATTACAATATATATTTTGATTCATGCGTTTGTAGTGCACAATATGTCACTTACACATACAAATTAATTGAGCGAAACCAGTTCCAGAAAGAATTTATATTACAAGGAAAAGTTTTCTATACAATTGTAATTGTTAATTTAATAATATTGAAATATATCGAAGAATATTTATGGCATGAATTTTACTCATAACTGGTATTCAATATATAATATTATTGTCAAAATAGAACATAAAAAACATATTCCTCAATTTCGAATCAATTTTTTAAAAAATGGTCTCAGAATGAAAGAATACATGTTAGTTTACAAAAATAGACACTATCAAAGAGTTGCAATTTTTTAAACAACTAAGACGATTTTTCGAGCGAAAATAATTTCAAAAATACATATTTGATATATCTTCTTCATAAAAGAAAATAGCAGAAAACAAATAGCAAACATAAAAGAAAGATACGAAAGCTTTATATTAGGCCAGAACAATTTCCAGAGCAAAAGAAAAATCGAACAATTTCCTTCAACAAAATGCGACTAAACTGAGAATAGAGGAAATTTTATTTTGAGAGGGCACGTCCGCTGGCAAAGTCAGGGATGTCTTGAAATATTTATACGTGTGACCGTTATCTGTCACCTGTCATATTAGGCACGCGGTCCAACGGTTTACCATTCCTTATCGCGAGGATGCTTACTGTAGGGCAATCTAAAATGACTTTTTGTCGTACAAGTCATAATCCTTTCACTCAGTCTTAATAGACTTTCAGAAAAGGGTTTAGATCACTATGAAAAGATTGTTTATTTTTTTTCTAACAAAAAAAACATTAAATTATTTTATCAATCTAAGTCAATAATACTTCGATTTAATTTGAATGATTCTCGTGATCTGTTTAAACAGCAACAATTTTCAATTAAAATTCTACGGCTTTTATTTTATTATACCCTATTAATGATTTAATTTTTGTATAATAGAAGAGCGTAATATATACCTTCAGGGAAAATTTATGAAAAACCAATATGCATTGTTGTTGTATTATTATGAAATAAATATATTATTAGGTTTATTGAAATTTAGATCAATTGAAGATCGTTTTTCAAAAAAATAATTGAGTTTTTGGAAACAGCCAGCATATATCGGATGAATAGATAGATAAACTGACAAAAAAGCTGTGAAAACAGAAAAGCTTATCATCACATACAAAAAACTTCAAGATAACAGCTGAAATAAAATTCAATCGAATACAGTGGGTGATCGGTTAACGAACAGTGCTGATTACGAACAAATCAGATAACGATCACTATCACGAAATATTTTTGTTTTTTTACAACGAACAAATATTTGGATAACGAGCTAAAACAACCTTCTAATCCACTTACTCTGTAAAACTTGGTTGATCGGTTAACAAACAATTCGGATAGCGAAAATAGTCTTGGAACAGACTATGTTCGTTCACCGATCACCCATGTATGTGGCAAGTAATAAACTCCATGTTTTTTTAAGTAACGTTATTGTTATTTACTTCGACTTTCGTCATCGTGAAAAACTACACCAAACTAACATTAAGCGTAGCTTTTATATGCCGTTTAAGAAGAGATACAAATATATACAGTCTCACTTTGTCTGTATAATAACTTGATTTATAATTGTAATATTTAGTATGTTATTGTATTCATAGTCAATAATTAAACATAAATAGCGATAAATTGTTTAAATAAATGCATTGAAATCTAACGCTTGTGCGTAATAAAGTGAGTAGAGTTGATAAATTAATGTTCGTTTCGTTTTTTAAAAGATTATATATAACCTAAAATTAACCTAGAATTTGGTTTTAATTTACAAAGCATATGCACGTGAATAGTAACGAAATAATTTACTATAACACGGTGAAAAAATAGCAATGTATTTTAGTTCTACAAAATTATTTTTTCACCGTGTTATAATGGAGTTCTACCAAGTGAATGCCAATTCAATCAATAATTTACTATAGTTGCACTAGTTATAATTCGAATAGTACGAAAAAATTAAAAAAGATATATGTGTTATATGCAGATTGAACACCTGTGACGTAACACAATCGATTCAAAAGGTGTACGTTTACAGAATACATGGGGTGTCGCTTTTGTAGAGCAGGGGCGTGCGCGAGTGTGGTGGCACAGCGAGCAAGAGACAACGCTAAAGCCAATTTATTACATATTCCCTTTTAAGTTGAGCCTCTATCGCATGAAATATTCTGTGTGTACGTATGCTGCATTATGACTGGTGTCTGGGATTATATGACGGATTATTGGACTGCCATTACGGCAGTGTACGCCATTGTCTGAAAACACGGCATCAGTGGCGAATGGTGACGGCCGAGGATAGGTAAGTGATCGGTAATTTGAAAGAGGAATGGACACTTGTCAAGCCAGTATAGGCACGCTAAATTCCATTGATGTTTATCCGTATCATAAAAAAATGCATCAATTTTGAATTAGCGTAAAAAAGCGGAAAATATTATATTCAAAGGTAGCCTTATAGAGATTCTTTCATTTGGAATATCAAAAGCAGCAGAATCGATCACTCATCTTATCTGTTGAATTGGCATTTATTATGTGTAAATCATTTTTCTAATTTTACAACAAATTTGTATACTCTTAAAGTTACTTTGACACATTAGCTTAGCAAATATAAATTTCGTATTGACATTTACTTGGTAGAACTGCATTGGTATAAGGCAAAAAAAGCTTAATATTTATCTCTACAATTTTTTTAGTATATTTTATTTGATAAATATTTCGGCTTCCGTCATCGTCAGCACCGTTATTAAGCTAAATTTAAGCATAGCTTTACTTACATACTACTCACGAGAAAGAAAATATATTATATTATTTTTTCTAAAGTCGTAACTTGCATTTTAATTTAAATATGTCATTTATGACGAGAGTCGAAATAGTTTTTACAAACCCAAATAGTAAAATTTAAGAGTTTTTAAAATAAATTAAATATTTTCCTTGAAATGGTTTATGTAGGAGTGCAGAGTTAACGTCTCTTAATGTTATTTTGGTCTAAGAAATATTTTACAAACGTAAAACTACGTATGTTAATGAATTGTAATGAAGCTGTAAAATGTAAATTTTGTATAATTTTTCTACCGTGAGTAATTAGTTAATTATTTACATTCCTTTATTTTGTAAATTCATTGCAATCAATCATTTTAAACATTACAAAATAATGAGAGAATATTTTTAATAAATTTAAGTGATATAAAGCTAACATAGTTTTTTTCATCGATTTCATAAATATATTAACATTTATGTAATTTCTAGAGGTAGAAGTGGTTAGCGCCATTTTCCTTTTTTCTGAATTGACTAGCGAATCGTCGAAATTGATACTTCGCGTGCCGTTCATGTCCTGTATCGATTAGGGGTCATATTTTATGCAACGATTTCCCATTTCATACACTGGATTTTTTATTTCAATATAAAACAATAAGCCACCAGGTATTCCAAATATTCGATTTTCGAATATTAATTTAAGCCGTAAATATTCGAATACTGAAAAAATGTTTAACTTTTTTTTCTTTATACATATGAGCGAGGCATATTAAAGTTTGCAACTTATTCGTCAGAACGTGACTAAAACATTTTTAGTAGTGTTTCAAATAATAACATAATAACCATCATCATCATTATAATCATTTTATTTTGAATAATAAAAACACATTTTTTTAGTACTTATTTCCACAATATATTTTTTGATCAGGACCGGTTTCGCTCATCGCGAGCATTATCAACCGATGACTGCTCGCAATGAGCGAAACCGGTCCCGATCAAAAAATATATTGTGGAAATAAGTACTAAAAAAATGTGTTTTTATTATTTAAAATATCATGCCTTTCCATCAAGAAGTGACAGTTAACACCTTAAAAGTGATCATTATAATCAGTTTAACCAATTTTCTCCTGAAACAGACGAACTGATTTTCTAACCCTAAATATTTAAAATAATAACTTAGCAGTGAAAGAGTAATCAAACTTTATGAGAATATCTGGACAATTTAGTTTGTATATCAATACAAAAAATTGATTCCACGTTAAAATTTTCAACCTGTTTTAACTCTGCAATATTTTTAAGCTTCAATTATTACCGCACTGTAATCGGCTGTCTCAACAGTTTAGACATTAGCAGTCTGAGGGTTTAAATATCAACGTAGGATAAATTTTAGATATCGTAGTCGTATGCCATTGTTTGATTTATGATTTAAATATATTTAAGTGTTGCTTCACAATTTAATAATGAACTCTTTTTAAATGGATGAACAGGTCTAATTATAAAATTTTATCATAAGATTTTTGGACGGCATTTAATTTCAACATAAAATTTAACAATAGAAACGTCGACAAATATACTAGAAGACATATTGAAAACAATATGATGAATTCGAATTCTAAAAATTTTGTACGATTTCACATGTTTTATCGCTTACGGACAGGGTTTTGCCTTTCGACATCATCATGCGTTATATCACACGGATGCAGCATAACTGAGAGTTCGAACTCAAACTTTGTCAAAATCGTACAAAGTTTCAACAATTCAAATTTGATTTGAAATTCCATCAAGCACCTTCAATCGAATAAATAAATATACTGATTTCATAAATAATATTAATATTTTGAATATCGATTCATCTTAGTCTGACTTCAGTGGTTATTATTATGTATTTTATTGGTTCAATTATTATGTATTTTATTAGAGAAAAAAACATATTTGATCAATAGATTACATACTTGTAAGATAAGTAAGTAAGAACATTAAAATGTAGGAAAAACTGATGAACTTGACTCATTTCATTATTCATAATAATCATCGAATTGTTTTAAAGACAATTTAGCTTGTAGAAGCATTCAAATAAAAAAGGAGGCGGTTAAACCCAGAGTTGTATAAATAAACAATTATCAGTAGAATTAGAAAAAATATATAAATTTTATTTGACATTAACACACAAAGGTGGTACGTGATAAGATAATCAATTTTATTGGCAGTCATAACCTTTAGGATTGACATTTAAAAAAAGTGTAATGGATAAGAATTCACACAGTGCAAACAGTATTGCGAAAAACCAAACCTCAAAAGTTAATACTTTTTTATTTGACTGCCTACTTCCTGTCACATCAGCTAATAGAAAATTAATGATACGTTTTGTGCTAATACCGGTTGAATACATTGGCTTGGAAAAGCGTTGTCATTTATAAAAAAAAATTGTTATTTGAAAATAAATAGATAAATATAAAAAAAAATAATAACTAGGATATTTATCAATCTTCATGTACATCAGGATTAACCAAGCCGTGGCGTATTGGATGGTTGCACTTATTTATTTTTATGAAGCACGCTCTATAACTGAATCTATATTATGTTTACAGTTTCTATACCTGAGTGCTTTTCGCTTTATTCATACAGCCTTTTTAATTCATAAATTTGTGCCACTTAATTAGCAAATTACAATTTTAGGATGTAACAGTTTCTGTGTGTACATGAGAAGGGGAGAGAGAGTGCATGAGTAAGGTATGGTACAAGCAAGACGCGGTGCGATTGAATTTCGCTTTACTTGAAGCCACGTGCGGACGAGCGGAGCGATCAAGCGACGAACAACCATACTTCGTGTCTGTGTGTTTAATGGCAATATGATTGAGATGCGGCATATTTGATGATATTTTAAGAGATCTCACGAAGTCTTGTCCAAGAAATCATTTCAATAAACGCGTTTTTTAAAATGAAATAAATTAATTAATGAAAATGTTGGCCACTAATGACATACATTATTTAAAACTAGTTTTTGTTACAAAATTAATAAAATACACGCGGCTTGTTCAAATATAAAATAACTAAGTCAATACGCGAGATAACGAACTATTAACTAGGACAGTGTATCACAAAAAAAGTATATAGTAGGACGATTTTGTATTTTGTAAAATAAAGCGTAAAAACAGGATTTTAAGGTCGTACTGGGCATACGTTGGTCATATTTCTCTGTAGTCTTGCATTTTTACACATGTGTTGATATAATAAATCAAGCAGTAACATGCAGAATATTGCAGCTGTCAATTTATTAAAATTGTAAAGAAAAATAAAAAAAAAATTAAAGATTTTTATATGAAACGCAAAGGTAAATGTGCCTTATGTGTGAAATTTCTTTTCGATCAAAATTCAATACGATTCAATGAACCGTCATGCCAACACGACTGTTGTGTCACTTGCGTTATCAGGACATACGCCGTTTCGCAATGAACGATTTCAAGGTTCGCGTTTATATCAAAGTTGTTAACATTGAACCCAAAATACGGTTTAATTAGGCTCTTTACATGAATTCGTAAAGCTAATGTCACCAAGTTCATTGGCCAGTGTTTACGAAATTACTGAATTCATATCAAAATTATGTGTTATTAAGTGTGTCAAGGTTTTGATGCGATAGCTCAACGAGTTAATTTATATTTAAATAATAACAAACACCCGCATACGAAATTTTGATTCAAATAAACTAAAATCAAAATGTTTATTAGGACAGTTCTTTTTAGCTCAAGAGGAATCGAAAAAATTTCAAACGAATCATTTTACATAAATATTTAAAATAAACACCGAGTTTATCGAAAGTTTACACCTTTCCAATTTAATTATAAGTGTGAAGCAAAACTCAACGGAAATCCTCAATAAAAAGGAATTACTATACTAAGAGTCTTCTAGTAGAGACGTTAAAGCAGTGAAGTTATTTATTATAAGAATGATCAATAAAATTAAAAGCAAAAAATTTTAAAAAATATTACGAACTTTCAATCTGTGGTGAAATTATAATACATTATTCCATTTAATAAAAACAATTGAGTAAATGCCAATTCAATCAACAAATTGAAAGTAGCCGATCTAGCTACCTAGGCAATTCTTTTTACGTTAAAAATAGTTCTGACGATGGCGTGAGCCGAAATAGTTATCAACTATATCTTTAAAATTTTGTAGAAATAAAATACATTGCAAATTTTTTTCCTTGTTATAATGGAGTTCTACTAAATAAATGCCAATTCAATCAATAAAAATAATTAAGTTTCCTGTATGAATAAAATTCAATATATTGTAAGTAAAATTAAATAAGATATTTAACAAGTTCTAAACTATACAAGTTCAAAAGTTAACGATTGTGTTTTACTGGAATATTTATTGTGATTGATTTTTATGAAATATATATTGAGGTATTATGGATATTTTGTAATACGATTAATAAAATTGAATATATAAAGAAGTTTTGCTAGTGAACGTGGAACTAAAGAAACGTGACGGAAGAAATTCAGTCAGCGTGAAATATATTAAAGTTAATACAACACCCATTTTAAATCAGTATATTTAATGATTCAATTGGTTCTCAAGCACTTTTTTCAATGGGCTGGCATAAAAAAATCTCGTCGCATATTTTTTCGAGTTATCTTAGAATACAATTTCCGTAATCTCTTTTCAATAGTCATATCCTGTTTCAGTTGGCAATAAAAAACGGCTAATTGAAAATTTAGGTTTTTTTTCTTTTCAAAAAGATAACCGTTTGCTTTAAATTCACCAAGGCGCCTTCAACGTTGCGATTTATGGGGATTTCCAAATACAAAAGATATAGATTAAAAAATACTATATATTTAACAATTCTACGAAGATGAGTGTACCGTTTTTTTTCTTTATAAAACAGCATGATTTATAAATGTTTAATCATCGAATAAAAACCACAATATTGATATAAGCGTGTACACTGGAATTTATATATTGGCATGTTGATATTTATTGTACCAGGCAATCAAAATCTAACATAATTTTTTTTATGATTAACTTCAAAGTTGGATTAAAAAGAAACAATTCAGCTTTTTCGTTTCGATGCGAAATTTACACAGTTTCAACATATTTGATATTGAACTTCCATCAAGAACCTACAATTAATATTGTAAATGATATATATATTATTATTGAAACTTTTAAACAAACATCAATCAAGATGAAATAGGAACCATCCTTCACTACGAAACAAAACTGACTTAAATCTATGATTGTAAAACAATTATATTTTTCTATTATAAGTCAGTTGTAATAAGAGAAAAGTATCGTATACATTCAAGTAATCAAAAAATACGAGACAAAATATCGACAACAAAAACATACATCCTACATTAAAAAAAACTACTTTCTATGGCAAGATTTTGGAATAAATAATAAACAATATACGTTAGCGCTCACTGAAAAAAAAACTCCATATTTATAGGCATTTAGAGTAAGCCAGTCCGATTAACGAGTATTTATGACTTAATCTACAAAATTAATTTGCACTAAATCACCTTCACATTTAGATTCACTTTTTAACTGGATTTTTTTCGAATCTGATAACGAATTCTGCTCTACGGTACCTTCTAATACAGACTTTCGCGTTGGAAATATCAATCAATGCTACGATATCATTGAAGCAAGATTTCTATTTCGGTAAGACATAAAAAAAAAATTCAATATTTAAAATGACTATAAACAACTTTATCGGTTATTTTTAACAAAATAAATGCACAATATTTAATTGCATTTTTCATGTATTCTTGTATTATTAAATTTAATTTGATGATACGAAAAATGAAAATTTAACACTTTCTCTGCCCGGTTGTGCTCAAACGAAAAATGAATCTCGCCCACCTAAAATATCAAAAATATCGATATCTTAATTAAAGAAATCAATTTTGACGTCTTTTTATAAAATTACATAAAATATTCGTGACTACAAAAAAGGCATTTGAATATTAAATAAAATCGTATCACGCCTCCTTTTCAGTATTGTATGAAAATTATATGGCAAATAGCTAATAACTAATCTTCATATAATTTGAGAAGATCGATTTATTTTTGCGTTTGAATTCAATGTAGATAAAAATATATTTTTATTAATATATCTATAAAAGTTTGTAGTAGTTTTATTGGCCAAAAGAAAAACAAAGTATTATGATAACGTGCAGCGGGGCGCAGATATTTTGTAATAAAAATGAAAACGCGGCTCAACCGAACATAAATATTTTTTTATTTCAATAAATATTTAATTCAACAAAACAGGCATCAGAATCAATAAAATGGCTTTTTTCAAGTTCGAGCCAATTTTACGCGAGTTCAATCGCCCACCCGTCTTTGAAAAGTGACCTCTGAGCGACTGACGGGCGTTCGGATGACCCCGGCCGGCCCTGAGGTTGTTCTCTCACACGCATTTTAACCCCCTAAGTCCACACCTGGAATTATTCAAATATTTACCTGTGCGTCTGCAGCCCCGCGGTAATTCTGTTTGAGATTTAGTGGAATATGAAGGGCAAATATTGGGTTTATTATTAATTATTTATTGTTTGCTTTTTGAGATTATTTGATCTATCTCCCGCATCACAAAGCATTACAACGATACTGTCTGAAAAGGTTAAAATCATAAAGCTTCATGCACTTTTGTATAAAACAATACACATAGTGATTTTTTTTTCGAAATAGCTACCAATACTTACTACAATTATATTTTGATGATAAATTAAGAAAACGGTATTATTAAAAAAAAAGCCATCGTTAATATAGTTAGATGACTAATATAAATATCGATTGAGGTGTTTTTTTTTTGCTGTTAAAACTGGTCCTTGTTAAAATACTGACAATAATTAATGTTAGCATTAATTACTGCCCATCCTCTTGACGATAATTCATAGTAGGTGAATAAGAATACAAACTCCTCATTGGCGTGTGCACGGTGGTTACGAAATTCTGTTGTTGTTTTTCAAACCTTATAAATAGAAAATCCTTGGTGTCTTAATTCAATGGCGGCGGTGGCGCTATTGCGATAAATAAAATGTGATAAAAAATGACACGACTTTGGCGGGTCGACGAACGGCCGCCGGGTCTACAGGTTGACCTTTCTGAGGAAATTTAACGACGACTGGATTGCCGTGAGTTAATTCATTCATGTTTTGTCGAAGAAAAGGGAGCTGTCGAGAAAATTGTTCATATTTATAGGAGGAAAAAGGACACAAGTCCGGTGAATACAAGTTCACAAAGAAACTCGAGTAAGGTGTTAGCTATTATGTTATGACACTCTTTTGATAGTACATATTATGACGAGACCTTTAACATTTTTCTTGACACTTAAAATTGTGTAGTGATAACTGATTTACATTTTATCCAATACATTATTATTATAAAAATAGTATTTACGTTTTTTGGGATATCTTCATTCAAATGTGTACTGAGGGCAGTTGAAATTACCTGAAACAGAAATAAACAACAAGATTTATTAATTTTATGCATCATAAACAGCTAAATATTTTTTACAGTTGTATTTTAATTGATTTAAAAAAACGAGTCACGAGATAAACGTTTCAATATGCGCATTACTCAGTTAATGTTCGAATACTAAAAAAACAAACAAATAAATAAATATCAGTAGTTCACGGAAATGTATATGACCTGATAAAAACGACCACCGCCATAAGTTGTAATTCATAAAATAAGTTTTATATAAAATATTTTATTAAATAACCAACCACGATTGAATTAAAATACATTACACCATAAAAAGATGTTATTAAGGATGGAGATAGGACTTTTCTAAATAGGGACGATTACGGAGATAGGGCCTTTTCGGACATGGCCGCGGTTTGTTGGTGTACTGTGCCCTGAAACGTCACGCTTTTGCGGGCAGTTGAATGGCGAAATAAGCAATTTATAAGAGAGAATTATTGCATAAACTAACATTAATCTTGTAGTGCCAGTCTCAGACGGTCGCTTGCTAGCAAAAAGGATAAAGTTTTTCTACCCCCTACCCCACTAGAGAAAAGCTTCGCCAGTGACTATCAATATTTTCGCGATAAACAACGTATTTACATAGCGCATATGAACAAAACATATTGATTTTTTAAATGTTAAGATTTGTTTTTAGGAAGCTTCGTAGATGTAAGATATCATTTAAATAGTATATTCTGGATATTTATCATAATATGATGCTTTTTGAATGTTAATTTTGTCGAAACATTAAAAAAACAAATTATCACAAAATCGTTACTTTATTAATGAAAGCTGGCATCAAAAAAGAGAAAAAAATTAGCAATGCTCTAATTTCAATTAACTTTTAGTTATCAGTCCACCAACTAAAGCCGTCAGACGTCTCACAAACGAGGGGGTGATAAATTTTCGGTTTTTTTTTCATTCAACTGTATCGCGCTTGAAAATATATCAGATATATAAGTTGGTTGTCCCACCTTCACCCGTTATGTGTATGCAGCCGTTGTTACACGGCCGCCTTCCATAACGCAATACTAATAAAAAGAATCGATTTTACTTCTCATATTCTCGGCCCGATACAGAGCTGCACGGACCAATCGTTAAGCCATGCACTATTGTGCTTAAAAGAAGAGAAAAAAAAGGAAAGGAAAAGAAATATATCAGATAATACAATCGCCTGCAACGAACGTAGTTTAGAGAGCCTACCGACCGAATCACAATTGTTCGCTTGTTCTTGTTATATTATTAAATATTTTTCGGCCAATGCTTTATAAGCCACAGAAATATATGGTATTGTATTTGCATCTGATTTTTAAAAAATATTTCGTGGGATATTGGACAAGCTATTTAAATTGATTAGTATTATTAATTCACCTTATCTCAAGTATGACAAACCGGATATGTGTCTTCTAAAAAGACGTATGTACTTAAATTACACAAAATAACTTGTAAAAGTTCTCAAGCAAAAATTAGAAGTGAAGCTTACGAGTGTAAAATATATTCACTGCTATGTTATAGATAGGCCCTTTTAGCGAGTTCCGTGGATTTACCCCTTCGCTGCCACCGACTCTCACCTCATACCATTCGGCTTAATGCGCGATCATGCGACAGGCTTACACGTTGGACAAATGACGAAAAGAAGGCGATGATTATTTAGTCAAGAGAGATAAGGATTTTTTTCGTGTAGTTTATAAACATGCACTTTTTCAACGAAGACATCTATCTTTTTCTCGATTCCCATTATTTCTCCCGTTCTTCTGAATTTACTAACTTAATAGACAATCAGCTTGACTCACCACTACTGTTTATACTAATGCGACTAATAAGTTAAGGCCCCGCTTTCCATAATTTAGCATAAAAAATGGATATCTTAGTATCACGGAATCCATACTATATACTGTTATCTTTCAGAAAATGATGACACGATTAACAATGTCCCCATGTGCTTTAAGCGTCAATTGTTGCTTAGCTTACCTGTTCAAAAATATTCACTTAAATAAAAAAAAAGTTTTTAATATTTCAATTAGATAGTTAAATAATTAATGCTGGGGCCGAATAATAAGTCATACTCCTTGGTGAGTGTGATTTTCATCGATTAATTTTCGGTTTTTTTCCATAGGATTATTAGAATGCGTTAATGTATTGGGATTCCAAATTAAATATATAGCTCTGCGTTAGAAAAAGACATGATTTCAAAATAGGATTCCGCACTATTATTTTTAGTTAAGGTAATATTTTTTAATAAAATTTAAATGTCACCTCACTTTTAAGAACAATATATACTTATATAAAAAATTCATCTTTAAGAAAGTACAGTAGACTTATTCTCAAATTTGAATTGTTACAACTTTGTACGATTCCACATGTTTTGTCACTAACGACCGGGGTTTCGCCTTTCGGCATCGTCAGGCATTCTATCACACGGATGCAACAGACGGACAGTTAGTGACAAAACATGTGGAATCGTACAAAGTTGTAACAATTCAAATTTGATATTGAAATTCCATCAAGCACCTTCAGTCGATATCATAAATTTATTTTTACTTAGTGAAAATCGCTTACTACCTAATCAATCTTATGAAACGTCGAAAAAACTTAACTACTTACACAAAAAAAAAAATATCTGAAAATTATTTGTTTTTCGGTGAAAACGAGTAAATGATAAAATTATTATATTATATGTGAACTTCTACATGAGCAGAATTTTCAAATTTAAAAAAATATATTTAGAGTTTCAATGATAGGTTTAGGGTTCATCTCTCGCGAAAGGCAGTCTATTAGGGAACCAGAAGCAGGCTATTTATTCACTTGACCATCGCGTCGCGAGATAAGTGCGACCGGAAAACGTCGGCTAACACGACACTGCCCGAACTCAGGTCGACTTTACTTCCAGTTATCTAATTCAGTGAACATAAAAATTTTCCCTCCCGATAATTCTGTAAATAGAGCCTGCCTTGTGATTAAGCGTGTACAACAAATTGGCTATTCACTTAAAACATTCGCGGTATTTGCTACAACAGTAGAATAAAATGGTTAACGAGTACTAGAATTAGAGTATACATCATTGCATTGGAATATTTGGTAAAATATATAAAAACAACGTTTTTCTATAACAAGAGGTTTGATAATTAATTAGATAAAGAAATATTGATACCGTATAGAGTAAAATTTACTAGTTGAGTGTTGATATTCTATCATTTGTTTTTCTCGTTAAATTTTAGTGTAGTGAAATTAATTCCAAGTTGATTGATTTTTAAACAAATTTAACGTTAAATTTATTCCGTTACTGTGTACATTAACAATATTTAAAACAGGTTTAGTACTAATTACTTAATTTTTGACTACTCTTAGTGATAAGGTGTATTTCAGGAGCATTCATTATCCAGAACGGAGGCAAACAACAAAAATAATTGATGTTATTTTTTTGAGCTGTTGAAAGAACAATGTGTGTACTAAACTCATTGGCATGGCATAGTGGCCAAGAAATGAGGGGGAATTTTCAAAAATAAAAATAAAAACTTTAGATCGTTGCCTGCCCTCGACCAATTTGTCTTGGCCAACCGCCCCCACCGCCTCAGCCGCTGTTAATTCACAATTAATACATACTTAAGAATTCTTAAGTTTCATGTTGTATTCCAGAGCTGCACATAAATTATGTCTGAAACGCCATCCAGAATTTATGTATGCGCCACCAATGGAAAGAATATTATTTCCTTTGCCAAGTAGTATAACTGATTAGATACTTAAACTTTTTGCAGAAAAGAAAATTATATTTGCAATTCTGTTATTAAGGCAACTTTAACACGCACATGAAAATTAATAATCCTTGACTAATTTTCGATAGATTCGGCTGTAACTTTGTGGGAATATATAGTCTCTATAAAAAAAACTGATCGCCTGAAGGTGCTTGATGTAATTTCAACAAAAAAAATGCAAATGAACCGAAGACAGTTATATTGTATACGTGTGACAAAATGCATGAAGATGCCGAAATGCAAAATCCATATCGTTAGTGACAAAACTCGTGGAATCGTACAACTTTTCAACAATTCAAAATTGAGTATCACTATTTGCGTGAAGCTTCTTCGAGAAATATCATTAAACGAACTCCATCATTGTTATTTATTTAGAAGGTAAACTGATTCTAATAATATACTTAAAATAAAAATGATAATTTTGTTATGTTTCTCATTAATTTGCAATAATTATATTTACAACTTCGACAGCCGATAGACCATTTGAATAAATTAAAAGCAAAACACGTTATGTTCTCTTTAAAAAACATTAATATTTTATCGAAGATTTTAATAAATGTGAGCGAAATTCAATTGGATATATCGCAAATTGACTGTAACTTTTAAACTTTTCAGATTCTGTGTGTTGTCAAAAGAATTTTATTTAATATACTTTTGTCAGGTTTAATATTTTTTTATGTGTGAAATGACTTATTTAATATAATGTACGTACTTATTGTATGTTCAATGTAGATTAAATTTGGACTAACGATTTATTATTAATAATATGCTGATTTTTACAATATTGAAGAAACATTTATTTAAATAAAATGTTACGTTTAAATGACATTTGAGTCAAATTGCTTGAAGTAAACTGTTTTAATAACGAGATGGTAAACACCAAAATATATTCACTCGAAATCAACAAAACGCAATGACGTTCATTGAGTTAACGGATGAATACAAAAAAACTTGTGTTTTGGAATAAATTTTCCGGCATTTTTCTGTTTAAATAGACACCATTCACTATGCCGGCGATGTAAGTATTTTATTCATTCCGAGGGGTCAAAGAACCGGCAAAGGTCGTACGACCGATCTGGGATTATGTAAAAATTTCCGAATCCCGGCATTGCTCCAACGATGACTTATGCATGACAACATCGCGCCTTCACTGTGACGAGGACGGAGCGTCCATTTTTTTTACATCCGAAGCAAGGTAAAAACATCACTCATGTGTATCACCAACGGTATACAACCAATCATCATGAAAACATTTCTATCCATCGTAAATATGTGATGCTTCGTGTCAAAAATAGAGCCAAAATCACATTGGATAAAACCGTTGATATCTAGTATCAGTATAAAAAAACTATATCATCAAAAACACTAGTTTCTTCTAATAGAAAGTAAGAAATATGATAGTTCCTTACTTCTGGATATAAAAAAAAAGATATGTCATGAATATATACGAACGTAAGAGTTGATTTTTAAAAATCGATCATTTCTTTCGTGATATAATTTTCTGTAATAATAAAATCCTTTAACCTGAAGTGTCAAGTAAATTGAATCTCATTTTATTCAATTATTATAAAGTCATTGCTGATAAGTGTTTAATAAATACTAAGCATTTTGATCAAAATATCGTTGAAGGTTTTGATTAGTTATATTTTTTTAAATTATTTTTTCAAGTTTTTACAGTAATTTTAAAATTAAAATGGGATACATTTTAAAATGCATTACTGATTTTTACATTAAAATATTTATAAATATGACACGGTGAAAAAATAGCAATGTATTTTAGTTCTACAAAATTATTTTAACAAATACAGTTGATAGCTATTTCGGCTCACGCCATCGTCAGAACTATTAGTTTTGTTAAAATAATTTTGTAGAACTAAAATACATTGCTATTTTTTCACCGTGTTATAATGGAGTTCTACCAAGTGAATGCCAATTCAATTAATTTATAAATATGGTTTTCACATTTAATCACTGCACTAGCGACATTTAACGTTCCTCAAAATTTCTTTTCAAATGTATGACAGCTACTCTCTTAAAAAAATAATGAATAATTTACAACCGTATCGAGACTTGAGTATATGTATGTAAATGCTTTACTGACTATACCATTCAATGAATACGGCTGAAAATCTGTGGTCCGTAGGGTGAACATAAATTTGATCATAAGAACATTTTGGGAGTGGTAAAACATAGGTTATATGAATATGGTTAGTCATATATTAGCGTCCATCAATGATTTCCGATTTACTGCTTTTGCTGTGAACTGCGAATCCGCGAAAACTACTAACCCCGGTTGTCGTTGTCGTTTCTTAAACACATAGCAAATAAGTTTAATTAATCGATCCAATTTAAAGTAGTAGAATGACTAAAGATTTTTAAACCAAGGAAAAGACAGTAAGTATGCTACCCGCTTGTTACGCATTTTACGATCGAAAAAGAGAAAGTTTGCTGCAAATTAAGCTGCACACTCGCGGAAAACCGCTGTATCAATAAGTACGTTATCATCTATTCTTAATGATTAAATAATTACAAGGGCAGAGTCAATATCAAGGCTACGACGTATCATTTCTAAGTATTCATACAACTGAATCATTTTTTATTAAGTATCATAGATTGTTTGAAAGAATGTGCTACAAAAATTAAATTTTGAAAAAAAAAAAAAAAAAAGAACCTATAAGATATTTAAAAAAATGTTTTTCTCAATAACACAAAGATGTAGATTTGCGACTTGCAACGATTACTTATTATCGATTGTTTTTTGTAAAACTTATTTTTTGTCGAAGGTTCACGAGAATGAAAAGTTCTTCAATCATAGACTCGATAGACATTATATAGTAGATATTTATTCACATATAAAAAATATATGTCAATCAAAGCAGTAGAGGTGATCTATTAAGAGGTCGTTGCCACCTACAGGACAGACATTTTGAAAAGACACTCTGGCAAAACGTATTAAGTACTTCTATATACACACTACAAATCGTAGAATATTCCAACAAAGTGTTCACATTAATATTAATACCATATTTCCGGACTGCTTGAAAACTTCCTCATTTTAAACATTTTTTTTATCATAACGATGTTTGTCGAAAAATTCAAGTCTATTATTTTTTAATTAACTTCGCCTCTGGGTATCAGCAAAAATAATTAATTAATTGAGGACGTCAAATTTATAATCACAAAAAAGGCCGAAAAAATTAAGATATTTAAAAATATAAATTTTAATTAAAATGTAAAATTCACTTCACGAAAAAGCACTTCAAATGAAAGCGTATTTTTTCCATGATGTACAATAATACACTCAAAAGAAATTAAGCACTACATAAAAAATACTTTATCTACGGAGAAAATTTGCATGGACTTGTTATAATGTAAAAAAGTCAACCCCCAAAAACATTGCTGACGTTTTAGACACGAAGTATTGGAGATCATCTAAAGTTTATTCGAACTTTTTTTATTCTAGATTTAAAGAAAGTATGGATGACTATTTTTTAAAAATGCATAAATCCATCACATTTACTAAATATAATATTGAAATAAAAAAAAATTACAACGTACGTCTTGGTAATGAAATGGCTTTTAAGAAAGATAGAACCATAACATTATTTGATCTGTGTCGATTGTAGTTTTAAAAATAGGAGAGTGAACGAGAAAACAAATTTATTAATGACTGTTACGTTCCAGGCCATTAATATTTAATAGGATTGGTAATGAAAAGAAAAAATAAATTGCTATTCGAATTATGAAAAAAATGAAGAGGGACTTAATACGCATGTGTGGCTAAGGCCCAACCCAGAATAATTTTTTTTCGTTGTTCCAACAAATGAAATTGCCGAACAGTGTAATGTAAGAAACAAAAAAGTAATTGCCTTTTAATTAAAAAAATAATTTAAAATAAACATCAAATAATTTTTCGACTCCTCCTGTCTTTATTCACTCTTAATTCTCTAGGTATTTTCATTAACCAATTGATGCATTAGATTTTGTCGATGCTGATACTGTTTATAAACAACTAATACTTGTATTTAACTGCCAGCGTGAAATATTAGATCTAGCGCTCCGTGCAAGCGGATTAGAATTTCAAAGATTGGACCCTTGTAATTCTATAATGAGAATTGCAGTAATTTGCAGGAACCAATATTTTATCAATTTTAAAAAAGAATTCGAATTCGTGACACACACGCGACGCACCAGCGAGTCGCTGGAGTATGAATTGAATTGTAGGCATATTGAATGCGGATCTGTTATTATTTACAATATAGTTATGACGATGGCGGAAGGTGAAATACCTATTAACAACAATATAAAAAAAATACATGCGGTTTCGAAAATCGTTTCTTGAACAAAATATACTAAAAATATAAGAACTCAGTATACGTCCCTTAAATAAATAAACGTAGAACTTTTTTGCGGGGGTTAGATGAAGAATGAAAATTTATGTAATAGGAAATGCAACTTTGAAACCCGAATAGAAATTGTGTATGCAAAAAAGTAAAAAGGGAATCATGTCAGTTGTAAGGGCTATAATTTATCAGTGCGGTGCGGTGACTATCGTGGGGGGAAAGGCGGGCGAAGAGGGGTGAATTCAATACAAAAAGATAATAAATCAATCAGGATTCTTTCGCTTAGCACGCTATTCTGAAAGAAATTTATTTAATCCGCAATAATTGAAACGATATATAATAATAGAATTTCTTGTTTATTTTATGAATAGGAAGCGATAAATTCATCGGAAAAAGGATCGTGGGGTAATTTAGTCAGTTTTTTTTAAATATATTTCAGCCACTATTTTTATACACATTTTTTTCAATCTTGACATGTAAAAAGGACGTGGACTTAATCAATCTTGACATGTAAAAAGGACGTGGACTTAACGTCTTTTGAAATTTCATGTTTTCAATCTGTAAAATAGGCACATACAGTTCATATACATCGTGAATTCGACGCACAACTTTTAACGATTATAAAAGCTGCATTTTATGTTATAATAGACAGTTGAATTAAGACATAAACATACCGATGTTAAATTAAAATTTACAATGTTAAATAACTGATTTTCGTGCTTCAAGAAGAGTCAATGAATTAACGGAAGGTTACATTCATTTATAGTGAAAAATCTACATTCGTAATTAATCCAATCCGATTGCGATGGTCTAAAAATGACGAATATAGGAACAGTTTTTCCGATAAGAAATAGCTTTCTAGCGGAATCTTATCGGGAATCTATTTCTTATCGGAAAAACTGAATTCTTTCAATAACGAGACAGTAGTGTAAAAGAGTTTTTTATCCGCTGTATGGTTGCATTATGGAGCGTGAACATATCGCATGATTTAATGCCACTAGTTAAAACGCCTCGAGTGTTAAAACGGTCTTTTTGGTATCACAACATGTAATCCATACCAGCATTATAGTCAGGATTAAATACAATGAGCGATTTCTTACAAGAAAGATCAACTGATGTAAAAATAAATCATTACGTGGTTTTTTATATTTAAATTGAAAATTAAAATTTTATAATTAAGAAATATTTAAACAAATCATTTACAAACTAACTAACGACACGGTGAAAAAATAGCAACGTATTTTGGTTCTGCCGATGGCGTGTGCCGAAATAGCTATCAACTATATACAATAGAATTAAAATTCATTGCTATTTTTTCGCCGTGTTATAATGGAGTTCTCTCAAGTAAATGCCAATTCAATCAATAAACTAAATTAAGGCAAGATTTTCTTAATAAACAATGGTTTATAATAAAACACATTAAGAGTCCAATATGCAGACAAAATAAAGCATGTTAAAAAATATTCAGTAACATTAGTAATAAATGGGAAAGTTTTCATGTTAATTAAAGTAGATTGAAGATATTGGAATCAAGGAAACCGATAAACAATGCGAATTATAAAATTTCGTTACGAGAATTCGTCGCTAAAATTTATTATGCATTTTTTTTAACCCATATTAAGAGAAAATAATGTTTCCCATCTATGATATTTTTGGAATTTCTTACTTTCAGATGAATCCTAACAGAAACGCATTTATCAGTGACATTTGGTAATTTTTTTAATCGATTATGAGTTGCGTGTCGTAAAACATAATCAGAATTTTAATTTCATTCAAAGTCATATATCATTTTTCGTAAATTAAGCTTAATACAGTGATTTTTACAGGGCCGTACTAAACACGCTAATCGTGTCTATTGTTTTAATTTTGTGGTATGCGAAAATGTTTTTACATACACATTCACAAGGTCACCGTGTGCATACAAAAAGCCAGTAAAAAAACAATCTGAATTAATTTTTAAATGATAAATTATTTCGTGAGATCACTTGCGGAAATAATTTTGAGCATTCAAATAGTTTATAGTGGCGCTCTTATTTTTAGCTAGTTACCTTCGTGTCTATATTAACCTGTCAGTGTATAATAATTATGAATCTAATATCAAAACGCAATGTTATTTAATAAGTTTTAACAGTTAAGTAATCAATTAATATTTATTTACAACACAATATTTGCATAAAATATTCATTTGCTTGCTTTATCATAAATAAACACATAATAATGAGACAAAAACAGACAAATTTTAATGTTTCAAAGAGATATTTTTAATAAATAATTAAAGGAAATCGGACTACATGTTACAGGAAATAGTTGTCGTTTTTGGTATCACCATTGGCAGGTTTCTTCAAATTGGGCACAGTTGTTATATTAAAACAAAAATTTCAAATCGTCCCTAATCAATGACAATAAAAGTTGATTAGATTTTTTGCAGAAGAAACTTAATAAATTTTTGGTGTGTTGTATAAAAAAAATCTATACAAATTAACTCTCTCATGCAATGCTTTTCTGTGTGTGTGCTGATAGTAAAATTATTTCATAGACGGACACATAAATCAAGGCAAGATTTAAATGTAAAAATGTTGGAACGTGTAAACTGAATAGTGGTGGTGAATGCAGATAATTTTCCCGTAAGATATCGGCGTTTAATAGGTTAAATAAACTATGTTCACATAATGTGGGTAGCGTTTTTAAATTATATCATAAAAATTTACAATTGCTTTTAAAAGATCAAATATACATTGATAGCTTTATTTTGTCGGTCTAAATACTATTGCTTTATATATATTTGATTGAACGCTTATCTAAATAACTAATATTTACGAAATCTAAAAGTACACTCTTTCTTCTAATTTCCGGTAATTTATAATGCCTACACAATAAAGGTGCTTAATTGCGTTCTCGTAAACCTGACAAGCAAAAAACGCTCTTAATGCATATGTCTGCCGCAGGGTATTGTTTTTGAATGATTGACAATGAAACTGAACGCTGTTTATGTAGATTCAAATTATCATTGCAAGTTCCGACGATTTATAATTTCGTTGTTCATTAAGGTCACTATCGCTAACATATGTCAAAATGTCATTTATTCATATTTAACTGTTACGATGAAACCTTGGTGGATTAAAACAATATGGCTAACGAGACAGCGAAAGTCTAGTTTTACTACACCACACGTAACTAAATAAAATAACATTATTCAGCTACTTTCTGTAATGCGAAACAATCAGCCGATTCATTAATGCCTAAGACAAAAGTGTCACAACTCAAAAATAACTAGTACCAAAAAAATGACAAAATAAGTTAGGGAACGAACGTTTATTTATTTAGGTACGTATGTACTTTGTGTTTCCCATGCAAAACTAAATAAAAACTGTCATATTTCAAAATTTGACAATATTCACGATTACAGCAACGACAAATCGACACACAGCCGCAAATTATTGGAAATTTGATAAAATACAAAAATTACATTTTTAAAGAAGTGGCGATTTTTGAATTGTGATACCACTTGTGATAAATATACCATTTAGCAAAGTAATAAAAACTAAGAAGTTTTTATATTCAAGCAAGCAAGAAACTATCCATATATTTCAACTCTTAATTAAAACACTTCGTGATCACAAATTAATTGCTCCTGAGTGAACTAAACCAATACAAAACTGACACAAAAATCGTAAAGACGTGTAATAATATTTGGGCAACCCAATAATAGATGGCGCGTATATAAACGTTTACTGAATCCGGTTCGCGTGCTTGTTGATAAATATTGTAATGATTCGAACGGAGTGACCACAGCGGGCACCCAGGGCCGAACCGTGGCGCCACCAAAGAGAGCGTGGGCA
This sequence comes from Himalopsyche japonica, assembly GCA_028555115.1. Lineage (NCBI taxonomy): Eukaryota > Metazoa > Arthropoda > Insecta > Trichoptera > Rhyacophilidae > Himalopsyche > Himalopsyche japonica. The sequence goes on from JAHFWJ010000616.1 coordinate 319,131, forward strand.
GATCTGGACCAGAACACGAATCGATTTATTGCATTAATTATAACACAAATTAAGCTTATAGATTATGATGTATAGATACGCTGATAAAATGTACATAGCACATAAAATAATTTATTTAAACAATATCGACCACATTTATAGGCACTGTCGTCTAAAGTAGTTAACTCATTGATTTTGGATTTATGGCGTGAATGTTTGCGATATCGAATCATATTTGTTTACTGAAGAATCAATTCATTGCTAACAAAGCAAACTTTTTCCTGTCCACCGCTCTCAAATACATCAATTCGAAACCTGAAAAGTTATGAAAACTCGTTAACACATTTTATTCTTATAAACGTTGCAGCCATGATATCCCCAGCAATAAGCAAATAATCGACAATATGATAGATGTAGAGGATATTTGGCTTTCTGATATCTACGTCTAACCTGAAAATGTTTCATGGATCCTATTTGGAGTAAAATTAATAAATAAGCTCTTGATTTAATGTTCTGATATCGTTAAACTATCAATATCTCTAGTGCGTTATTAAACATGAAGCTGTATGTCTATCTGTGTACATTTCTGTGTGAGTGTTACAAAAAATTCAAGACAAATGAATATCGTAATATTATAATTGATAAATATATTTAATTAATTTAAAACTGCTTACGGGATATGTCAAATATTGAAATGTGTCACATTTAACTGTTACTTTATAATACTATACAAGGACAAGTATGTTTATTTACCTTTTGAAATTATTATAATTATGTTAAATATTGATATTTATTAATCTTGTTTATATATATAATAATAATTATAATAGCTGCTATGTAAAGTAGTTACTGATACATATTAATTATAATCTTGCTCGGAATATATTAAGAATTATGTAAATGAAAACAATGTTACGTCAATTGATATTATTATGAATAAAAGATTTTTTAAATGTTTTTTCTACGGCACTGCTAAGTAAAATGTACTTACTTGAAATTTGCTACCAATCAGAGAATCGTACTAGTTTTTAGCGTATTTTACGTATACTTACATACAAAAGGAGATTTTAACAAAATATAATATTATACATTATAATATAAGCTACTTCGTTGAAATGTTTGCACACAATTAAGTTCATATTTTACTTTTTAAATATGTAAATACGTTTGTTCAAGTTTTTTTAATAAAAAAAACCGCCACATAAAAAACAACCTAATGGACTAAGCCTTGAAGATGAATAGATACGGTAGCGCCTTTCTAAACAATAGAATTAGGCAATTGGAATAATCAAGAGAGAAAAAACAATCCGGATCTGGTAGGTGTTTTTTGAATAAGATAATAAATATTTCATGATCGTGACACTTGAGTGTAAAAAGATTTTGCTTTAAGCTCATTATCGTCAGTTGATAATGTCAATGTTTAAAAAAAACCGGTATTTTATTGCTTCAAAATATGCTGGAGTGTGACTATTGATAAATTTGTTTGCTAGATTCTAACTTAAACAAAATTGACAAAAAAACTATCAAATTGGACGATAATATATTATTTGAAATAGACTTATTTGTTTGAAGATATCGGTAAAATTTCCTACAGGTCTGCAAAATATCTCATGCTGTGCTTATAATATAATATGATTTCTTCATTTGAAATGATAAACTATTAAACTGTTTGACGTATTTCGTAGGGTAAAAGTTTCACTCATATTAGAGGTTTCTGCAATCAAACTCTAAAAGCTGAGCAGACCAAGCCAACATATGCGCGGCACAACATCAATGGTGATGGGTGCACGTGACCTCTGAAATCGCTGTTAAATTTGCATTGAGTAGGAAACGCAATTGTGTTTTTTTTATATATAGAAAAAAATAATAATATATCAGGCTTTTTTATATGATGACGGTATTTGATACTTGCAAATTTTTTCTGTATACTATTTGTATTCAAAAACTTATCGATAAAAAAGGCAATACCATGTTTGATGGTTCTCTGTTATGGTTCTATAAAAATAATTTTTTGAATAACCGAAAAAAGTTTAATAAGATCAGTATAATTGTTTAAATGTGTAACCTTTTTTTCTTTTTGGTAATATGGCAGTCGTCATTGACGTGGACAATTGTAAGCAAGTAATATGCACAATGTGAGGATTCATTTGTTTAATGAAATTTCACTCTTCATCGTACGCACTTGGTAATTTTATCCTAATAAAAAATATTTATTGCCAAACAATAGAATGGATGGTGTGTGCGTAAAATTTTTTACATAGGTATAAAGCAGCTCAAAGCATTCTTAAAAATTCAATTTCCCGGAAAAGATAGATCTTCAAAGCGAAAAGAGAGGACGAGAGGAATGTAAAAAAATACGCAACACACGGCCCGATGATAAAGCGCTGGCGAAGATAAATAAATTTGGCTTATTTCCTGATAAAATGCCTGTGAAATATGTTCAAGAAATGGAATTTTCATTGGGGCGTGTGAATTTTTATTTCAACTTTCGGAAACTATGAACGGATAACTCTAGTCGAATTTGTTATTCGGTAAACGATAAGAACGCGTTTCAATTTTTTTTCGCATAAAACATTCGCGATACAATTTGTTTAACTAAGTGGGTGCCTGTTTTTTTGCACAGGGCCGTTACGACAAAGAAAACATTTGACACTGTTTTTATTTTCATCACTCAATGAAACTGGACAAGAAAAAAAAACATTTGTCAATATAATATTGTATATCAATAAAAAAAAATGAAAAAAAGAGATATACGTATATATAATACATATATCAATAAGAAACTCTATTTATTATTATAATGAAAAACTTCCAATCAATAAGTATATTGCTCTTACAATTTTCAAATATTAGTTCCTGTAGATCTGTGTACTAGAATGCTGATTCTGAACTAATTCAAATTTTATACATTTTATCGTTTTCATCACAAGAAACTGGTCACATTTGAAAATGAATTTATTTTTGCTATTTATAGGATTTCATTTTGTTCTTTTAATACGATTCAAATACTAATGCATACCACAAAAAAATCATTAAATCTGAAAAATTCAAAGCCAGTTTTAAAAATCAACACCTTTTTGCACACGTCCCGAGGCAATGAAAAGGTCAGCTGCAACAGTGTTATATCTCGCGGGCGAGGTAGGTGGTTAGTTTTACAACTCATCATCACGGTAGTAAAGATCCGTTGACCGGTAAATAGACATGATATTGGAGTTTACCGCTATCATACACTGATAAACCGAAATTGGATCTGTGGGCAAGATTACATTAAGCCACTTACGGACGGTTTACTACCGTTCTATGGCAACGGTTCACATATTGTGTCAAAGGTCGATGGCGTGTGCATTTCTTTATGAATCATATATTTCCCAATTTGGATCTACTAATACATTATAACATACATACGTGCTACATTTTTTCCGATAACAATAATCTGTTGCAGTACATAGGTACGGTTTAAAATTTTATTATCGCGTAATAAATTTTGGCAATGCTTTTTTCAATGCTGTGTGAGAAGTCATGTTTGAAAATTTCAAAACTGAACTCTGAGTTGAACATTGAATGGTGTTTCGCAAAAGCTTGGCTGCGCGTTTTTTATTTATTATTTAAATAATAAATAAATAAACATGACAATATATTGTATTGCAATTGATGCCAATACGTCATACATTTGACAAATGTAATAAATACATTTAGCACAATAAAAAAAAAAAACAACGAAAATATATTTAACATAAAACATTCAAATTAGAAAAGAATTAAATAAGTTCAGTTATGAGGTAAAATTCATTGATATAAACGATTTATACATGTTTAAAATATAATGATTATTCCAAATGCCAAATATGATTGATATTAATAAAAAAAAAAAAAAAAACATTTATTTTTTTTATAACCGTCAAAATATAGTGATGAAGGTATAATATGCAATCAATTCTGTTTCGATTTATGTTTGCCTATATTTTTAAAATGATGTAACGAATATAGTTATAAACTGATGACAAATTATTAATAATTATTTTCTCGATGCATTAAAATCAACGACATCTTTACAGTGAACTAAAAGATAGATCCATTAATAACATAAAATATGTATTGATGGTACAAAACCTGATAAAGCGAAAATAAATTGCAAACCGCTACATACGGTAAAGACGGATTTACGGAAATATGACATTAATGTTATTTTAAATGACCCATGAGAGGTCATAAATTTTCAACTAATTAAAATCGGGGAACTTTCAAAGGGAAGCAATTAAATATTAAACACAAATTCCAGGAAAACTCATTAACTTCATAAATTATGTAATTGCATTAACCGTCGGAAAGCACTTCAGTGTCGATATTTTTTTATATAGGAAAATCATCTTCTGTTAGCATTTATAATGGTTAGTTAGTTATTGAAATAATTTATTAATGAACATGGTTTTGATTTTCATATATGTATATTCTAACAAATCTACTGTAATACGTTTATAATAAATGCTTCTGGACTAATAGCTAATTACATCGTTTATCTACAGGCCGGAAATGATTTTCATCGCAGGTAAGCAGTCAGAAGCCAGCTGTCAATATGTATTTTACAAATAACAGGAAAGCCATGTTTATTTATTTATTTGGAGTGTTTTCAGCGACAATTTTGCCATGTCAAATGATTCAACTTGGTTGATTAAAAACTATTACTAAAAAATCTATGTAACGTACGATTTATGATTTAAAAAAATGTGTTTACATTATAATGAGAGGATGTGTTTTTAAGTGTGCAATAGATTTTTTACTTAGGCAAATATTAATCCATCAATCATGTGGCCGAATGTGAAAGTTAGTTATTTTGAATTTAAAATAGGCAACAATTAGCCGATCTAACGTATTATAAGTAATCAGTGTAAAGACAAACTTTACTCCTAATCGAAACGGAACAATAAAAAAAACTTCGAAGTATTTTTATTTATGAAAATTTCGATGACAAAACCAATGTTTTAAAAACTTCCCAAGGGACAGTTTTAAGTGTCATCATTGACAGAAAAGAATCTTAAAATTAGATTCCATAGTATGCATAAGGTGACGATTTTGTGACATTTTAAATGAACAAGGATAATAATTCTTTATTATTTAATTCAATTCAGAGGAAAGATAATAAGGTAGGCGAGGTAGATTGTATATAAAAGAAACGTGAATGATTTTTTACACATCATAATGTAAACGGTTACACTGATGATGGTCTCGAGACATGAACTTAACTCGATCGTGGGAAACTCAAGAGTTACATAATAATAAGAGCGTTGCTTTAGTCAATCTCAACACTTTAATGTCCTAATGTAATGCAAATACGATTCATCAGAAATATTATATATATTTCGTTTCAGTTTGTTGAAATTTTTCTGTTTATCTTTAGCGACTATTTCAAGATACGAAATTTGGCAGAGTTAAATTTTAAAACATACCTTTTTTAATATTAATCAATTTTTATGTGATCAGTTTTGCCTTAAGAAGGGTTAGATACGCAATGCTCAAATTTAATTGTATCAAGAATATTTTGTAAGTCAATCAATGGAATGATTGAAATTGTGTATAACGATATAACAAATCGGTTAACAAACTAATATCCACGAATACACAATATAGAAGAATCGATTGTACTAAAATATTTTAATTAAAATATTTTTATTAATTTTTAATTTAATTATAGGAGTAACAAAATAATTAGTTGAAAAAAAATGTATTTCTTCTTACGAGTATCCAATAATTTTTTCTAACTATACATGATGCCAAATACCTCTTGGGTACTGATTTTTAATGTTTATTTAAATAGTAATTATTTTGTATAATTTATAAACAACCTAAAATCTGTAAATAAAATATTATATTTGTGGATGTTTAATTTCATTTAATCTATAATAATAAAATGAAAAATAATGGCACTGTCATAAATAATGATTAAAATTGTGTGTTAAATCGTAGTCGTAGATATGTGGACATATTCGGTTAGGCACATACAAATTTAATATTCAGGAGTTTAATATGACATAAAAGGAAAGGTTCAAAAATGTACCAAAATACCCGAGACGGGCAAAGAATGCTCAAAGATATCCGAATCTCACAGGGTCAAATGTAAAAAATGCCTAACCTCTCCGGGGCGGTCGCCATTAATATTTTTATCCATAAATATGTATAATAATATCGAGCTTGCGTAGCCAAGGGGTTAAGGTTACAGCGTGTGTCGATACTATCTTGCTCGTTAATTAATTAATTGGTGGGGCATTCTTATTATGAGATAAGAAGATTAAAATTGCTTTCGGGCGAGGTATTTGTAACAATTAAAATGCCATTTTTGCGGTTACTCTTTGTAAACTTGAAACAAATTTTAATATTATAAATTCTTCAGAATTTGCAGAGGGAATTTTTTAACAAGGTTTTAATAATTGGAGGGTTCGCAGGTCAGTATTTAAATATTTTCACATACATGATTACTTTTGTATATATGAATATGTGCATGTCTGCTATTATTGTGAGGCCATATCGCTTCATAATGGAGGTATCACAAAGGTATTTTTTCAAAGAGACCAGTTTGAAATTTGATTTTTCATCCACTTTTTTTTCATAGGAAATAGAAATAGAAAGTGTAGGGCTAGGATATGACAAGTGGTTAGATAAACACTCACGCTACGCAACGTTATTAAGAATAGGGTGTGTGAAAAAGAATTTAGAAATCACAAGCACCTATGCCTTCGCACAAAAATCAATACATTGTGTTAAAGGCTGTCCGTGCTGGGATTCAAGCCAGCGAGACCCGCAACGGAAGCCTACAATGAACAATACACAAAAAATACATATATTAAATTCTGAATGTTCTATAATAATCTGATAATGTATTGTCAGTTTGAATGCCTTATTAATTTGCCGAATTATACAGATCGTATAAAAACCTAGATATTGTTTTTAAGCCCGTCGCTTGTTATTAAGTCGATATTTTAAAAGATTGCTTGTATATTATATATATAAAAATAATATAATTTATCAAAGACCAGAATAATAGATAAATAATTTTATTTGACTGAGATATACAATCCAATGACACTATTCGGTATACATCCAAAATAGTTCACGATTGACGCAAACGATCAAAATCAGGGCTTTGCTATCAATATAAAAGTAAATTAACCCACACCGGCGTAGTATGTATATTATTCATTATAGCGTGTTGGGATTATTTATCCAGGAGAGTCAAGCGGCTCGCTCTAAATATTTCAGAGGCAATTTTACGATTTGAATTTTGAAAGACGTTAGCTGGTAGCGTGTCGAGGACTGATTAAAAAAGCGAAAAGTTTTTATCGGGCGATGTCTTCATACTCGGGCAGCACGACAACGAGCGAACGTTTAGCGTTACAGCTGCGCGGCAACGCAATGGTTAAATTTAGTGAAAATACTAAAAAATAATTGGCGAGATTCTATTTCAGATTTCACGTAGATTACGAGCTGCCGTCGTGGTAAGTATACACAACAAAACGAAGTGGTGGTGGTGGCAGAACGGGCTTCGCGAGGTACCTACACGTGTCAAATTACTCATCTCTTTTACACAGATTCACTGTAATCAATAAAAAAAAGAAAAAAAGTAATATCAACATATTGTTAACTCAGTCATATCTGGGTATATATACACCTATACCACTACGTTTAATTTCCATAAACTCTTAAATATACTTTCTTAGATAATTATAATTGACATTGGATGATATTTTACTCTAAATATAAATGTAGTTTTAATCATTTAATGTTTAAATTTTATATTCTTCGGCTCTATTTGTTTTAAAATCAAACATATATTCAAATTTGAATTGTTACAACTTTGTACGATTCCACGTGAACTGACAGTTCTGTTGTATCCGTGTCATAGAATGACTGAAGATGCTGAAATGCGAAACCCGACAAAACATATGGAATCGTACAAAGTTGTAACAATTCAAATTTTATATTGAAATTCTATCAAACACCTTCAGTCGATATGATAAATTAGAAATATATATTCTTAAATTATTATAAAGGTTCCATGTTGTTTATATCATATATATATTGAAAGATATCTTTGATATGTATTTCATTATTTATTCTATTACGACATTATTGATTCTGTTTATACACATATCATGCGGAAAAAATGTGAAATATAAGTGCCATTTTCATTTACTTTTAGAGCAACGATATATGCATATTTATAGCTCAGCCCGCTCACACACACACTCTCTCTGCTTGTGCATAGTTTTTGTACGAAATATTTAATAAACGTAAACGAGGATTGAGATGAATAAAACTGCAGCAAAATTCTTTGAAATTTTTCAATATGTTTCACGTGCTAAAACGTAAGAGACGCATCACTTTATATACATATTAATAATAACGGTCGAGAAGAGCAAAGGAGTATAAAATAGCAACATGAAGAAGTTGTACGCGAATTCCATTATGGAATTCGGGGGAAGTTTCGCAGGGAAGAGAGGGTAAGGGAAAATAAAAACAAAAAGAAAAGCGGAGAATTTCTCTCGCAGTAGAAGGAGGGAAGAAAAATTATCGAGAGTCCGGTCGTCTGGGGAGCCATCGTGTAGAGGGAAAAAGGCCCGCTTAGACGGAGAGCAAGTGTGCATTTGGAGTAAGGCAGTGGCGCTTGTTTTATGGGCGAAGGCAAGGAATAAAAAATCCCAGAGATAAATAAGAACCTTTGAGGAAGGCTCGTAAATTCATAAAAGAGGAAATCTGTAAAGCACATATTACACACACAGCAAAAGAAAACAAACATTACAATGCTCTGATACAATTTCGGGTCAAACAAATCTGTCTGTCATACAATTCGGCAGTTTTATTTATGTGATGTATAAAGAAATCTTTTCGTTGCATTCGACTTCTATACTTTTTATTAAACTTGAGTGATTACTTAAATAACGTAAGTCTACATAAGCTGCGATGAGGAATATATTTAATATTATTAAAACAGACGTCTCTTGGTAGTTTAAAGTTTCATAGGTAGGAGAAACAACTTTAATACATAGCTACAACAGTTATATAATTAAGGATTTTTTTAATGTGTAATACTTGAAGTGGCAAGCAAAAATGATTTTAATGAAATTAAAAACCACACTTAAGTTTTTCCTGCAAATCTGAATCCAAACGTGTCATAGGCCTGCTTAAAAGCCAGTCAGTCGTACAAATGGCTTTATTAAATCCGCCACTGGCTTACGTCTGCAAAACCTCAAAGTGTTTGGCAAGCATCACGGCGTGGATTCCATCACGATCCACCCTTGAGCACTCCTCGCCCCATCATCCCCCCAGAGATCCTGCGTCCAGTGCAATGCCATTTTTCATTCCCTAATCTATCGATGTCCTAACGGATAAAAAGGGTTGCGCTGAATGGAGTCGATCGCTATTCTCTGAAGGCTTTCCTATGAAGGAATATTTCAAGGACGATTGGCGTCAAGGTCGCTACATGAAATTTATTGGTATTGATGATTTTTCAAAGAGATATAACATAATATTCAGGAAATGTGCGAAATTCATGACAAACACGTAATAAAAAATGATAGCATAATCAAATAATATCGTATAGAAAAATATATTACATTTTTACAGTTTATTTAAATAAATCGATTATTTATTTTTTATAAGTTTTATACAGTAACCAATTATATCAACACTAAAATATCAATTAAATATTATTTTATTTAAGGTCGAAATCTGAAAAATTTATAAAGATACTAAATTTTAAATCACTTTGAATTAAACACGAATTTTAATTAGATGAAAAAATACCACGTTGATGTTTCGACATAAAAATAAATTTTTGAATGTAAAATATTTGCAATCAATTTAAAATGTTTTTAACGAATACAATCATATATAATATTAATCTAAAGTGTAAAATATGGCATCTTAATGGAAGTATCTTGGTATTTGTTTTTTTTATTTAATTGCTCAGTTACTAATTTTTGTACAAAACAAAGAAGTAGTAGAAAGGATAAGGGCTATAACAAAACTATCGGATATATGAGAGGGGATTTCAAGAGATCAGAAGCCTTCATGCCTTCTCACAGAAATCAATATTTGATTAAAAACAGCTGTTTATACTGGGACTCACAAAAGTCAATTATATTGACCACTACACTTCTCTCTTTTTATCGTTATCGTTACCAAATGAAGATAATAAAATAATGTTATAAAACACTTTTCAAGCAAGCAAATTTATAAGATTGTCATATGAACTTAAAGAAAACGAATAGGTACTTTCGATGAAGACACTACTATCCACAGTCGAATAAAAGAATTCGTTCGCTGAGGTCCAGTGGAATATCGTAGATTACACACACGACACGAACAAAAGGAATAAGAAGGGAACGGGTTATTGATTTATGTACGCGATTCATCACAACGTTATGTCATGACATCGCTGTCCCGCTAGCGGTTCAAATGCGGCCACTGTGCGCCGTCTGCTCCGAGTGAAATCTCAACGAAATTCAAGAGAGCGATAATCACACGCTTCTACGCACGCCGCACTCTGGTATTTATTGAATGACTTCAATCTATTTTGCGAAAATTATCAGTATTATTCTAACAAAATCTGCTCCAATTTAACTACAAGAAGTAATGTCTTTATTGACTGCTTATATGTATAAAGAGATGTTGCTGAATATTATTCATTGATTAAGGTAAAACTGATTTATGGAATGAAAGTAAATATTACATATAATGCATCAACTGTTGAGATGAGCGATTATAATTAAACTGTTATTGTGTAAAAACTTTGGATAACGACTAAAATTTTGTGTTAAAATGAAATACTATTTGTCAAAAAATCCATTAGTTAAACGAACACTAACACTAGTGGCTTTTTAAAAATAATGCGAGAATATGGTATATTTTACACATTTCAGCAGAAAAAGGGTAACATACAAAAATATTCATAAATGTAAATAAATGTAATATAAAATAGTTAACTAGTGACGTCGGGGGCAATAAGATACTAAATTGAATATTAAAGTTCTTTTGCTAAATAAATTTAACCTTTATGAACTGATTAATTAAGCTTTTTTTATTGATCATCAACTTATGTTGAAAAAAATATTTTTTGAACATTGCTTTGCATTGTATTTTTAAATTTAAAATTTAACACAAGCAACACAGTACAGTGTGCGTGGAGGATTGATTTTTGTAACATTGCCGTGACTAATATATTATTTAAATAAAATAAGGGTAGAATATTCATAGAAAAATATAAACACAATTTAATATTACTTACGCCACAGTTTGTATGTAATTTATTAATAAATATATGTATCTATAAAATATAGAAAACCTTGTAAAATAAATAATTAAAGTATAACTTTCGAAAGATAAAACAAATGAAATTGTATCCTGGAAAAGCGATTACCGCCTAAAATATTAAATAATAATCATTATCGGTACAAGTTTCGAGAACAAATTTGTATAACAAAATAAAGTAAACAGGGGCGGTGCGAGTTGACCGACTGGGGTGGGGTTCACTTTTGATAAAATAATTTTGTGGAAGATTCCACTGGCCACCCTCCTCATTTCTAGATATTAATTACGGCCAATTCGTTCATAAATAATGACGTAGTTAACGCGTTCGAACCTGGTAGTGAAGTTGAAAGTTATATGCAATATTTTGTATACTTGATAACTATTTGAAGCAAAATTTGTAATGACAATTGACAAAGCATTGAAAAATCTTGTGAAAAGCGGATTTAGCTATGAAAAGAGTTTTATTTTTTTTTTACACTTGTAAAAAATGGGTATTATTCAGAATCTGTTTGAAACTTTGAATCAAAACGTACGGATATTTTGATTCAAGAAATAAAACTGCGATATATTGTTAGAACAAATAACATTAAACCATTTCAAATTTTTCCGAAGAATTCACAAACCTTTTCTTTTCGCTTTTCTGGTAATAAGTATGAGATTTTTAATAAGAATTTATTGGATATCAATTTTTACCATATTTTCTGTAAAAGTTGAGAAGAAACCGGGTTCAAAATTTGTCATACATTTCTCAAATATGTAATTGGTTGGTATTATATTTTTTTTACAAACACCGTGAAACCCGCTGTCGTATTTCGCCGAATAATCCGTCTGGCAGACGCAGTGTTAATTACGGCCAATTCGTTCATAAATAATGACGCAGTTAAGAAAACGCAAAGACAGCAGAGAAACTTATTAGAATTCCCGCACAGGGGCGCACGTTAGGGGTGGGGGTTACGATAGGAGAAAGTAGATGGGGGTTTCTTAGACGTTTAATAATTTTTCATTCACGGTGTTCGCCCAGCGATTACATGATTCTTATTATGTAGGCAAGAAATAATACTTATGAAATTTTATCTAACTAGCAGTGTTGTTTTTTTAGATGTGCTGTAGATTTTTTTACATTTATGATTCTTTGCATTGCTGAGAAAATGGAGCACGTAAATATTGGCGAAATATTTCGCAAACATGAGAGTTATGCCATTTTTTATAACAAGAATAAGTGTTGTATGGGCAGCGTAATTGTTGACAAAAGCTACTAAACTTACGTGAATCATCATTTAATTCCATAGTCATGTTTACAGCAAAAGAATAAGTCACATATTAAATAGCATAAGATTCAATGCAAAATAATATAAAATTCAAATGTGTTCCAATTTCAAATGAGACTATGTGATTTGAAACGTTGCTCTCAGAAATAGATCTCTAGTCGGTAATATAAGTTTCTTTCCCGCTTTAGAAGGAATATACTTAAATCTTTAATTTAAATATATATCGATTGATCAAAGTGTAATTTTTTTTTAGTAATTTTACACTGCTATTCGTTTGGTTTTTCTTCTTTTAATCAAAACGGAATTGCCTTTGGTGCCTAACAGACACTGCAGTGCGCAGGTAAGGAGATTGTGCTACCGGAAAAGTGTCAACGGCGATTATCGTGCCTAACCGGATATGGAAAATTGAATCGCTTTTCGGCTGCCGCCATTTCCCACCCGGCCTAACAAAAATTCCACTTTTCCATTCCATTTCACGTGAATAATAATTATTATTATTGCAGCAGCGCCGTGTGCTGCCATTAAAAGGGAAATCGTGTAAGCCATTAAAAGTTTCTGATTTTCCCACACATAAACACACACTAACACGCCTGCAATAATTGGGACTCGGACGAAATCATAAAAGTGGTTTCTTGTTTTGATATCTGCAAAGGGAGAAATCACTGGTCACGAAGCGGGGTGGCATAATTCTAATTCAACCTCAAGTTCAACATTTAAGCTCAATATATCAAATAGTTGTTTTTATTACGAAAATACGTTCTTAGAATAATATATGTTATTCAGAAAAATAAATTCAATTAAAAAAATGTATGAAATGAAAGCTCATGCATGAAACATGAATATCTGTATCGCATATTTATTTTATAAAGTTGTATAAGAAAATATATATTTTTTTAATTTACATTCCACATACACACTTACATAAAATCGATTTTGTTTGTAGTCATATGACTACGTTGGCATTGAAATGTATTTTTAAAAATTACAAATATCATTTTGAAAGTGACGAGTAAAAAGTATAAACACAATTATTTTCGGAATATTAATCAATTTATCAAAGTATACTTTACAGTTACGTGAGTATACTTTTATGCCATTCATTTTATGTAACTATAATCCGCATAGCAACAGAGCTCATAAAATTATCCATATAGGGATCACAGCGTCTATTTATAGATCTCGTTTCTTTTTAGGTGTGGGGTCCTAGTCGTAATAAGCAATCAAAATACACGTATTAAAAGACGTGTTGTTAATTAAAACACGACTCTTCAACCACTGATACAAATAACATGACATCATAAATAAACGAGATCATTATTTATATTTTCAACAGTATAATTGTATTTCGGCTATAGGTAATATTTTGGTACATATTAATTATAAGTCAGCTATTGGTATGGTAAAGTTTACAATGACGTAATATCAGTTACCAATTGCATCATTGAATAAGTCCCTGAATCCTGATAGCAGAAGCGTCTCAAATAATTATTACCTGGAATAAAAGAAAAACATCAATTAGATACATATAATTATTAATTCAAATAAAATTGTATGTTGTTTAACCGCTTGAGTGCCGCGATTTTAAGCTAGGTGACATTCATATACCGCGAATTTCTTTTTATTGGAAAAAAACTTATCGAATTTATGAATAATACTATTGTTTTATTTATAGAATGACATATATTGTTTGAATTTTTAATATCAAAGAGTCGAAATTTAGACTTTTTTTTGATGGGTTGTCACTAGCATTCAAAATATTTTATAAAACATTAATAAAAGTGAATAGTTTGAATAATTAAAATTAAATAATAGGGACAGGATATTGACATCTGAAATAATTGTGTGTGAAAGAAAAGTTCAGGGCTGTCACAAGCTGGCACAAGCAAGAATTCAGGTATAAATTCAACATAAAAGACCCAAATGGTGAATGTTGGCCAAAGGATACATTCACAATTATTCACATTTCAATTTTATGGATTACACCGAAAGTGGCACCCCTGGCGACATCTCTACGTGGACTTCTATGGAATTTTGTTTTTCGGTAATATTTATTGACAGGAATGACACATTTTTTTCCATGATAAGAGATAAATGTCTCTAACAATATGTGAAAAAATCACACGATATTTCCGATTGGAATATTGTATACGTATTTTTAAATGTCTGTGGACACATGTCCCTACGGTATTCGCGTCGTTCCCGCCTAGAGGACACATGTGTCTTCGCGGTATTGAAACGGTTAAAAGGTGCGTCGCAAGAAACTTCATTTAAAGCTGAATATGAATCATGGAATGACTGATAATGCTATAAGGCGAAACCTAAGTCATGAGATGAGTAACATATCTTGTGGAAGTATACAAAGTTTGAACGATTTAAATTTGATATTGCAAATCGATCGAGCACCATCAGTTGATGATATCTTAAAATAAAAAATCAAGTCTCAAAAAATAACATGACACAAAATCCTGCGGGTGAAAAAAATTAATTTAATTTGGATTAAGTTGGCTACAGTTTCAACGGTATTTTCATATATTTGTTTTTCCAGTTTTTGGGGCATCCTAGGAAGTGTATAATGTAGAATATGAGTTATATTTAATTATGGTATTTAAAATAGTAGAAGCATTTCTTTATTAAGATTTTGAATATAAAATAAAGCAAACGAGAAAGTTTAATGGCAAATGAAAAAACAATGAGAAATAAAAAAATAAACACTAAACAATATTTTATTCCGTACATCTAAAAGGCGTTACCGAACACTGGATGTGGTATTCCCAGACGAGTCTTAACCCGCTATTAAACCTAGTAATAAATATCCGTTATTTCATACTGTTCCGGGAATATTGGCTAAAACAATCATTTTATGGGTATTTTATTATTTGGGTACATTATGAAGGTTGTCAGGGAGACGATGGAAGACTTAAAAATAATGAACTGAACAAAATTCATGTACTGCATAAAATATTTGCACGAAAGAAAAATGATAAAATTGTATTATTCAACATTTATATGATGTATATTATTTAATAAGCTACTTGAAATTAAATAAATCAAAGTAAATTTGATTGAACTTTTTTTCTATTCTTGAAGAAAAATATTCAAAGCATTTATTTGAATCTTCTGTAAGGTTATAAACAATTTAATCATAGAACATAACTAAGCTAAGTCATTCTGAAAGTGAGCTATAGCACATTTATAATAATAGAGGACCAGAATCGGTTTCGCTTACAGAAGTTAAATTAGAGAATACGAATTTATATTTGCATCAAATACTTTTTTTCCTTTAAATCCTTCACAAACTAACGAGCGGATGTTTATCATTATATATATAAATATATATTTTATTAATCCAACAGAGTAACTAAACGAAAGGTCATTTAATCAACTTATTGCGTAATATTTCATCGAAATTGCTTTACTTTTTTATAATCTTTAAAGACAGCGTCCGATGGTACGATACAAAAACTCGTTTGGGTTCAACAGTTTTTTTCGTTGCAATATATCAATAAACAAAAAATATTAATATTCTTTTAGTTTATTACCTTATACGAGTTCTGTGTACAGAAATGAGTTTAATAATATATTTTTTACACGATTTATTTGATAATATTTTTTATAGTTGGTATAAATAATATTGGTAGCAGGCAAAACAGACAATAAAATAGAGTTTTGACATAACGGCGCTGATTTCTCCTTAAATAATTCAAGTTCATACAAGATCTTCTATGCGTTTCCATTTTCTATTTTCTTTAATATCTAAGCGTACTGTTTAATGGCGTAGATTTTGTAATGTGGCATCCAAAATTTGCCCGTTGCTTTAAAACTGATTGATCGGAAACTGTTTAATGACCAACGATTAAATTTACTGATGCGTTTAACTAGCATCATCGTTAAGTAATAACTGATTGTAATGATTTTATATAATTTTCTGTTGACCAGGACGATCTTGGTTTTATAAATTGAAATGATCAAATAACATGTCTTATTAAATTTATCTAACTTCATTTTCCAAAAATCAATATTTTCAACCGATGCCCCGTGTGATGTTAATATATAATGCATTAGTATAACATTAATTTTCTTTAAATATACTCAAAATAGAGCTCAACACGAAAATGTATTTTGCAATAAACATAAACGAAATTTATATGATATGGCAGTTTTCTATGATGGAGAAGAGTGAATCTATTCTTTCACCTATTAACATCAGAGAAATGAATTTTTATGGAATTATAAAGTTTAAATAATGAATTTCTAAATATTAAATCAATACGATAACCTTTCCCTAACCGTATTTTAACAAAACTTTAAATAATTTTACGGTATTTTAGACACATTTTAAAATCATTTAAACGCTAATCACTTGTAGCAAATAGCAGCACATTGAAATTGATGGAAAATATAAGCTCTTGAATAACATTCAAAATTGACTTCTGATATTAATAAACGAGAAAGAAAAATGCAACATGTATAATCATTTTGATGTGTCGCGATTTTGATACGCTGACATATTTTGTTTCCGAATTCCGGCAGCGTGCCAGCAAAAAATGGAGAAAAAAAACAAATTTCCCATGACGCGGGCCGCTGATGAAAAATACCTGTGAATCACAGAATGATGAACGCACTATTCTACAGCATAGCTCTCGTCAGATGTGAATCGCCAATCAATCATTACATATGGACTAATGGTACACTCGCACTGCTGATATCAAGTTTGTAAAATATTACTGGTTTATCAGATCCAAACGGAGCAAAATGTTGAACATAGCTTAAACCAATGAAGTTGATTGATTGTATTTGTTTTGCAGATATTAAAAATTTACACCGTTTCAAAGCCAAGACGTCTGATATGTAAAACAGTATATTTTTACAGTTGGTATTAAATCAGAATTTTTGAAACTTTGTACGAATCCAGATGCTTTATCGCTAATGATTCGGTTTTTGATTTTTGACACCTCGAGGCATTTTATTACACGGATAAAACAGAACTGATTCAAAGGCGAAACCCGGGTCGTTGTGACATGTGAAATAATAGAAAGTTTCAACAATTCAAATTTTATATTGATATTCCATCAGGCACCTTCAGTCGATATCAAAAATTACAGTTGATATACTCAAAGAAATATCTCAATGTTATTCAATATAACATCGAAGTGAAATTGAATTTAGCGCTTAACAAGAGAATGCTTTTCTTGAATTATTTATGAATACATATTTTTAATCAAACAGAGCACAGATCCACAGCCTCATAAACATGAAAAATCGCAGATTTGGGCCAACGATCACCAGTCTTCAATGATATCAGTCTATAATGAGATCACTTAGAGCGGTGAGAAATCGTCTTTTTTTATAAAATTTTTAAGGTTTTAGGAATTCAATCGCTCGTATTTCATCAACTAAGCTAATAACAAGACTTAACTAACCTTACTCGTATACGAAGCGAAGTTCAATAACATGGGGAACTATTGGAAACATGCTCTTTTAATAACGAAAACAGGTCTATTATATGACATTTTATTATTTCGGAATGAAGGCCACCGCAAGCAACAAGCGACCCCGTGTGAACGCTTCTTAAAGATCCGTGTATTTTAATTTAGGAAAAAAACTCGATGATTAATATTTGTTCAATTTGAAAACGTAAAAAATTCAACAAGCGTTTAACAATAATTTATGGAAATGTGAGACAAATTTTTTCACGCTAAAAGAATACATTTGTATGAAATTATATGATATAAAATTTTGTTGAGACTGCAGTATTATTTTTCGTTAAGCGATTTCGTTATAAACTTTTACGTATGTATGTAACGAAAACCTTATTCGTTGCCTTCTTAAAGCGACCTAAAGAAAAATTGATTTGGTGCATATATCCAAAATCAAACACAAAAGGTACATAATATATGACAGCCTGATACAAGTAGGTAGATGTTTCCGATAGCTAGAGCCTTATCCAAAGTGACGTCTAGTTAAAAGAAGGCCCGAGGCTAGTATGGGCGCCGTGGTTTTCTGTCCGATACTATTCACATTTGAATACATATGTAATGTATAATATGTATATCGTGTACTTTCATAATGTGTAATATAATTTACATATGTATATGCGAGATGCAGTGAGACTACTTCCTGGCTTAAATAAGAACAGATACTACCAACATTGCAGGGCTAATAAATGTACCAACAATTGCTAGGGATTTTTTTTTACATCCAATAGGTACAAAGCAAATGAAATACAATGATGTACAATGTTGACCTATAGCAGATACATTATTTCCAGTAATATTGCAATATTGTTTTTGATGTCGAATTCTCTGGTTATAACGCACTGATATTAAAAAGTGTCGCATCTCATAAATTGTAATTTTGAGATAGTAATCAATAAATAAAATCAGGATCAGTATAATAAGTAAAAAAAGATCACAAATTGCAATGGAACGGGTTTTTACTTACTTACGTTTGGACTAATTTTTAGTGCAAAATACGTTAAATCGCCATAACGCACTCATCTCATTCTATCTAACAGTGAATTGGCAAACACAGTGAAAAAATAGCAATTTATTTGCAATGTGGCTCACGCCATTGCCGGAACTATTTGTACTGGTTCAGACAATGGAGTCAGCCGAAATAGCTATCAACTATATCTTATAAAAAAATCACTTTTAAGGTGTTAACTGTCACTTCTTGATGGAAAGGCATTATATTTTAAATAATAAAAACACATTTTTTTAGTACTTTTTTCCACAATATATTTTTTGATCAGGACCGGTTTCGCTCATCGCGAGCATTATCAACTGATCAGTTGATAATGCTCGCGATGAGCGAAACCGGTCCTGATCAAAAAATATATTGTGGAAATAAGTACTAAAAAAATGTGTTTTTATTATTAAAAAAAAAAAAAAAATTATAAAAAAATGTTGTAGAAATAAAATACATTGCTATTTTTTTCACCGTATTATAATGGAGTTCTACCAAGTAAATGCCAATTCAATCAATGAATTGATTAAATATGAAAAAGATTTATTTTTAATAATTTTAATTATTTAATTATATTTTCATCGAAAACAACATGATTTTTACAGGGGTACTCATATGATTATCTTGGAATTTATCTAGATATATCAGTTTTCTAACGCATTTAACCACTTTTAACTGTAGCATATGTGTGTATTATATAATATATCAAGAAAATAATGGCATTTTTGTATCAATTAATACAAATTGCTACTTTTGATTAATATTCATTTCTTTTTATCAAACGCATTATATTTATAGAATGCTTTTTTTCAATTTTAGATCGTTGCAAATGTTAAAAAAAATTATTATTAAAAAGTTTGAATTTAAATTCGTATTCTTGAAATCTGAACGCAAAAAGTAACATGTCCAAAGACTAAAGTCGATCTTACTGTTTTATTTGAAAAAAGGCAAAAAGTTTTCTATGGTTCATATAACGAGTGCGAGAGTTGGACGGTTCTGGCGGCGATAATATGGTCGCGTAGACGTAGGTAGAGTGATATACGCATGGATCGCCTGAGGCTAGATTTGGCCTTAGACAGGGTTCAAACTGAGCCGTGAGGCTTCATGCGAACTGCCAAGGCCCGCAATGTTGCAATAACAGCTGACAAAAGTAACAAATTTACATTTACAAAGAAAACAATCATTAAGACGGTGCTGATTTTATTTGCATTTAAATAATATATTATATACACAATGTTTTGCAAGGATGGCAATGTCCTCGCGTTTGTGATACGTAAAAAATATGTGTTGTTTGTTCCAACCACTCCCTAAGTCAAAAGCTAATGAACTATCTGAATAAATATGATTTTACGTCAAAAAGTATTTTAGTAATACTTCAATATATGACGTTACAGAATTTTACAAAAAATATGAATATAAAACACTTGTTATTGATTGAATTGGCATTTACTTAATAGAACTCCATTATAACACGGTGAAAAAATAGCAATGTATTTTAGTTCTACATTTTTGTTATAAGTTGATAGCCATTTCGGCTCACTCATCGTCAGAACTATCTGTTCTATATAGTTCTGACGATGGCTTAGCCGAAATAGCTATCAACTATGTCTGATAAAAATGTAGAACTAAAATACATTGCTATTTTTTCACCGTGTGATAAAACACTCGATTGAATAGGTAAAGCATTTTCACATATATAAATCCACTACATTAATATTCACGAGGTTGGTTCGAAGTTTTTTGCGACATGTATGTGAACAGGACAATGTATTGTAAGGGTAGATAACGGAGTACGTTCTATGAAAATACACTTTGCTAACCATTATTCTATTCATCGTAATAATAAGAAAAAACAAATGATCGGTCAATGTGTCAATTGTTGTTTTTATATCGACTATAGGTGCTTGATGGAATTTTTATTTCATTTACTTATAGAGCAGATTTCGGCAAAAATCTTCCTCATTCTAGAATCATTTTTGCATCCAAAAGAGACCTACGTTAACTACTAATTGTATAAAAGTGCTAGGCCACAAATCAAGCATGTACGTAATGGAAGTAAACGCAAATTATCTTTTATATTTTTATTCCATACAAGTCGTCAATTTGAGCAACAAGGAGTTTACTGCACGCAGTTTGCGAATCTACACACAAAGGTATATTTTACGATATTTAAAACTACAAACTTTACGTTGCAATTCCTTATCAACGATGGGAATAAACTTTGAAAATTTACTACGCTCTTAGAAGCTTGAGATCGCAGTTTATGAGCATGTTTCATATTAACGCTAGTCTATAAAAAAATGCTTTTATAGTTGAGGGTAAGAATATTATCAGAAAGTGCAATTCGTTTAATTTTCGGTTTGGTATACCATATGAATCATAAATGCCAATTAATAAGTATTCTTAGTATTTAGTTCCCAATTACATATTTAACCAATATACGAATAAACCTAACAATATAACCATTAACAAAAATCATAACAGAGAGAAAATCTACCAATATCATAGCTAGTTGTATTTCTGCAGCATGTCATGCGACATCGATTCACATCCTACACTTTCGTGAAAAACGATATCGTATAGTTGAAGATTACACTTGATGTATCGATAAATCAATTTCAGAAAATATTGCAACTGTTCGTATGATTCAGTGGCATACATGCTCTCAAAACAAAATCGCCTTGATATATTTGGTTGGCAATTACTGCAATATTGTTTAAAAAATATTTGTATTATATTGAATTGTTAAAAAAATCTATATGTAAAAAAGTGTTTGGCATAATAATCCATTATTGTTACAAGTGCGACCATATCGGCCTACTTAGTAGAAAAAAAATAATATGATTTATGTTTCGAAAGTGAAATACACATAAATATTGTAAAGTGCCCCGTATCTTATTTCAAAACAAACGTATCAATTACTTTGGGCAACGCCCGTGAGAAGTTTTTGAAAAGCGATTATGCACGAAATCAAAATAATGCAATCTAAAAGACATTGGTATATTTGGCTTTACACACTTTGATGACGAAACAATAAGCCTTTCCGAAAATAAATTGGAATCAATTCGACTCACGAAAAGATCATTTTGACAATAAAATTTTACTTTTAAAGTATGTTAGACGCTAGGAATGAGGTAAAAAGAAAGAAAAAAATACATGAAGTAAAAAATTCCAATAATTCCACAAGCGATAAAAAATTAATGAGCGAATAGTTAATACTGTTTAAAAAGTACAACGAACGCATCATAACGATACAATTGTGGTGTTACGTTCTTTTCAATGTCACATTGAGAAAAAAAACACAATTTTGACACACATAATTAATTCTGAAGGACAATGCGCCGGAAAGAAGCCAAGAATTTTTAGAGGCCTTCATGCATCAGTAGAACGATATTATTACGAAATAATACCACATTTTTTAACATTGTAAAAAAACTACATTAATAATTTATGTGCAAAAAAACAGCGTGAATATGGATTCGATTTTTATTCTTATATGGATTTGATTTATATTTTAATTTAAAATAAAATATGTAAAATGGATTTCGTTTTGCATTCAGAGATGCTACCGTGATAAATCAGCACATGTAAAACTATCCTATCAAATAAACATATAATTATTTTTTGTGCTAACATGCTTTTGAACAATGTCATATATTTTCATATTATTCGAATAACAGATAAATGATTTTAAGATGCATTATTTATATCTCATGTTAATTTTCCTTAATCATTTCATGAAGATTTACAATAATCGTTTGTCAATAATTCAGACAGTAGTTTTACAAAACGTACAAATCAAAATATTCTACAATTAAGTTGGCTTCACAAGATTTGAACTATGACATTATTTAAGATGAAAGTGTTTCATAAAATAATTTTGTAGACCTATTTAACCAGATTATTACAGCTGACGATATTTTTGGATTATGGATTCATTAATAAGATATTAATTATTATACTTATATGAGTATACACGTTGAAATTATGTTATTATACTATGGATAAAAGTTTAAGCAGTTATTAAACGAATTCCCGTTTAAATTAATTTCCATGTTTCGTTAAAATAATAAGAAGTGAGATGCCGCTGAATGCAAAAATACTCTATGGGCGAAAAAAATGAATATGTCTATTAATTAACAGATTAATATAGATTTTTTCATAAAATTTTAAATATTTAAACTATCCCTAAAAAATCAGATTCTAAAACGTAAATGATACTAAACGACTGTTGTAGATTGAATAATTTATCAAAATCACCGTGAATATAATTTCGTGTTATCAGCTAAAATAATACGTATCATAGACAACTGTTATAAATAATATAATAAGTCACCACTCAACTTTTGCTGAAACAGCTTACTTTCAAAGTCTCTCAAGATGATATTAACGGTCGTAAATTAAACAAAATAAGAACAATATAATGAGAAGTCAACAAGTAGCAATTTTTTCAACAAAGTTACCAAGTATGTATTCAGTCAGTACATTAAAAACTGGTTCGTAAGGTGAGACACTATGATGTATTTTATTTATTGACACAGAATAATTGAAAAATAACAAGCTCATTTTATATATTTTAACTATACAAAAATTCATTGATATTTTATTCACCATGATATAATAAAGTTCGACCGAGTGACAATTCAATCACGTATGCATATTTTCAAATATATTTCACTCACACCTTGATTCTGAGCATATTTAATAAAAACTAACGTAAGTTACGGAAAAATAACTAAAATAAATAAGTGCCAAAATTATGTTAGATACCATTTCTATGGACGTTTTGGAACATAATTCTGATTTAGTTAATATGATTATGCAGTTCGTAATATAAATATGATTTCAAACTGTTTTTTTTTTTCAATTTAATAAAGCAAATAATCAGTCCTCGTAAGGTTATTGATTAAATTATAAATACCATGTTTAATTAGAAACTTTTATAAATAAATAATATTGTAGGTTTGCTGTATTGTAGCTCTGGAGCTATGGAGAAATATGAAAAAAAAGATTAATTTATCACACTCGGTGTACATAAACTGCTGAACTGGTCGGCTATACAAGTTGTCCTCCACAACATTTGCTGGCACAAGTGACGAGCTCGAAACAAATTTATACGCACTAAAAAAAAATCATAACGCCAGAAATCACTCTTTTTTGACTAGCGTATAAATTAACATAGGCAGACTGTGAAATTGATCGATATTTTCGGAGTCATGATTGAAAACTTTCTACGTTAATTATCTTTTTATAAAAGTCGAACACGATTAATACCGTTTTGGTAGAATAGCTTACAACCAGCGCACGAAGAAAATAAAAATAGTTTTATTTTTTGGTACACAAACAATTCAACAATATAATGAAAAAATATCTCATACTGAGGGTTCTTATGATTAAAAAAAAAAAAAAAAAACAACAACATTTCAAATCACTAATATCAATATAGTCGCTCACAACAGATAATTGTTAAAAATCATTCTAAAATTATGATTTGTAGACATGAATGAATTAAATAAAAACAAATAATTTTTTAATGCAATTATTCCAATTTTTTCAATGTTTAGTACCGGTTTAAATCTGCGATGATCTCATGAATGAACATATATAATAATAATCAAATATATCCTCTTCATTAAGTATTGATTAGAAAAAATAATTGATAAGACACGTTTAAAGATAGGGGACCCGGTCGGTATAAAACTATTTATTTTTTGAATTTCGAATCCAGTTTTTGACACGATAATAAAATAAATCGATTAAAAAAATCACTAAGGCAGATTGAAATTGGTAAGGAAAATTACAGGGCGGATGTGGCAGACGAAATTTGTAACTGATACTGATAATTAATTATAATTAGTAACCAAACCCTCGAACCATTTATTGTAAATAATCGTTACCGGCAATTAAAAAATAATTGTTAGGTTGTTAGAATTCGAACACAGAGAGTTTGAACATAGAACGTTGTAGTTCAAATTTTACAACACGTGGCGCTACTTCATTTTTATTGAGTTGATTGACAACTTAAAGCAGCAATAATTAATTAAAGCAAAAAAAATATATATATACAATACAATTAAAAGAGATTGACAACCTTTTTTGCGGTTCCCGAATGATTTTAATTTGATTCTCGTGTTTTTTGGTGTCCTGTCTTATGGTCATTTATTACTGATATAGCAATCAGATATTAACACATACTTGTGAATTTTTACAATAAAATAGTAATAAATTAAATATTTTATTTAAATACAAAACAAAAGTCACATATACTTACAACATTTTAGATAATAATTTAGAAGAGATCGTTAACCACTTTTAAGGTGTTAACTGTCACTTCTTGATGGAAAAGCATATTTTAAATAATAAAAACACATTTTTTAGTACTTTTTCCACAATATATGTTTGAT
This sequence comes from Himalopsyche japonica, assembly GCA_028555115.1. Taxonomy (NCBI): domain Eukaryota; kingdom Metazoa; phylum Arthropoda; class Insecta; order Trichoptera; family Rhyacophilidae; genus Himalopsyche; species Himalopsyche japonica. Next base: position 344,548 of record JAHFWJ010000616.1, read on the forward strand.
CAGGACCGGTTTCGCTCATCACGAGCATTATCAACTGACGGAATACAATTTACAAACAAGTCTATTTATACAAAAAAATGAGTTAAGCGTAACAGGTGTACAAAACCAAACCATTTTTTCAAAAAATATATTGTGGAAATAAGTACTAAAAAATGTGTTTTTATTATTTAAAATAGATAGTTAACCTTCTATGTGGTTGAAAAATGCTAACATTCTTAATTACAAGCTTTTGCCTCTTTTCTTGTATAATTAAGTTTTACTTTCTTTACTGTAGTGTTTTGGAAGTGTAAACGTGTATATATACAAAAATATATTGAAACTTGGACTAACGCGGTTTTGCCTTTATACAGAATGCAGATGTTACTTTGTCACATGCGCATGTTTGACTGGCGATAATATCGTATGACTTTTATGTCTTTCTTGTACGATAAATAGCGATTAGATGGAAATATAAACCTGGAAGATCGATCATAAAACGATTTGTGTTAAAGCTAACGTAACCCGTAATACCTTCCGTGTTAAAAATGCTAAATTTTAATACTACAATTTTGGCTGAACGTGAGTCCAAAGGCAGGGGTATTCAACGAAACATTGCTAGTTTTAAGAACATCCAATTTTTTATTGTTGATATATGATTTATTTTTTGCTGGAATATACCGATAAATTACAATTAAATTATTAAAAAAATACATTCTTGCAAGTCGGATTGAGGTCTCTTTTGACTGCTCCGTATATAAATGAAATATGTCCATGTGCAATATTTATAATTAGAAAGTAGCATCATTGAGTGATATGTTTTTTTTATACAAAAAGGTACAAACTAATTGGTCACAATACGTCATGTGTTATAAAATAATAGATGTTACATAATTTATAACCGAATCACCTGACTGCAGAGCGTTAAATACGGAATAATTTAACTATGGTAATCCGAGCAGTAGATTAACTTTGAATTATGTATGTTAAAAGTGTAATAACAATAATGGAGATTAATTACAATTTAATTACCAATTCAAATATATTTTTAGAACCTTGGAATCACAACAAAAGGTTAGAGTGAACTTAATATAATTCTTGTTCACACATTACTAACTATAATGAAATAAAAATAAAAGATGAAATACATTAGAATCAGTTTTTAATTCAAACATACATATTTATTAAGAACGGCTGACAATTTATAACATTCGTACAATATGATTTATCTTTTATCTGCTTTTAAATGATAATATCGAAAAAGTACCTATTTAAATTTTGACCCTTTATTACTTATCAATTAAATTCGAATTGTAATAATTTATATAACAATCAATATTTTATTTTTACTATTTCCATTAATTAATTCAAATGATTTTCAATGATATTAATAATTTGATACGTTTACTTTAGCAATAATAAGTTTGTTATTTATTTATTAAGTATCGAATCGATTTTACAACAAAATTTCTGTTCTCTCTTTATTTCCTCCTTTTCATTTAATCTATTTTTTGTATTTCATATAATAGCCACTAGAAAAGCTAGTAATAAAATTCTCCTATTCAACACGTGTAAAATTATTCAATTTAAAAATTCACAGACTTGAATTGTGATAAAAATTGATTTTAAAATGACATTCTAACCTGAGGTCACAATCTTCGAATCGACGGAGTCACATTTTGAAGTCAAAAACGTGCCAAAAAATTTACGCGTGATTCCTCGTTATCACAATCCCGAGTCTGAAATTTCAAGCGGCGAAAATTATTTCGATCGAGAGTCTGCACGAAAATTCAATTATGCATTGACGGATCGGGGACCGAGAAATCGATTGGTTACATCTGACATTTCAGTCTTCGGTGTGTTCTAGTACCATAAAATATTCACGCCCAGGGCATTGAAGGAAAAAGTGTATCGGTTCTTGCAATGCACACACAAGACATCTTTCTGTACATAGGAAATAACACATTCAAAAAATTACATTTTTATTTTAGATTAACAATAATACCTCGAATTAATAAAGAATCATTAATTCTACAAACAAATTTCGATTTGCAAATGTATGCATTGATTTTTTAATATAGCATGGCTCACAATCGCCTAAACTAGTGGTCGGCAAACTAATTAGCCAAAGAGCCAAATATGAACATTACAACAATTAAAAACAAAATGGGAGCCAAATCTGATTGTTTAGTAAACTTTTATTACACTAAATAAGTAGTACACTAAATAAAACTAAATTTCATACTTAATAAACATTTATTAGTGCGAACAATATGCTTGCATCTCCTTGGAAAGTTTGAGTAAGTCAGGATTGTATGTTGTTGTTTTCAATTTTAGGCAGAGCCGCACTTTGCCGACCACTGGCCTAAACGAAAGCAATACAAAAAAAATCTTATATTTTTAACATCCAGTGGAGATAATTGAATTTGAAACTTTAATGTACGTACAATTCTAAGTTCGGCTTACCATTCTATATAATTAAACATTTACAGAAAAAAATGTTTCTAGAGATATTTTAAAAATATATAAATTATTGACAATTAAAGAAAATCTAATGACATTCTTTACGTACAAGTCTTACCATTTTTGGGCGTTGACATTACATTTACCTAAACAATGTCCTGTTGACATCAATTCTGCAAGTGTATCGTTATAAGTTCAACGGAATACTATTACGGTAATCGAATACCTTTATCGAGAAGTTTTCGGACTTCTGTTAAACTTAGTCGTTGACACGGTAGCGAAATTGGGATTATAGTTGACATCTTCACTGATTATTCTGAAATCACATAAATAACTAACGGATATAAATTGTATTGCTTTCGATAGTATTCAAAATATTTAAAAATATAACTCATTACTTTTATAAAAAAAAATATGATGTTATTTCTGATTTACTGCACTCATAGAATTGTGTGCTAGAAGTGTACGCATGTAAACACGCATTCATCATTGCATATTTCTCATAATTATACCCAACAGAGTATCGTTTTTTTATCAAGAAATGAAAAAAAAAGTTATACGCGGTATTTAATTAAATGCGGTCGTGCTAATTACACGATGGACTAAGTAATCTATCTTAATGCATTTTTTTAAATTTATAATAAAGGCGTTCCAAGATGAATGCTATAGCAAATGAAATGACAGCTACTGAGATATATTTTCAGTTTACAAGAAATTTTATATAATAAGTAGTTGCAAGATCATGTTTAAAATAAACAAGATTTTTTTGTTTACTGAGTGATGTACAGACTTTTACGTACTATGTGATTTATCGAGTAAAATATTTTTGATAAATTAATAAAATTTCTTAATTTATCATCAATTGAATATTCATTTACATTATTCAAAAATAAGTATTGTTACTCAAAACAAATTTTACTGCATGATAATTTTATCACCTGAAAGATTATTGTGTTTCGAAGGAGACTACTTAAAATGTAAAAATGTGCGGGTGGACTTTTTTTACTATATAATTACTGAAATAGAGCAGTATTACACCAAACAATACATAACCGACACTGATTGTGTAAGCTGTGCTTAACATTGGGACAAAAAATTTAATTATATTTAACTATTCTAAGATCGAGAATCGTGTAATAGTATCAATTACAAGAACAATTTGATCTAGATGGGTGAAGATTAAGAACATATCGGCATTTTTCTCTTCCTTATAAAGCAAGCTAGCTTTTCCGTATCGAAAGGCACTAATTGTATCGACGTTTTAATCGATAATTATAGACGCAGGTAAAGAAACAATATATTAAATACACAACCACATTATTTGTTGATAATTGTGTATTTATTGACACTGATAATAGGTTTTTTATTTAAATTATTTTCCCATTATCCGTGGCACACGACTTTTAAAATTGGTTCATTTCTTGAAACACGTCATGTTGCGGGCGACTATTCGATGGGCCCGATTTTTGGAACTGATCGTGTATTTCTTAAAAAATAAACTACTTATTTTGATCTCATACGAACATAAAATAATTTTGCAATCGTATAATGAATTGATTGAATAAATTAAGAAAAAAAATAATATGCACTCCATAGCTACGTAAATATATTGAATTATAAAAAATTCAGAACTAGCCCTAGTACGTAAATATCAATTCAAATTTGAGCTAAGGCAGTTCTGTTGCATCCGTGTGATAGAATGCCTGAAGATGCCGAAAGGCGAAACCCGGGTCGTTAGTAACAAAACATGTGGAATCGTACAAAATTGTAACAATTCAAATTTTATATTGAAATTCCATCAAGCACCTACAATAGATATCGTAAATTAAATTAAATATCAATTCAATTAGCGCTGTCAATTTAACAGTGAAATTTTGTTGTTTCATCAACTGGAAATTAAGATATTTAATTTTAGAAAAAAGTTCATAAAACCGGATAGTAACTGAATAAAAATTTGTATTTAAAAAAAAAAAACATTATTTTATGTGAATGTAGATAAAACAAATCCGATAGCATTAAAATAATTATGAAATTTAGGTAATTATATCAAAGAATGAGATAACAGTTCGGACCCTTGACCAACTAAAATTTCCGAGAGTAGAGTTTCGTTTGTATGCCAATTTTATTGAATATATAATGTCAAATATTAAGTGATATTAATTCATATTGCAATATGTTCGTTATTTGAATATATTAATAATAAAAAAAACGGAGTAACGTAATTAATAGACAAATTAAAGTTATACGTCACCGTAAAATAGTCACCCGTGTTTATTCAACTGATTTATGGTCAAGAAGTTCGCATTAACCTATCCAGTGTGACGCAACGTCGACAGTCGACGAGGGACGTGCAATACTTAATAACGATTTGACATTTTACTAAGGCGCTCCATTGAAATTGTTGAATTATTTCCAGCCAAAGATAAATTTAAATTCTTTTTAATTGCCTCTTTTCAGATTTATTACATCAGCTGTGTAGATTGTCCGTGTCTTTCGTGTATAAATCTTTTTAAATGTGCATATCATTAGGTTTTACAAGTCGTTTAGTAATGTTAAAAAAGCTTCAATCGTTTTTTTTCAATTTGAATGTAGCTGTGTATTTTAACGTCATCCTAAAAAGAGAAACAAATAATTTGCAATTGACAATTATTTAAATATAGTGGCATTTAAGCGACCAAATTATACACACAATGTCTTTGAATAAAAGATTAATGTCTACACACGACAATGAAAGACTATAATTATAAAAAAAAAAGATTAAGAAAAAGATTCCTTGTTCTTTTTTAAATAAGAATAAGGAAGTCTGTCACAGAACAATTTTGTATAATGCTATAGAAATATATTGTTAAATATGGACACGATGTTGATTTTGTTGTAAATTCTTGAAAATTATATCTGCAAAAGACAGTTGCTGCGCTGATCTGCTTCTAACAGACATGTCTCACAGAATTGTACCGACGGTATTTTAATATTATTGATTCAATTGGCATTTACTTGGAAGAACTCCATTATAAAACTCTGAAAAAAAATGTATTTCAATTCTACAAAATGTATAAAGTATATATTTTTTCTGACGTTAATTTCGGACAAATGGCAAACATTTTCCAACATTTAATAAAGTAAGAATATCATCCTACTTCTATTGTCATCCATGAACGTTCATAAAGTCTCATTTGTGATAACCTGTTTTTGCTGGACGAATGCCGATTTAAGCCGTTTATCCGACGCAATAAAAATAATCTGTTGATAATAATTTGCTGTACAATATTTTTCTGGTGACCCAACTACAATTTATTATTTAAGCTACTAGAATGACTTGTAACTAAAACCAGCCATTAATTCTATGTCATTATTACTGGTTTTTCGATGCAGATCAACGGTATCGAATCTGAAATGACAGTATCATTATTTTTACGCGCTGGGTAGCTGGTAATAGTGGCAATACAAGCTTGGCAGATCACAAAGACGTGCCAATGTGAAGGACAAGTGAAGATATTAATATCAAAAAACAAAAACGAATCTAACCAAGTTTCAGTGAAAGATCGATGATTTTACTAAATCTATAATGTCTAAAAAAGTTTCTATCGTCAACAATTAGAATTTTCATATTTCTTTTTATGTTGTAACACAAAACCGCTTCTGGTACTACTGAATCCTTTAAACATACTTTTTGTATGTATCAAATGAAAAACGGTATTTTTTATAAAAAAAATCAAGTGAGTAAAACCGTTTATCCGTTTATATCGGACAGACAGGTAGAGATAAATGTAAGATCATTCAACAGTTAAAAAAATCAGATTCACAATTTGCTAATCGCGTTGTAAAGGAATCGCATAATACAAAATCAAATTCAGCGCCTACGTGTTTGCAACTTTGTTATAAAGGTCGCTAGATGATGGATTTAGAACAGCTGGAAATCAATAGATATCAACTATCACAAAAAATTCTTAACAACACAAACTAATATATGTCGGTCGCCATTGCTCAATCCACTAACAGGGGGCAGTTTCGTTTCCGTAATAAACCATTTCCGTGCCATATGTAAGCTTATTGATATAGCCGCTTTTTTAGTTTCATTTACATTGTTTGAAATTTTTTGGTTTTATTGCTAGCAAGAAACAAGCTAGGTCGTTAAAACAGGAGAGAAGATGTATTGTGTACCTTTTCTACACAGCTATATATAGATAAGCGAATGTTCGTTTAAGCGTTCTGACGATGGCATGAGGCGAAATAGCTATCAACTATATCTTTAAAAAAAGTGTAGAACTAAAATACATTGCTTTTTTTTCACCGTGGCATAATGGAATTCTACCAAGTGAATGCCAATTCAATTAGTGAATAAAACCGGTCTGATCTTAATATTACACAGCGTAAAATTATGAAAAAATACCTAATATTTTATTCTATTATAGAATTATATTATTCACCATCGATCGTTAGATGGCAGGTATAATGATACTGTAGGCACTTCACTGACTTGACGTATGGTAGCTGGTGTCCACGATTCGTTACCAAGAAGCCGTCATCGCGCAGAAATGGGCGGGAAACAATAATATCAGCACGTTCAAGAACGCTTTTCTTTTACGGACGAGAAAAATTGTAATTATTATTATTCAATTACGGCCTTCCGCATTTAATCGACTTTTAAACTTGTAACGATCGAGTGATGCGACAGGTATAATTTCGAGAAGATTTATTCCACCAGAGCTACAAAGACAAAATACATACGTTAGTTTCAATGTGGCTTATTCAACCTCGGAAACGATTCGTATTGCAACATTTTAACTTACAACAAAAAATATCTTTTATAATACAGTTTGCAATATCAGGTATATAAAATTTTCAAGATAGACTTTAAAATTAAGTATTTAGTTTCAATTTACCCAAAATCACGTTTCATGTGTTGGTTGTCATTTCTTGACAGAAAGGCATTGTATTTATATTATAATAAAAGCAAAATGAACCGTTAATAATGCTTGTGATGAACTAAGCCGGACTTGTTCTTCAAAATGTAAAATTGTACAAATAGTACTTATTAAAGATTGTATTTTTATTATTAAGAAAAAAATCTAAGATTGAATGAATGCGTCAACTTTTTTCACCAGCGTTGAAAACATATTGTAGATGTTTTGTTTCGTATAATATTAGATTCGCACATGCTGATGTCTATGGCTTTGACTTCATGCGAGTCTCTAGCGATTTTGTGTGTTGAAAGTGACAAACTTACGCAAATAGTTATTGATGAACTCATCGACGACTTTGGTGCGATAAAATATAGAAAAGTATCAAAATGTATTCAGTTTTCCTCATTTCATCTATGTTCAGATAGTGTCTTGCGATGCGAATATCCTAGGACTTTTAACCTGAATCTGTATACGTCATTCAAAAATTCAAATAAATATTTGGCACTCACTGTTCGTAAGCTGTTACTAATTTCACGCTGATAGATTCATTTAAACCATCATTATTAAACAAACAAAAAATTGGTTAAAAAAAACAATACTCCGCGTTCTTTTGAGCATTAATTTTCGTTTGGTTTATTAGGGACAGAATACAATTGACACGTGCCTTTCGCTTGTTAGAGGTTTAAATTCGTTAGCGATAATGTTATAATAATTTAATTCAACAATTGGAGGTAAACCTTATATGTCACAAGTTTAAATTGTCCGTAAATGGCGGTGTTTTATTGTTCAAATTTAATGAAACAACCTAAGGACCCATATTTAGCTAATCATTTCCGAACATGCTTAGCGATTCAAGGCTGCGTAAAATCATGAACATGGGTTATCATTACGGAAGGCGAGAGTTCAAAAGCCTGACATAAAGTACTTTGGCTGACAGTTACTACTGCCTTATTGTCATTTCGTTATAAGTGCTTACAGTTTTTAATAAAATAAATGAATACATCAGTGAAAAACGATACACACAAAGTTATTTGTGGGGCTGAATCCCAAGATCGATCCGTGAAACTGACACAAGATAAATAGAATCACTAAATAAATATTAATAATTTTTATTACTATCAAATCTTTAGTAAATGTGTATCTTTGGAGTTCATTGCATTACATATACAAAATGCTGCAATTAGTATTGGAAAAATAAATGCAAGGATTTTCATTTATGCTTTCTTATTTTCAGAAGTCAAATAATGATTAGAAATACAACATCGTGGTCACAATTTTAATTATATAAATGGAATGGAATGTGGAAGATCTAGCTTAGAGAAACTGAAATAAGTTATCTTACATATAGCCAGCATTAAATAAGACTTTTATGTTTGCAAGTTTCGGATAGATTTTATAAACGTGTCCGACATAAAATCCTTAAATGTAAGCATCGCAGATAATCTCAGGGTGATTATAAAACTAATTGCCTGTCAAAAGATATAATTTATAATTGAGTAGCCAAAACGCTACTATCAAAATTTAATCTGGATTAATAAAAATAAGAAAAAAATCTAGTTTCTAGAGCTGCGAGATGAATAAGTAAATAAATCATAATAACCGTAAAATAGCTTAAAAAATTATTGAAAGTTCGTACATATGGCTTAAGTAAGCTTACATAATTTATCTTTGAAGAATCTTTTGACTTTTATGACAGGAGGAAAAAATATTTCACTGCCAAGTCGTGAAGAAGGACTGCATCCTAAAAGAGATAAATTAGTTTTTCTAATAAGCAATATACAAGCCAGTACTAATAAAAGGCTACTTCAATATCTTAATACTATAGAATGGATGGATTTTTTTATTTTTGATTTAGCGATGGTATTTTAAAATATCATCCAACGGTTACTACAATTGGATTTGATATTTGTTAACCCTTTCTATCGTGTGATATGTAATGAATACTAATATTTTATAATAATTTAATTTCCTCTAAATCTATAATAAATACTGGGGTTATATTGTAGGTTTGTTTCCCTTATAAATTAACGTATAAAATATAATATTAAAAATGCCGTCGGACTCAGTACAGATAATTTGTCGGAATCGGTGGAAATGGTTTGCGTATCTCGTACGTTCATAGACATAAGACGAAAAAGAAACTAACTGCGAACACAACTGTATCGACATCAATAGAACGCATCACCAACGTATTGCTAAAACAATAATAGTTTTACACAGAAAATCAAAATGACCTGGAAATCAGGAGTGATGACCTGGTGGTACTGATATATAATCAAAATTGAAAGACAACTACTGGGGTTTTCTGATTTACACTTGCGGTATAAAATACTACAATTTTGCTTTTAAAAATCTAAGTATTTTTTTTTAACATGATAATTGTTAAAGAAACTGATACAATTCACTCAATCAGCACTATTTTTCTAAGTAAGGTCACTTGAGAACGTTATAGAGCACTTATTCAAAATAATCTATGTTACCGTGCTATTTTTTTATTGACAGCAAGGCCAAATGATAACTAATGTAATAAGATAATAACAATATAATTTCATTTCCCTATAAGTGTAATTGTGTAATAATGCCCAAAAAAATTAAGGCTTTTAAAATATAACCATTAATACATAACATGAATTTTTCGTTACATCGTATCACGTAAATTGGGAAATATGTCTGAAAGTGTTCATTGATTATTGTTAATATTTATTTTAGCTGTTCCATCAATTATTTTATGACGAATACTTTGCTTCTTTTGCGTTACTCAGTAGGAATTGGGTTAACTCTGTCTTACTTTCCATTTAAAAAAAACTATTTTTATTGTACACGTGTATCGATAATTTAAGAGAATATATTATTGGTTTCAATCTGATAGGGTTAAGTTGATATCTAATAATAATTTATCTTTGTAGCTGTGTGTGCAGTGTTATTGGGTGAGAGTAGTTTATGAAGGGGTATATCATTTTATTTTGGCCATTTATGGAATCTAAAAAGGTGGACATTCTAAATCAAAAATTTTGCGCGCGCACGGCTACAGCGCTACGGAGCGGCATAAATCCGAATTAATATAATTATATTTGTAGGCGTTGCCCAAAAGTCTCGGCTAATAGACTAGAAATGGTCGCTATAGAATTACTCGTAATTTAATTTACGAGGCACTCAAAAGGAACGCGACTTTCGGCTAAGAATTATTTTATTACACCATTATGTTATTTCTATGGCGGTTTAACCCAATCCCTGCCGCTAACCCTTATAACAGCCTCTTCCATTACATAAAAGGTAGCATTTTAAGGCTAGAATGTTAGACAAACTATAGACACGGACCGGTGTTAACTTAGAGCAAGTAGGGTAAAAAGATACATAGTTGAATCCATACTTTGTGGTGAAACAGGTTTCTATTCATATTTAAAAAAGTCAATTGACTAAAATTCTTCAAATTGTGTGTATTTAATTACATAAAAAAACGATTTCAAAATAGTCATGTATAAAAATTTTAAAAGCTAAATTCTACTTTAGCTCAGTTACATTATTTTATATTTGATTTATTTCAAATGCTACATTATTAGATTAAAGCATTCTGAAATACAACGATTCCTCGTCTCATTTCATATTTTAAAAAAGCTACATTCACAAATTCGACTTTTTATTTGTTATTAGTAATATTTCAAAAAAATGTTTACGAAGTTAATTTAATTATGTTTCTCACACAAATCGATGTAAAATGTACATGCAGATATAGGTGATTATATCTGTCATAGTAAGGCATAAAACGGGTCAAATTAAACTTATATATACATTATAAGAAGGGTATTAACACACGGTAGTCAGAATGTACGACATACCAAGCAGGTTCATTCAAAATGCTCACTTAACGACCGTCTTTCGGGTTTAAAACGTGTTTTATGACCATTTTACATGTGGGTGCATTAGGGAGATATGTTGAATAGCTAATGAAAAAGAGGAGTAAGCACAGAGTCAAGAGTTAGACCATCAATGTCAAGCTTTTAAATATACACAGAACACTCATTAAAAAAGACACTAACGACAAATAGCCAAATAGTACGCGAAGTAAATTACCAAATACAAATTTTCCATGGTTTATAACCAGCTTATAATATGTTTTCAGAGAAGAGAATTTATTTTTGATTACAACGATATAATGCACTATGTTTTAAGTTCAAGACTGATTGGGTGTCGATAAAAAAATATGTTTTTTCTCAAATGAAAGAATTTCTATCAATGCCTATGATTTAGATAGAAAAGTTAGACTGGAGGGAAGCAAGTGTCGCCTAGTGAAATAACAATTTTATCAATTTTAATTTTACACGTGTAATTTTATTTATTTCTAATTAACATTGTATTAGATCTTGATCAATCGAGACTAATTAAAAAAGAAAAAGTTGTATTAATCAGTTTAAAAATATCATTAGAAAAATAGTTTGATTGTAAGTCTAGAGGTGTTTCAAAAAATGTAGATCTTACGATAAAAAGTTTTTTTTTAATTTAACGCAATACCTATAATAAGTGTGACAAAAATGTCATAAAATATTTTATAATAACAGTTCTGTCAAAATATATTGCGTACCCGCCCTTGACTAAAGCGGGCAATGCGTTTTGCCAGACGACACATTATAATTGAACGCTGGGTGAATATAAAATACAACGAACATATTTTTCAACATCATAACTCTAAGTCATTAAGCTGGCAAATTTGTCTTTTAAAATACAACTTTAATTCATGTAACGTATTCTGTAAATCAATAATTAAATAACCATGTATTGTATATATCTATAAATATCAGTGCTCCGCTTTATATAGTTGTTCCGATGTTGAATATTTTAACCATGAGCGCCGGAATTAATCTCAATCGATATAATAAATATTTTAATTTTATTACTTTGTTACCGACCAGCAGTGATTGCCGTGTTTCGTGTAACTTAAAGGTAATGTAGTAAATGTAAAATAAAAATGCGAAGGTTTACGCTAAGGCCTTAGCGGCCCTTAAAAATAATAATTGTTTAATTAATTATTTTTACAAATATGGTAGTAAACAAAAAATATGACAGTGACCTATTTCGAAGTAACAATGATATTATTTATTACTCAATTAATAAATAAATTATAACTATTTCTTATGTTGACACGAGGTCTGTTATACTTTGGTATTTGTTCGCATCAACAAATTATTATCGAAAAGGCAAACTTTTTAATTTTACTGTGCAATATAACCCTCCGAATTTTAGAAAATGACTTTAAAAAAATGTATGTAGACATCTAAATCATGCGTGAGTAAACTTTTGGTATAAGCGTCGTATTACAATTTCAAATGCTAGTTTTTGGTTCACATTAATTAATCAAAAATTAAATTAAAGCGAATGGCCCACCGGTGGCTCGCGGGCCGTATGTTGCCAAATCTTTCGTTGGGCTGTTTAGAATTTGGGAGAATTAATTTTTATTATGAACTGAAATTTTATTTCTGATATTTCGGTTTCATAATTTAAATTAGCAATCTTTTAAAAATAAAATATATTGTATTAATATTAATAATTATTTAGAGATTATTACCTGTTGATTATATAAATGTATTAGTAGCACCATAATAAAATAAAATAAAAATTATTTGTATAAACGGTAAACGAAAGATTGGTGTAGTTTGTTGAGTAGCGTTGATGTTAGCCAACTTTATTAACATTGTCAAGAGAAATCAGGCTTTTCTAAGCACAGAAATTAGCTCTTACACGAAAGTTTTAACACTTTGATTTTTTCAAATATGTGTTATAAAAACTGTTTATCATCAACAGACTGCAATCGGGCGCAAAAGGCATGCAGACGGTTAAAACAGAGAATCAGCTTCCTAGAACGATTTTACGATTCAATGTTTTTATATTCAAAAACATTTAGTTAAGAATTTTTCGCCACAACCTCTAAAAACAAAATTGGTATAAGGCATAAAAATGTCGAAATATACTCGTTATTTTTTACAATACAAATTTCCGAAGAATTTACTCTTTGTAAAACTTCAAAATAACAGTTCTCACGGTAGTTCAGGAGTTTTTTTACGCTCGATGGAAACTATTTACTTATTTCATATGCGTATAAAATATACACAACGTATATCAGCGCGCTTATGTAATTTTATTTTAGCATAGGCATTGTGTGGCTCTATCTAAATTCGAAAGGGTACATATTTGCCGTAAAAAAGAGAAGGCTTAAAAAGTTTAAGCATCTTTAAAAAAGTTCGGCGAGTTTTTTCGCTCGGAATATTCCAAATTCAATATATCGGCCGCAAAATCGCTACGTTTCGTTCCAATAAAAGCTGCGAAACGCTGCTTTAAAGAATTCGTAAAGAACATAGTCGATAGTATTGTATAATTTGAAAGTTTACTGATAAAATACTTGCTTACTCAGAATTTCAGTTTTATTATTCTCGGTTTATATATCAATGTACGAATAATATTTGAAACCATTTTTACATCTGGAGTATTATTAACATGCACATATAATTCAGGACCTGTAACCAAATGGTCAATACTCGCATGCATTTTGTGTAAATACACGCACGTACAATTTAAAGAAAAATAGAATTTTATTAAGAGACATCGATTTTTATGATCCCAAAAAGCAAGGCATAGAAAGAACGACACATCTGTATATTCTAAAATGCCTGACCATCTTTAAAAAAAAAAGTAATTGACTGATTGAATATGTAGGTAAAGTTTATATTGAGAACAGATATGTTTTAAAAAAAGTATAAGATGTAAGGTTACGCTATAAGATTTTCATTAGACTGAAAAATCCGGTTTACTTGTTTTTTAAATAAATTCACGAGAAATTAAAGTATTTTCAACAGTCCAAAAGAATGTCATATAAATTTTCAATAAACAATTTTCTTACATTAAATAATTTAATTAACGAAAAATCTTCGCGAATATAAAAGCCTAACAGTCCTCCCTTTAGATATTTTCCTCCAGTAATTATCGTAAATTGCGCAAAGTATACGGGTTATCCCTACGGCGATAGCCTTTTAGGGGTAGGTTAAGGTCCCGGCAGGAACTTTCATATGAGAATAAATATTACGGCAAAGTATTCATGCGATCTTTTAATTACCCCTAATGCAATGAGGGTGGCTTTTAAGGAATAACTCTCGACTGGGGATGAAGTTATAAGCCGGTTATTAAGAAGTTTGATTTTATACAAAGTTAAATATAACTTTCTCGTTAACGGAGCCAGGGATTAAACTCAAAATTTCCTATTTAATGTCATACTTAAAGATTTTAAGTATAACTTTATAACTATAACTAAGTAACAATAATTTCGTTAAATTAAAAAAATAAGTAATTACCAGCAACAATGGCGTAAGACGAAGTAGCTATCGCCAACCATAAAGAGAGAAATAAAACTATATAATATGTTATTTTTACCATCTTTCAATAGAACCTTTCTAGAGACAAAAGACAATTTGAAAGATTATGTAATCCAAATGTCAATTAATATCTATTGATTGAAATGACATTCACTTGGTAGAACTCCATTATAACACGGTGAAAAAATAGCAATGTATTTTAGTTCTACAAAATTATTTTTAACAAATATAGTTGATAGCTATTTCGGCTCACGCCATCGTCAGAACTATGGTTAAACTAACATTCGCTTATCTTTATACAGCTGTGCATAAAAGGCACACAACACATCCTCTCTCCTGTTCCAACGGCCTAGCTTGTTACTTTAACACAATGATAAATTTTCAAAATTTCAAAATTATAAATGAAACAACAGGTGTCTATGACAATAAGATTAAATGTTGGACGGAAGTGGTCCTTATGGAAGCAAATTAGACCACCCCTTTGTACAACGGCTGGACAAGTGGCGATACTATTATGTTTGTTCGTTAAGAATCCTTTGTGATAATTGGTGTCTATTGATTTCCAGCTGTTCCAAAGCCGTCATTCTCCGACCCTTACGAAAAGATGCAAACATTTAGGGGCTGAGATTGAATTTATATTATGTGATTCATTAATAACATGATTAGCGAATTGTGAATCTGTTTTTTTACTGTTGAATGATCTTACATGTTCCTTAGCTCGAGTAGATATACTTCTACCTGTCTGTCCGATATAAACGGATAAACATGAGCCACAGGATATTTTATAAATACCGCTTCTGTCCAGTTTATTGATTTTATCTTTACTATTTGAAGATGTCTGCCTAAGTTATTGTTGAACTTGAAAGCTAAGTTTATTGATTTTTTAATCTCACGATGAATTTTTTCGCTAATGCTACCTAGGTAGTTAATTGATTTATAGAAGAGGTTATCTTGTATTGGGTTCAGGTAAATGAGTTTTCTAGCTAGATTTAATTGTTTTTTTATATAATAAATTAATATCTATTCTGCAATATACCATTTCCGTGCCATATGTAAACTTATTGATATAGCAGCCTTTTTAGTTTCATTTACAATTTTTTGTTTTATTGTGAGCAAGAAACAAGCTAAGTCGTCAAAACAGGAGAGAAGATGTATTGTGTACCTTTTCTATATGTAGATAAGCAAGTGTTCGTTTAAGCATAGTTCTGACGATGCGTGAGCCGAAATAGCTATCGACTATATTTTCAAAAATAATTTTGTGGAATTAAAATACATTGTAATTTTTTTCACCTTGTTATAATGGATTTCTACTAAGTGAATGCCTATTCAATCAATCAATCAATTAATATCATATTTAATTTTAATTTTAATGTAAAAAGTGTAAATTATTTTTGAAACATGTAATCTAAGCACTTAGCACATGTTTCAAAGAATACAAGATCAATTTTGTTTACAATTACCAAAATAAAAACGCGTGTTTCTAATAGACAATAAAAAAATATAAGGAAAATGACATATTTTGTTTTATTTGTGAGGATATGTTTTTTTATGAATTCATCATGAGAATACTAAATGATAACTACCTGTGAATTTATGTCAGCTAAAACACAACAACTTCGCGAGGGGACCAAAAGCATTTCTCGTCGCGAAACGGGGATGACCGGGTGAAAAAAAAATAATCGAGATGAAAACAATGCGAAAGTTTAGAGCCATAAAAGCGGGCGCGCGAGTGGGGTAGCATTAGAGGAAAATAATTGCCGGGGGCAAAAGGGTTCGGGATTATAGGCCGCTCGCTGGCCGTTTTTGATTTATATGCGTTATTTATTTAAGGTCGGTTTCGAACCGGGAGCCCCCGAATCTGTAACATTACCGGGACGATTTGCTTGCTGCGCGGGTGGGTCGGCCGAAGAAAATAGCGTGATATACACTGTACCTAATAATCGTGAACGAGATTAGAAGGGTTAATAACATTATTAGTATGCAATAAAATTAGTGACCACAACATCCTAAAATGAAACCTGACAAACTAAAATGAATTCAGTTATTTATTTTATTCTCCCAAACAATTGACAATATCTAATCAGGATAATATTGTTCAACTGAAGGAATTCACCATAATATTCTAAAAAAAACTTAGTAAGCAATAACTCTATAGAGGATATGATCAATTGATAATGCTTGCGGTGAGCGAAACCTGTGTTGATCTAAACAAAAAAAATTACAAGTAGTGCTAATACAGCAGGTTTCATTTATTTAATAAAATTTTATTTAGTACAAATAAGGAACTATCACAAAGGATTCTTAACGAACAAGCTAATATATGTCGGTCACCATTATTAAATCCTCTGGGGGGTGAGTTTCAATTTAAGCAACGCGAGACTAATCTTACGAAAACATCCAATATTTAATTTACTCAATTAATGCCAAGGGGCAAATATTTTGTGATTCGTCTTGATTATTCGAGACAGCAGGTGCGCGGATTTCGTGTTATTAAATCCGGAATTATATTGTACTGAATTCAAATGAAGCCCAGATAAGTCTCCTTGTGAATATTTGATTAAATAAAATAACGAGCCGGCAATCGCTCAACGTCGATGGGTTCGGCTGTATTTTTGCACGGCAAGGCGCAACATATTACGTTTTTAGATGGGCGTTTTGTTCGATTAAACAAAATTTAGTACACGCTTGTTTTTCATTTTTCAATTTAGCGCGCGGTAAATTTTCGGTGGCGCGATTTCATTTTAAATGCAATGATTTATTTCGAATTATTATTATTACTGTTTATTTAAAAACCTAGTTAGAAATTAGTAAAATGCATTAGAAAATCCATCGTTAATTTATTTATATATTAAATACAAACAAGTACATTACGATAAATTCAAGTTATAAGTTAATTGATTTTGTAAAGAAGGCAAATTTATAAATGGAATGATTGAAAAGGAAGTCAACCGACCAATACTCAAACAAAATATACTTTAATACATTCAAAAGTAGTTTTCGTCTGAATTTAGGATCGTTCATGTAAACATACGTGATACGTACGAATACGTCAACATCCGAATCAATACAGTTATACAGTAGTAAAGTGTAACTTCTAAAGAAGGATTAAAACCTATTAAAGAAGGATTAAAACCTATTCAAATGTACAACCATCAGTAAGTTGCTTCGGTTTGCGTTTTTAAGTTCGGAATAATTTCAATAAAATTAATTTAATTTAAGGTGGCATTCAAGTCAGTTATGTGTTTTATACTCGAATCGATGTCACGTCACCTTGTCAAATTATTCATAGTGTTTTAGAAACATTACGAAGATACTATTAGACAAGTCTTTATTTCAAATTAGGAATTTATTTCTATCTGGCACTTAATGATAACAATGTAGTAGTGATTTAAACACAAGAAGACAAAAAAACATTTGTGTAATGTACATGTAACATACATGTACAAAACGACCACAGGGCCGCCCTAAGACCCGGTGGTTAGACGAGCTAATCTAACCTAACCTAACCTAACCATGTTCGAAGAACTAAGGACCGAGAAGAATGGAGAAAGCAGGGGGAGGCCTTCATCCAGCAGTGGATCGACCCCGGCTGATGATGATGATGACATGTTATAAACAACACTTATAATATAAAGCCAAAATACTTATTACGAAATGTGTACACATTCTTCAGTGAAAGGGCAGTATTACATTGTTGTAGTTGGCACCACTGTGCGTATTATGACGCTGTTAAAATTCCAAAATGTAGTTTATCGTCGTTCAGAAAACAAAACTAAATAATTTATAACCGATCTTGGTTGTTGTAGCGTGCAAAGTCGTAGTAATACAAATTAGTTTTATTCTCAAAGGGTTAAATCATACACGAACCAAAATTAAGCTACGATAACTTAACAGGAGCTAAATCATTGCTGTAAAATCAATAGATGCGAGGCGAGACCTTCTACGGATCTCTACGAACCTGGTTACGAGTTTGCCGAACCCCAGTAGCGTACAAGCCGTTCACAAATAAATAATTCAATATAATATAAGAAAACGCATGTCTTGTAGACAATGTTTTTCATAACTATAATAGTAACTTCAACATTTAGAATCTTGTTTGAATGCCGTAAATATCGAGCTTCCAAATACTGAACACAAGTTTTAATTTAAAATCGCTTTGGTGATGTTTAACCATAAGGAACATGACGGGAAGGATTTTTTGGCAGTCATCCTGATTTTTTTGTCAAATATATTTAATAAAATTAGCCGCTTTATTTTTAATTTAATAAAGTTTTCTCCCTGTCAGATGATTCTGTGACACAATGATATATCGATTTATTCATTCGTCATAGAAAATGGATAATTAGTTTATAAGAAGTTTTTAAATTTATTCAACAATGTATGTTTAATTATTGATCATAAAATAAATAATAGGTTAAAACTAACAAAACTCTAGATTTACATTTTTCATATATATATATAGTTACTGACAGCTATTATTGACAGAGAAATAATTTTACTTTAATTAAGATTGGCTTAAAATACTACATCAATTAAGCAGAGATAGACAGCATATCGTCTCATTTATGAATTTTTAATAATTTTAAACAATGATACGTATAAAAATGACGCTAAATAATTCTAAGCACAATTTTTTATAGTTGATTTTAGCATTAACAGTTCATACGTAAAAAATGCATTTAAGGGAGTGATATTTTTTTTACAAAGCATTATCAAGTCCTGTGTAAATATTGTTTATTTTTATTAACGTTAATGCATGATTGGATAGCCTACTCTTAGGTCGGCGGACGCAACTGCCGACGCGTATACACGTCTATAATATTGAAACTATTATTATAGCGGCTTGGCAAACTTGCTAAATACTAAATTAACCCTCTACACTCGAAGCGCCCGGTAAGTCACTTCTTACAGCTGAGATATTTACACAGTGTGAACTATTTTATCAAAATTGAATACTCTCGAGTATTTTGTATACATATATAGATTCTACGACTTCTGAGCTATCGCATTCATTACAGTGTCGTATTAATAGTTGACAGTATCAATAAATTTTTCTTTTCTAGAATAATAATGGATACATCGATTTGTAATTTTTCGGGGAATCCAAAAAAAACTTTAGACGCGAAAAAGACTATAGAAATTATTTTCAGTCCGATCGTAAGTCCTTACTTGTGTTATACACATTATATATATGAAATATAAAATACTGTATCCGTTTATGACCATAATATCTAACTAATAAATCGAGCGGAACAATAGGCCTGGATATGTGTGTTAAGTATATTATAGTGAATATTTGAAAATATAGATGTTTTAGTTAAGTTATGCGATCCAGTACTTCTTTTGGTAGACGTTATTTGCATAAATTATTAACTAATATCAATAACGACTAAAAAATTGGTCAAATTATTTGTACAATAAGCTTCAAAATAATGATAATAAAAAAACATGGCACATCTGACAAAAGTGATTAAATCGTAAGTTTATGATTTTTTTTTTCATATGGACTGTGCTTAATAAAAAAAAAACATAATCCGATTCATACAAGATATTATATTATATTCACATTGTTAAAGATATTGATCTTAATATATGTATTATAAACAGTATAAATATATGAATTAAAAATGCGATTATAATCTATAAAACCATGTTATTAAAATAATGTGTCATTTTAGATTAATCGGGGTTCGGTGAACTAAAATAATAATAATTATATTGTGTGTATAGTCCGTTCTATATGACTTCATACTCTGTTCAGTAAATTGTGGTCAGGCGTCCTTGCGGTAAGTGTCTGTCATAACAGCTTGGTAACATCTGTTCACTTGTAATATGTGTTCATGTAGTATAGAAACAACCGATTTATACATTATAAGTAAATACTTAATGTATGTTTTGTTTTTTGACGGAGGTTTAAGCAAAGGAACTAGACGCTTACCACTATGTTCTATACAAATTTACAGGGAGAGCGGATGTCAAAATTTTTCGTTGTATGGTCATGTCATATTGACCATACATGAAGTAAGTAGTAATTCCAAAGTTATCACATTGTTTCGCTGTATTAGCATTTTTAGTATTTGTGTTAGCAAGACATTATACGATAAAAATTCTGATGCATCTAGAATGTATTTTAAAAAAATATGACAATTTAATTTATGATATCGACTGAAGGTGCTTGATGAAATTTCAATATCAAATTTGAATTGTTACAACTTTGTACAATTCCACATGTTTTGTGACTAACGACCCGGGTTTCGCCTTTCGGCATCTTCATGCATTCTATCACACGGATGCAACAGAACTAAATATATATCTATTTGTCCGTCATGGATTACTACACCACTTATCCGATCGATATGAAACTTTACAAATTTCTTGAGTATACTCCCACGAAGGTTTCTGGTATATCAACCCCTCAAAAAATCTACGTATAATCCAATCTTTATTAATACTATTACAATTATTTACAATTGAATTGTTTGTTATCATAACGACTTTCCTTGAATTTCCTCACTCCGAGATCGCAGCAGCGCGCGACGGGTCAGCGAGTTTTATTATATTTATCGTTGATAATGAAGTCAATGAAATAAAGCAGAAACGTCAACTGCCCCACAAAACATATTTTCCCCTTTGATACCCTTTTACTATTTCGTACAAAAGTTTATTTCTCACACAAAGCTAGTAAAACATACATACATAATAATAACAATAAAATTATTATCATCATAAAAAGCAGTATAAAACATTTTCTTTATCAAAACACGATATAAAAAACACAAATCCAAACAGTCGTCTACAATCGCTCCGATCTTAACATAAAACTTAGAGAGTCGTAAAGCCTCAATAATTAAACCTGAATTAGAGTAGACTCAACACGGTTGGGCAGTTAAATGTTTAAATAATTCGATAACAATAATTATGTACCGGGATTTAACTTTATGGCGGAATATGGCGTTATACTTTATTGCATTACAATAATGGTTTTCTTTTTGATTGTGTAAGACAATAAAACACGTTCAATACAGGCCCCGATCGAGCTTTTTCGTCGCCCAGGGACAAAAAAACTTACGAGTGTATTTTTCAGGAAATCTGCGCCACGCACCCCCAGTACATTTTTATTATACAAAGAAAAATACTCAAGCTATCGGTTTAGCTGATAAATAATTATTTTCGATGTGTTAACTGTTACTTCTTGATGGAAATATATGATATTTTAAACAATTAAAACATTTTTCATTGACACGGTGAAAAAATAACAATGTATTTTAGTTCTAATTTTTTTTTATATAAGATACAGTTGATAGCTATTTCGGTTCACGTCGTCTTCAGAACTATGTTTAAACTACGTTTGCTTAACTATATATATAGCTGTGTAGAAAAGGAACACAATACATCTTCTCTTCTGTTTTAACGACCTAGTTTATTTCCTGCTAGCAATAAAACTAAAAAAAATAAATTCTTAATGAAACTAATCAGGCGGCAATTTCCATAAGCTTAAATATTGGAAGGAGATGGTTTATTAAGGGAATAAGTGCAATAGCCCCTCGCAATGGTCTGAGGAGCGACGACCAATTTATATTTGTTTGTTCATTTAAAATTTCGAAATAGCTATCAACTATATCTTTTAAAAATTTTGTAGAGCTAAAACACTGTTATAACGGAGTTCTATCAAGTAAATGTCAATTCAATCAATACATTTTTCAGTGCTTGATTCCACAATATATTTCATGACCAGGACCGGTTGTGTGTGTGTGTGAAAGGTGTAATGTGTATTTATAATCGTCTGAAAAGATTTTTTGTGTTTGGATTACGGATTTAAAGAAATATTGAGGTACGATTTGGGTCCACTGACTGTTAACGTATTAACCATTTCATAATTTTATACAACTCTAACAATATAAAATTATTTTAAAAAATATTTCGTATAGGAATATTTTGTATGCGGCTCTGCAGGGAAAGTGTTAAATTTCCTGGTAAGTAATTGAGTAATGTCCTCGAAGGGTAACTAAAATCACTGTTGTCAATGTACAACACATTCATAACTTTTTATTTGTTTTTGTGAAGGAAAAACTGCAAACGTGTTTGTCGCCCTGTGCAAATGACATGTCCACTCTATCATGCTGGATTTGGACCTGGTTAAATATTCTCTCTGTTACAATACTAAATATAAATTAAGCTGTAAAATATTAAGTGCGATGAAACAGAGATTTACTGACTATCTTGGTTAAGATTCGAGCCCAAGTTGAATAAAACGAAAAACAAACAAGAGCAATTTTTACTCGATCTTTTTAGTGAATTATATACATACAAAATTTAACATAGAAAGTGAACGCAAGGAGAAAACGAACTAGAGAATAGAGTTTATTAGAATGACGAAAAATTTTTAATAAAAAATAAGAAATTCCGCATATTATCATTGATAAAAATATCAATTCAGGGGTTTGAACTCTTGATCACAAAATTTAAAAACAGACCGTTACCATTGAACCATTATGATACCTCAGCCGTGAACACTAAATATACATATAATTGCCCTAAATTGGAAGTATGTATGGCTATCAATGAAAATTAAATAATTGAGTGCTAAGACAAACTATTTTTATCATAATTTTGTTTGATACGGTGAAAAAAATAGCAATGTATTTTTGTTCTACAAAATTATTTTTTTAGATGTAGTAGATAGCTATTTCGGCTCATGTCATCGTCAGAACTATGGTTAAACTTAGATTTGCTTGTCCATATATAGTTGTGTAAAAAGGCACACAATACATCTTCTCTCCTGTTTTAACGACCTAGCGTGTTTCTTGCTCACAATAAAACTAAAAATTGTAAAAAAATTGGAAACTTAAGAGCGGCAATATCAATTAGTTTACATATGGCACGGAAATGGTCTATTACGGAAACAAAATAGCCCCCCGCAGAGGGTTAAGCAATGGCGATCGACTTATATTAGTCTGTTCGTTAAGAATCCTTTGTGATAGTTGATATCTATTGATTTCCAGCTGTTCTAAAGCCGTCATCTTGCGACCTTTATTACAATTATTTTTCACGATATATTTTATTATGAAGACCGATTTCGCTCATCGCGAGCATTATCAAATGAGAACTTTTTTTATTATTTAAACCCATTAAATAATCTTAACCAAGATGGTGGTAATATGCAAGATGAAATCTTGATTAGAGTTTTTTAGTGAACATCATTTAAAAAAATATTTTATTATACATCGTTTTAAAATACGATTGCTTTTAAAAAATCTATTTCCTCCGGATATTTAGACCTGTATATTCTACCAGAGTTGCGTAAAATACGTATACTGAGATCGTATTACATAAAATTGAAAAAAGAATAGTACCGTATCGAAAATGTGAATTTATTGGGGCTATTATATTGTGATTAAAAGAGGCATCGATAAATCAACAGCGTAAACTTTAATTAACACCACGACTAATCTTCCTACAGCTGTGGTTAACTTCTAGTCCATTATATAATTAAAAATTGTTGCCAATGAATATTTTATGAATTTTTTCAGTTTTTTTTTATATATAAATATGTATGTTTTTGCACAGGAAAATTGGTACGATGTTACAATTGTAAAGACAAGTTTTTTTTATTGATTTTACAATATTTTCAATAAAAGACGAAAGTTTTTCTATAAGAATTACTTTGCTAGTTCCTGCTGAGACGCGTAATAGATGTTTTAAAAATAAATTTAGTAGTATTTGTGTTAGGAAAACTTATACAAAATATTGGATTATTGAAACTGCTGTAAACAAATAAGCATTCTAAGTCAATTTTATGATTCTTTTAGTTGTGATGACGGCGTAAGCCGAAATAGCTAACAACAATATATCCTATAAATTTTGTAGAACTAAAATACATTGCAATTTTTTCACCGTGTTATACAGAGTTCTAACAAGTAAATGCCAATTCAATCAATAAATTATATTTCTGCAAAACCAAATGGTTGATTAATTAGGCAGTTACAATTACAATGTTTAAGGTTTTTTCAGTGTTTATATAATTATAATCAGTGGTGATATTTAACTAGTGAAATTAAGTTCGATCACGAATATAATTATGAATCTATTGAGTAGAATAGTAATGTATAAGTCTCTCATAAGTGGGATTCGATCCCACGAACACCGAATTCGTGTTGAATAATATGAGTGTTCCCTTCAGCCACAGAACTTGAGGAAGGTAAATTGAGTTATTTGAAAAAATTTAGTGTCATTAGTAACAAGCTAGGCCGTTGGAACAGGAGAGAGGGTGTGTTGTGTGCCTTTTCTGCACAGCTATATATAGATAAGCAAATGTTAGTTTAAGCATAGTTCTGACGATGGCGTGAGCCGAAATAGCTATCAACTATATTTGTTAAAAATAATTTTGTAGAACTAAAATACATTGCTATTTTTTCACCGTGTTATAATGGAGTTCTACCAAGTGAATGCCAATTCAATCAATAAATTGAGTTAAATTTTTAAATTTACCAGTTCTATTTGTACAAACTATAACATATTGCTTTGAAAGCAAGCAAGGCTTTCACTTTTACACGTTAAGGAAAATCGTGCAATACGATTCGAGTAACATAAACTGAGCGCTATTTTCGATAAATTTATTTTTGTATTGGTAGTAAATAAGAAACCTAAAACTCCTCAATTAAATTTGAACGCTTTTTATGTGTTAAACGCAATTTGAATTGCACAATTTTCACATTTTCATATAATTATGTCGACCAGTTTCGCTCATCGCGAATATGAGACGATTTATATATATATATATATATATATATGCCTGAAAAACTGAACAAATTCTTTTTCTGTTTAAACTGAAAAAAAAATTATTTCTATATTGCATTTGTTTGTAATTTTATACAGTTGGTAATGGTGGTTACTATTTGGTAATATTGGTTTATTTCACGTAATTTTGTCAAAGAAATAAGTTTTAAAATGAGCTTGCAGCGTTCATTACTCATAATTTTTCTTATACATATTCTAAGATATATATTAGTTCCAATTTTATTTCTTGATAATGAATTTATATATAAATTGTGAAACTGTAGTATTTAGTTTTAATACAATAATAAAATGTTTAAAAACAAAAACAAAGAAAAATATTTTAACTTCGATCGGATAAACGGTACATCTTGATAAATCAGAACTGAATTGAATTTACGAAATATTGTTAAATTAATTAAAAAAACAAATTTACCATTGTAATAAACGCACACGTTGGGCTAGCGGTACAGTAGTGGGTCATAGGATTTACCTGAAACAAAAAACAAAAGGCTCGTTAAAATTTATGTTCGCATAGAAAAATTCTGAAATAAATAATTTATTAATATTCACAGTCGATAATGGTTCTCATTGTTTGAAAAAAATGTAGGCAGAATAAATATTCCATTATCTGATGTAGACATTCAAATTTGGCGCCATTTTGGACACATAAGTATGTGTGTGCAGTTATAAATATTGTAAATAGCAAAGTAAGCAGACAATTTTGGGTACCATTGTATAACAATTTAAGATCATCGTGTGTCACAGAATTGATTAATTATACAATTATTAGACACGAGTGTGAGTTGATCAGATAAAATAAAACATGCCTGCCAATCATCATGCCGAAATAAAGAATTTTGTGATTATGCTAGTGGCAAACGAAAGTTCATCGTTAGACTCTAAATAAACGTTAGAATCGAAATGAATTATTTGTTTTATCGCTCTTAACTGTGTTCGTAGCGAGTGGCAAAACAAATGATCTTTGGAGAATCCAATTTGAATTGTTTTAAGAGTCATTTTGTGATACAAATACAGTAAACGAATAGATAGATTTGAAGTTATATATTACTATTTCGGTGAATCACTTCCTACCTTCTCATAAAGAAATACTGTATAGTAAAGATTAGTTTTAAATAACAATAACTTAATATACAGATTAACTGTTTCATTGGCGCGTTTTTAAGGGTATTCGAAAAATAGGGCTATTTGAATTTATGCAATCAATTATTGTTGTACCCGGAAACAGTGATATAAAGATTGTATATTAAAAGTTAATTTTTCAAAAAAATTCTCATTCATTTATTATTCTAGGTTTGTCTCAAAGAAATGAATTAAATGAGTTGTAATTATCAATTTCACATTTATATAAATATAACTTAACACGGTGAAA
Source organism: Himalopsyche japonica (assembly GCA_028555115.1). Classification (NCBI taxonomy): domain Eukaryota; kingdom Metazoa; phylum Arthropoda; class Insecta; order Trichoptera; family Rhyacophilidae; genus Himalopsyche; species Himalopsyche japonica. The sequence continues at coordinate 371,415 of JAHFWJ010000616.1, forward strand.
AAATAGCAATGTATTTTAAATGTATAGTTCTGACGATAACGCGAGCCGAAATAGCTATCAACTATATCTTATAAAAAAAAATTGTAGAACTAAAATACATTGTAATTTTTTCACCGTGTTATAATGGAGTTCTACCAAGTAAATGCCAATTCAATCAATAAATATAGTTTACTCCTAGTAATGTTTACTTCAAGATATCCACACATTTGATTTATATAATAATCCCTTTTTCAGTATACATTTAATAATAGTAGAAATGCCTCTATTTTCTCTGTTGAACATTCGCAAATTTGCTTGCCCACCAGTGGAAACTGTTATATATTGAAATATATTGATTTTTAAAATGAATACAAAATAATATATATGTTAATCATCGATTTATTATTGTTTGTTATGTTAGTCAACGATGAATACAGAGTGTTTCACAACTATCACTGCCGACTCTCGACTGCCGAGTTGGAGCGCCAAGACAGACAATGTCGGCCCAAACAGGGAGGCAGAGTACTCTGCAAGGCAACCACTCGTCCAAATTGAGAAACTATGTTAGGCAGACCTCATCTAGCCGAGGAGGTGCGTTGTGAATTACAAATGAACCACAGCAGGGCGCACGGTGCGTACAAAACAATTAAAAAAAACCTAAATAATACAATGCGTTGATGTTGCAAGCAGTACCTGGGCTCCTTCGCCAGTCGCTATTAGCCTAGGGCCTGGCTATATATATCAAATTATTTTGTTTGTGTTTCAGACAATAAATAACGTTTGGAAAATAAAAGCAACATTGTTATTACAGTTGTATAAACGAAGCCCTTCTATGAACTTTTTACGTAAGAAGCTGATAATAGTTTTACATAATGCTCTCGTAGAATTTACGACACGTAATATACGTACGGATATTTTAAATATATAAACAACTTTCAAAAATTATCTGACAATAATTATTTAAAAAAAAGTTTAAAATAACACACAAAATTACCATAATTGCACCGATATATATGTCGATCAGTACGGTGTTATTTAATTTATGATATCAACTGAAAGTGCTTGATGAAATTCACAAAATAAAATTTGAATATTACTCTGTATATAACCGATGCTTACTGTTCAGTTCTGGTACATCCGAGTGACATAATCCGTTAAGATGCCGAAAGACGAGAACCGAGTCGTTGGTGACAAAAGTTTAGTAATAGCACAAAGTTTCAACAATTAAAAACTGTGTTATTTGTTCATAAAATCGAGATCAATCAACTGAAAAACCAAGTGCTTTTATTATTTTCTATACGTGGATTTTCTTATATAATTTTATTCTATAAGATAAATATTAGTTTAAACGATACAGATCAAAGAATTATAAAGACGGATTTATCCACTGCTAATTTTGTAATGAGTTGTACGTCCCTACACGTAACCCAAATGTTGTAACCAACAAACTCTGAATAGAAGTGCGTGTAACCGCAAAAAGCCTCACATTAAAATCGCTCGTTTGTAACCACTCAAATACTTTTAAAAGAATCAAAGGCTATTTCTTATGAAGCGATAACATATAACACTGAATTTGTGCTAACACTTTTTTTACATTTTACATTTAACTATATGGTGATTAGGAAAAATGGCACGGATAAACTTTTACTGTAAAATAATAGCAAACAAGTCGAAATAATTTCGTGTTTTCTATAAGATCTAATTTTGATCGAATATTGTTATGATTTATATTTAACAGTCAAAGGTTATCTCATATTTTACGGTAGAAAATTCGTAAATAAATTTGAATTTATAAACAAACTATTTTGGCAAAATGATTATTGTTTATACAAAAAATTCAAAGTTTTATTATATGATAAAGAAAGCGAAATCATCAAAAAAAGTACAAAATAATCACAATTTCGTAATAACGATAATTATTCAAAATTAAGAAATGTTTCATAATTTTAAACAATTTACTAACTAAAAATTTAATGCAAAACTAAATAGTTCAATAGAAACCTTTGACGAAATGAAAAAACTATTTAAATTTTTATGATTATTTTATATTACACCCAGTCCTTTTTTTACGCGATACATTGGTTCCAGAAAAAGGCGCGTAAAAAAATGATTTCACGCAATTGCATTATATTTCTTTACACACCCTAAAACATAAATTCGCATAATATCCGATACACTTGTCAACATTTGGCAATTGTATGTGTATTTAAAAAAATGGAATGCTTTACAAAATAAAGTTTTAAAAATACATTTTTTTTTTTTTTAATAATGAAACGTACATGTTTAGCATCGTATATAAATGTCTTCTTTACAACAAATTTGGGGGAAAAAATGCGTAAAAACGAGTGAAGCGCGTAAAAAATGTAGAGCTGCCGTCCAAAAAAATCGCGTATACTCGAATTCGCGTAAAAAAAGGACTGGGTGTATATTTCAAATAGTATTGAAATGTATACTTAGCGTTTTTTTATCACCCTATAGATACACAACCAATCAAACAATGGCACTATTTCGTAAGAAAACACACGCACATACAAATACATTATTTTAAAAGCTATTTGTAATTTCATTAACAACAATTACCGCTCACAATGTATCATTAAGTAATTCCTTTTTATGTTACCTACCCAAAAATAAAAATAAAAACCCACGGCATTGACCGACTAGTATAGTATTGAAAAACCTCAAGAGTTGGATTTTTTATTAGATATTTTTACATATGAAATAAGTGCGTGTATTGCAAAAAGAAATGAAATTTGGACGTCGCTTTACATCAGACAAGGGACACAGTTAAGTAAGATTGAGATTTTATTTAAGTTCGTTTTCGTATAAAATCAGTTTTAAAGGCATAATGTTTTGCGTAGAATCTGTTCAGAGTTCGGTAAACTTTTTTATGCTCTGTTGCAACGTATGATATTGAGCTTTCAATTCGAAGCTTTCAACATTCACAAAGACTTACCACACTCTTCCAGAATAATAATAGAAAAAAATAGAATATTTTCAAGCATTGTTATATTATAAACATTTTCACCTAGATCTGTGTAACAAATCACTAAAGGCAATAGGAACTAATGTTATTTTATTTGAATATTCTAGCTAAGAAGGAACCCCGCCGTCTTTTGAATAAATCGTTTTATTTAAATATACGCTTTATTTTTCCAAAGTTTTTTTATACAAAAAATAAGATTTTTGTACGTATGATCACCAAAAAAAAAAAAAGATTTCCTTCAGTCCTTCCTTAAGAACACAAACCGTGGTAACAAGGTGTAAATTTTTTTAAATATTATAATACCATATGTATGACAAACTAGTACTGGAACATCGAAACTTTTATATATGTAGAATAAAATGATTAGAATATTGTTATGATATTATTTGATTATGATAAACATTCAATACCACCCAGTTATCTCTAGCTATAATAACCAAAGGCTATTTTATGTTCAATGACAGAACTCCATAGTAAAGTTTGCTATCGACACGTGAAGGACAGTGGCTATTTAATAAACTTTTGCTAAAGAGCACGCGAGCCATACAAATACCCCATAACGGGCCAACATGTTAGCGGCCAGAAAATAACTATAATATCTATTAATTTATCAGAAAATAATAATACGTGAACAATTATTCAGGAATGTAGTCAATTTGGCGATATTTTGTTTAACATATATATGTTATGTGTGAAGGCCGATTGTTTGATAAAACGCATTTTTTTTCTAGACTTTAAAGATTTTTAACGCTCCTTATCACATTAACAAAAAACTGAATAGGAAAATTTTTAACGTGTGTTGAAACGTGTTCATTAAATTAAAATGATACACTTAAATATAACAACTTGGTTACGTCTTTACCCATTTTAAACAAAGAACAGATCCGATTTAAAATTTATTATATTATCTACAAAAAAAACAGCTAAGAAAAGAGTTAATTGTAAATGGACATTCCTGTTATTTACTCGCGGCGTCCTGTCAAAGTAATCAAAAATAAAGCACCAAATTTGGCGCATGTCAAAAACGTTGATAATCATCTTATTTGAGGTAATTAAACCATAGTATTACAGATAATTGCCAGGTTACAAAATCGATTAATGATATATTTGTTTATGGGCATGTCTAACGATGATGATACAATATACCCCATATTTTCCTGGCGGAGACCGCTAATTGCGGTACGCTATATACAGAGAGTTCAAAAATAGAGTACAAAAAACACTGTCGATATTTTTTATTTGGTAATAATTTTATGTCTCTTTAAGCCATCGGTACGTAATATCATTGCGTTAATAAGAAATGCGATTATTTGTAGAATATTGTTTGAACAATGGATTTGTTAGAATGAAAGACATATATTTCGAAATCGCTATCAATATTATATATTACAATTAAAACAAAGAAAAAATTAAATTATTATTTTTTTTCCTTAATTGAAGAAAAGTATAATGAGATGTTTCCATGATTATTTCCCTGGTAAAAAACATCTAAGAAATATGGAAAGATAGAAAAATAAAGCACAACAATAACAAAATATATTCTACGAATCTCGACATGATACAAAACTGTAAGGGAATATTTGCTTTGCAGAAAGTAAGATAACGAGTTCTTCTAACTCTGTTCACCTGTAAAAGTAATATTAAGTAACTATTGTATTAATGTAAGGTTCATCATTTTTTTTCTTTTTTAGCAACTTCTTCCAAAACACTGATTCTCAAGCAAACGCAAGAAACTAGTCGATTGGTGCGATCCGATGAAGAAAAAACGACGTCAACAAAATTGCTATTTTATCTTGCACTTGCGCTTTAAAAATTTAGTGTTGTGATTAGAGTTATAAAAATACTTTTAACTTAAGTGCTTAGATTGAATAATCATTTCTGTCAGTGGCCGATAAGAAGAAAGCCTTCATTTTTGAGCACGGCTGTATTTTTATGTTTACCTTATTAATCACGTGATAGTTTTCATCTGTTTTCTAAATGCAGACTGGCATTATTAGAAATCCCACCTCAACTGTATCAATTACTTAAAGATTTAATTGCGCGCCGGCCCTGTGTGGAAATGACCTTTAATGGGTTGGAAAGTAGTCCAGGGGGGACACATGCAGGGGTGGTTTGATAGTTAAACAAGAGTATTCAGGTATGTTTCTGGTAGCGCATGCGTGAGTCACGATACGGGCCGTTGGAAAACATGCCAGCTTAAAAAATTTAAAATATTTAAGTACTGTTTTGTTTTAATCCGAGGGCCGGAACAAAAGCGGCCGCGGGTTTTCTGAAAAGCTGCATCAGATTGCGTACTAAAATACCATTCTCCCTTTCAAATAAGAGATGACGAGTACCGCATTCTTCCGGCTTAGTATGAATAATGAATGACCCACGTAATGCATTAACACTCACATGTACAGTTTCCAAGTGTAGTAATGAAAACAAAAACAGCTAAAGATTGCCAGGTCGGACTTATAAAAAATCTCTGATTTACTGTGAAAAATGGTGAAAGAATTTCCATTAAAAAACGTCTCGTCGTTAATCAAGAACATCCAAATACGGCGATAACTTTAAACGTAGAATCAATATGGTAGTTGTTTAATAATGATAAACGTCAAATTAGAGTACTTCTTGAAGTAGCAACTTGTTGCTAATAAAAAAGCAGGAATAAATTAATATTTCTTTTGATCATTCACACTACAAAGCTGCCCATCCAGTAAAGAAAAAATTAAATCTCTATCAATTCGAAGAACAATTTCAGGTCTCCTTAAGATCAAAATCATAACCAATAGATATAATAAATTTGCGTTTACAATATTAAATATTTCAAAAAAAATATGTTTTTATAAACTGTAGACGAATGAAATTAAGTAAGATTCTACATTATTGATTCACAAAAATATATTTTTCCTCACAAGAAAAATATTTCAAAGATTTTCAGTTCAATAAAAACGCACAATTAAAACTTTGCTGATATTTTGCCAATGGTGCAATATTGATAAAAAACAGAAATAAAAAAAGAAATCCTGAATTTCACAGTGAAAAAAATCGTCTGAACTTTTTTTGCAATATTTTTCTCAGCATTAAACGTAATCCGCAAAATGTGAAGGAGGATTGAAAAAAAGCTTTTAGTTGAGTGTTTCAACTGATTAAAACTTATGATGGTGAAATTATTATAGAGTAAATTGCTAATGACAGTGGGAAGGTTATAAGTAGATTTAATAGGATTAAAAATTTTAGGAAAATTCACGAGGCTTACAAGAGAGTTGAAAACAAAAAAAGAGATAATGATATCGGAGATTTCAACAAAAAAATATTAAGTATTTAAAACATAAATTATACAGATGGTATCACAAAAATGTTACAAACAAGATTGATGTGACTTGAATAGCTATTATAGTTATGATAAATAATTATTATCGCTCTCTTAGTCATTGTGTATATTTATGATGGAATTTGAATTGTTAAAAACGTGTAAATTTCAACATGTTTTGTCACTCACTGATGCAATCGAACAAACAGTAAACCGTTTGGGTCGCTTATATACAAGAGGGATTGCACAGGAAAAGTTATAGACATTAACACTGGAACCTAAATGTAATATAATACATACTTTAAATAATTCTATCTAATAAAGGTTTAATTATACTGACTTTAAGTTATGAAAATGATAATCTTATAAACGGTAAAACTTGATGATAAAAGGTTTTTACAACAATTTACTACCACGGAACTCTGTTCTATTGCATATGTACCATAAAATACCTGAAGATACCGAAAGGTAAAACCTCGTATTATGAGTGTTAAAATATGTGGAAATGTACTCAGTTTCTACAGATCAAATTAAGTACTTTAATTATTAAATCAAACCTCCACCCCGTGGTATGAAAAAAAGTTGAAAGTCCCACCCGATTCATTTTAAATAATGAATTAGAATCACTGTTTTTTAAGTAGAAATCAACTAACGATACAGTTATTATTCAGTGATGCATCAAGTGGAATAAAAAACTAATTATATATTTAATGTATACAGTCCGATAATATAGGTTCTGTCACTATTATTTTAAACGGTGCTTAGTTATTTTTGAACGTTGGTTAAATTATCCTGTCAGAAAAGCGACACGCATATTCAACGAATTATAAAATGTCGACGAAAGTGCATCTTGTTCAATCACTGCAGGAATTCCCTCGCCCTGTCACAGAGCGGTTCACTGAGCGGGAAAATTCTGAGATGGTGGTTCCCCGAAATATGGAATTACGACGGTGTCTACGTAAAATTTCACGGTTACTATTTCTTCTCGTCCGACATCATGCACCTCGTCACAGTCGACGTCTCCTGACTTTGCCTCTTCTTTGTCGCATTGCTAAGGAATCCATAGCTATACTTGAGGAAACTGAGCTTCGCCTACAGGAAATTAAAATTATTTTAAGTCATCTGTTTCATACAAAAATGCATGACAGTTAAAATGAAGAAATACTATCAGAATTTCATAACAGCAAAGTTTAATCAAAAATAATGTTTAAATATGTCACGGTGAAAAAAAAGCAATGTATTTTAGTTCTACAAAAGTAAGTACTTTTAAAAATACAGTTGATAGCTATTTCGGCTTACGCCATCGTCAGAACTATGTATACTTATGATGTGTATGTTGTGTGATATGTGACTGTGTATGAACTTAAATATGCCCGTTATAGATTTCGATTTCGTTACTAGTGAGTGATTACGTTAACAGGATAACAGCGTTGCCCAATCGGTAACACGACTACAAAAATACATATGATTTAAGAAATTTTTACTGTTTCACGTTTTTTGCTTTACGCCTTAGTCAGAAAAAGTCACCTTTCGAAAATTTATAAAATATACTTGAAACAATAAAATGGTGGTTTAGTTATGTAATTAAGCAAACTTGTTATTAGTTCTAGTACAAAATGATTGACAATATATACTACTTACTAGAATTTGAAACAAGTGCCACTTGTCAAGATTTTCTAAACAAATTTGATGGGAATTATTCATTAAATACGTCATTCTACCTGCAGCAATTTATTTAAGATAGACAAAAAAATAAAAATATATTATCGTTACCTAAAACAGTGCACACATGAAATGATAAATTGTCAGCTTTTTTTTATTCCAAAGTCTGTAGCAATAACAAAAATCATGTCTGATTATTTGAACCGAATTTTTGAAAATCTTATGAAATGATACACGAAAAAATGTTTAAAACATTGAGGGGAAACACAGTAGCTCAACTCAGTTGGAGAAAACAAATTCCCCACGGTCTGGAGTCAAAAATTGTATGCACCATGCAACAAACATCGTTGTGTGTATAAAACATATTTCAGTCAACTGGGCATATTATTATTTAATCCAACGAACAATGCTAGATGAAGGGCTGGCTAAAAAGGTGAAATTATCAAAGCGAAACGAAGCGCACATTTTTGGGTAACGTTGTACCAAGCAAGTTCGTTTACATCAACATGAAACGGGCAATAATTACATAAACGAGGGTAATATGGATTTAAAAAAATAGCATTGATTTTACCAAACATATGAATTTTAAAATTTTGATAATGTTTAAAATGCTGACTGGGAATAATTGAGAGGACAAATAACAAAATAAACGTTCGATCCACAAACCGCAAAAATGAGGTTTCGCCACAGTAAATATTTTCAGTTATTCCCGAGACATTTCGTGGTAAAAAAAAACTGTAGGAGAGCGTAAATAACATCAAAACAGGGATGGTAATATAAAAAAAATATGTGAATGTTAAAAAAAATACAAGATTCGGAAAATTGCTCCTGAGACAATCCAATAAAAATAAATCGAATAGAAGATGAAAGGAATCTAACAAGTCTGCAAAAGAGGCGAGCAATAAAAGTGAAAAAAAGTTTTAAAAAAACGTCATTTAGTACATTATCAAATGCATAAATAAATGGCGTCATCTTGTTAAAAAAAATGATTGAATGCAAAAATACTATAATTTAACACATGTTGAGTTTTTGAATTAGTGTATGAGGTACAGATTTTTTGCACAGCGTATGCATTTATTAACTCTCCTTGTGTTATTCAGTTTTTTTAATCATTTATTTACCAAGGACAAAAAATTTAAAATTTTCCACTCGCCTTTTAAAAAACATATTCAAACGAGTGTCTTCATTCAGGATAATGAATTGCATAACCCATTTTTTTTTTTTATCATAATACAATTTATCGCTCAGAATATTGTTTATTTAGAAAATGTTATTTAATTGGTGCTTTCTTAGAAAAACTTTTGGTTGGTATGAAAAAATCTTGTTACAGTTTTTACTGGCTATTTGACTTCTCAGTATTATTAATAATATGTTTCAAATTTGTAAACAATTTTTAATAAACGTAAATGTTTAATGCTGGCATCATCCATTTATACATTTCTTTATCATTCAATGAAACTTGGGGTGTCAATAATTTTTTTTCAATATATGTTATAAATTATATGAAACAAAAAATTTGGATTTAATACGTATATGTTATATCTAATGATTTAGATATAATTAATACGCAGAATATTTTCATTTATATAATTAGTGAACTCCATTATAATTGGGTAAAAATTGTCGGGTCCATATTGCAGTGATTGACAACGTTGGCTTGCGTGACGAATCTCACGGTTTCGAGGCCCAGTAATAACAGCATAGTTATTTGTGTTATAAAAATAACCACACACATACCCTCTATCATAAAGCAGGGCGTAGAGAGGTTTTAGCTAACCACTGGTATTTTACTAGCCTTATCCATTCTACCATAACTAGTAAAGAATGTTCGGGCAACAGAATCACAAGCATGTCTCGTTAAAAAAAACTGTTGAAATTGCTCGATTAAAAAGAATATGTTTAAAATTGTAAATGGACATGAATTTATATAAAAATTTATCTCATCGTAATGAGAATAATTCTAAATATTTTTAGAAATCTATTGTATAATAAAAAAGTGATAAGTTTGCGCGAATTTATCTCTGATATAAATTTCCGTCGAACTAATTTCCATGCCTTTGTCAACGGTATTTAACCCCATCAAATGTGGCATCAAACTTGACCATAAGATAATCGATTCCAGACGGTTCCAGAAAGATACAATCGTTTCTTGATAATTGGTGCACGAAAAAAACATGATTTCGGCGAGAACTTGATGACGAAGTAGAGTGCATCTAATTTAAGAATGCAGTTGTGTGAATTCAAAATCGGCGACACAGCACACCTCACATCAACAATAACAATGCACTTGGGAAGTACGCTCCAGGGGCAGTAATCGCTAGTGCCACAGGTATACTACGTGACGCACTCTTGGTTCAACGGACACGGTAATTTTGTAACTGACACCACCGGTTAAAGTGTTCATCGTCGCTACAAAATATCAATAAGAAGAGCAAAAAATGTTCCAGATAGGTGCGAATGCCTTTGTGGTACTGATTAGTAAAATTTCTTGATACCAAACGATGACGGCAGATCATCTGTAGAAAAAACCAGGAAACCTTTTATTCATTTAGAGTAATTATTAACCAGCGCGTAAGAAATGTTTTTTTAAGATACGAATCGAAAACAAGTTATTGCAGCTTCATAAAAACTCGAATATTGATTATAATACATAAAAAGATATAAATTTATTTTATCTAAAGCGCAAATAAATTAATATATATATGATAAATTAATTGCTTATGTTATGAAGAAAACGATTGTATCCTACAGTAATACAGGCAAAATCTGCAACATGCAATACAATAAAAAATACCCTGTAGATAAATTCACGTGAACACTTTGAGATCTGGTTTGGATAGTGTTACTATACCATACATTTCGTGATCAACGAAAGATTTGCAACTTATAAATATGTTGAGAGCCTATTCGAAAAACATCTTCAGACAAACTGTACAGTAAGACTATTTATTACTATTGTAACTTGATTTTAATTCTTCAACTTGAAAATTAAGAGTGAGGTTGGACTATTTCATTTTATTGGACGTGAAGATTTGGTTAAGCATAAGCAATAAAATGTTTAATGTAATAACATTATTAACCCGTTCACTACTTAACCATTTATAGGTTAATTGATCAAACGATGTTATTTAAAGAAATGTATCGAAAAGTGTTGTTCTGTACTACAGCCATCGAGATTATAAGAGCAAAACAGGCATTATTTCAACAACTACGCTTAATTTTTGACACTATTAACACACTGCAAGCAGCGTCTTCAACGGTTGAGTGGTTAGCAGTCAGATGGTTAAGGCCAAAATCGATTATTGGTCTCTGGTGGTGAATGTCATTAGAGAATTATATTTGACATTGATTATCATTTAGTTCAAGTGGAATAGCAAGTTTTCAAGTGTAATTCAATTTACCGCTCAATCGGTCAAAAATATGAATAACGTCTCTCAATACTCGAATAAAAACACGTAAATGAGAAAAACGACCTTTCCTTTTGATTAGCTTACTGGTAATAAAAAAATAAATTAGGAAAAAAACAGTAACGTCCACATACAATATGGTATGACCCTTGTGAACTCATTATATAAATTAGTTTTATCAACACAAGGTATATAAACAAACATCTATAAAGTAAACACTTTTTTTGATATAAGAGAGTGTTAATGATGAAATACTATGCAGTGGCGTCGAATGCATAAACAATATTAGAATTAATCGCATTTTTTCTCACGGTGGGTTTGTTTGCTTCAGCTGAAGATATTATTTGTTATTCTAAATTTATGATTTCCATTCCCTAAACAACGTTTGCCCTCAATGTAAATATTTACTCCTACAATATCCTTTCACAGAATGAAGATGCGAAGAAAACAACACAGGGAATACGGGAAGCTATAAATGCAGTGGCGTTTGACCAATGGCATGCGTAATGCTGTACTGCCAAATAATTACGATTATTCGACCACTACTATAAACAAAGCATTACATAAAAAATATCATTTATATTCAAATAAGTGTAATGTGAAAGAAAAACAATTTATGTAGTAATAGTGTATTGTTATTCATAATGTATAAACGATTTGATGTAGCAATTGAAGTACCGGACAAATAAATATGCATATATTTCCGTATTACATATAAAAACATCCCGGTATTAATAATATAAATCCAGTTTAAGAAATATTTATACAAAGAAAAGCTATGACTATTTTGGGATCATTGCAATAAGATATCGCTATCAAAAGTAAAGTCAAATGCATAAGAAACTATTTTTTTTTATTTTAAGCGATAAATTCATAGTTACTTAATGATATCGTTAGTCTCATCGCAGAAATAAATTTCTGAAAGTTTTTTTGTTATAACATACATACAGATATTCAAAAGAAAAAAAAAATTTACAAACCGATATTGGATACCCTTATCGGATGTGACCTAGAAAGATTTTTTAGCAACACATAAACGCAGGAATATAAACGAAAAAAATGGCCTTTCTCAATACATCATTAAATTTAGAAATAATATTGGACTCGATGAAAACGATTATGACATATTTTTTTGAATCTGTACAATACGTAGAAAAAGATTGCCATTCCAATTAAATCAAACATTTTTGTGTTAATAACAAAAATGTTTTGCTATTCTCTATTCCCAATATATCGATTGATTACAATCGCTTTAATGGTGAACAATGGAAACTTTGGATAACTTAGTAATTTGACGCGACAATTGTGTGAAAGATATGTCATCCTGATTACAACAATAGTTCTGATTCACTGGAAGAGACGAATAACCAAAATTTGAATAGGGAGAGAATAGAAAAGCAATAAGATTATACAGGAATAGAAATGATAATAAAGATACCTATATATGAGAATATTAGGTTATTTATGAAGTGGCTTTGAGATTATAACGAAAAATAAACTATGAATTTTCTATCACTAGCTTCTAATTAATAAGATTGGGTATAAACAATACACATAATCTGGTACTCACATATAAATAACTTTTATATGTAATGGAACGTGATATAACACATAATCTCTAGCTTATTTTTGCTTGTTACGATTTTGATCCGAATTTAATTTTAGATATATGCTAACAGGCGATGTTCTATAATACAATCGTGAATTTATTTAGTAATCGGCACACCTTTAGTTTTGATGTGTTCATACGTAACATTAAACTGCAGGTAACGTAAAAATGACAGCATTTCTGAAGCGTATTTAATATACGAAATTGTTCAATTATTATTTTTAAGTTTTAATGTGTCTACTATAAATATTATACTGAAAATTTCTCTTGAATCCCAGAAGGTCACTCTATAAAATTAAAGCGTGGATGGATCTTTTAAAATCTATGTGGAATTCTCATTTTTTACAACAAACGTTGACATTAAACAATAAATTGGTATGAAGCTTTATTGCTTATAAAATAAAATAATTTGAAAGATTAACTTGAATGCTTATTAAATATATAAAAGAGGCAGTATAGGATCAATTAAAATTTCAAAGCAAAGATTTCCGTTTTATTTTATTATCAAGGGGTCAAATTCAACAAGTCGGGACTTGAAATAAATTAATCTTACGGTGCTGATTCTTTGGTCTCATTGTGTTACACGAGAAGCGGCGACCCCCCTCGCAGGCTGTGAAACGAGAAGGCTCTGCCCCGATCCATCAATTAGACGTTAAAGTAATTAATTAAAACCTAAGAACACGGCCTCCGCATAATAAAAACAACTTTACCCCTAGCACCCTACACCAGAGCTTTACGGATTAAGGAAAAGCTCGCGATCAACACTTGGAGAAATATAGTGCGTGCAAATGATTCTTGGATTTTATCGATCGTAGTATAACAGAATTTACTTCAATACTACCGATACGAAAAAGTATAAAATAAACGCGCATTTTCGCCGGCTCTATAAAAATTGAGAAAAATATTTCGATGAAATGACTAAAATTTATTTTGAATTGTTACAACTTTGTACGATTCCACATGTTTTGTCATTAACGACCCAGGTTTCGCCTTTCGGCATCTTCATGCTTTCTATCATACGGATTAAACAGAACTGACTGAATGAACTAGAATGGCTGAAGATGCCGAAAGGCGAAATATGTGGAATCGTTCAAAGTTGTAACAATTCAAATTCGATATTGAAATTCCATCAAGTACCCTCAGTCGATATCATAAATATATATGACTAGTATTTGAAAATTTTATATTGTAACATAAGCAATAGAGCGACCTTTTTTATTTATGAACAAGTCCATTGGATATAGCAATAAATCACTCCTAAAGGTTTGCGAGACTTGATGACATAACAAAGTGTTTTTTTCTACAGAAATTTCCTTGATAAAATTTTACGCTGTCAAAAAATTTGTAATTAGAGAAATAATTGTCATCTCTTACCAGATAAACAAATGGTATTGTAAAATTAACGAAAAAATAGTAATTTAACTGAAATATTTTTTAAAAATTCACTCTATAAAAAATGTTGCGAAATTTTATTTGAATATAAAGAAGATACGTATACAAAAATAACCGCGCACGATTCTTTATGAATTATTGTACAGAGTTAACTTATGGCTGAATAAATATATGATTGAATATGGGCTTATCATTTGCGTTTATTTTGGAAAACACGATTGATTGATTGTCTTGCCACACGTTCAGGTATTATAATATAAAACACATAGTAGAGAAATCCAATTTAGACGTCGTGTAATCATAATAAAAACACTAAAAATAACAACAGGCTTCAAACAAACGTTCGGTAGTTATATAAATCAAAAAGCCACGCTGATAAAACCAGACACGTCAATTTAATATAATTACTTAAAATTACAAAAGTGAACTATGTTTCGTGATAAAGATAATAAAAATCCATTGCTAACAGCTATTTTATAATGAAAATTACAGAATTGCTCCATTACACTCATAGATATTTTAAACTCATAGAATATTACCTTGGGTTTTTTTTAAATTTTATTATTCTTTTGTATGGCAACAACTGTCTAATTTTTATAATGACGACCTTGTTAATCAAAATAACTGATATACTAAAACATATTCTTTTCTTTTCGTCTAAAGCTACTCAATTAATACATTAAATAATATGAAAGAATCATTATTTTTTGATAATCACCAAGGAATTTGAATTAATTACAGGAGACTAGTATTCCATCGATTTCTCATGGAATATGGGCTTGATAAAAAAGGATTTCTGAATATTAATTCATGGTAATAAAAGCTTGCAATTTTAAGGGAAAAAATCAGATAATAATTTTAATGATTTACATACAAAACATAAACATTGGTCAATGATTGAATGTTGCCTGTATATAATTTTGGCCATTTACGCTCATTATGTGGAATATATAGCCCCCACATAGGGTATTTGTGACTTCCTGTAACCTCCTGTTTTTTTTGCTTCCTTCCATAACGTGTCCGAATCTCTCAGCACTGTTAAGATTATACTGTGGAAAGAATCTAACGGTTACCAATATGCCACGCATCCACCAGTCAGAAAACGAGGTAAGTAGAATTAAGGTTCTCTGGAAGCATCAACATTACATCCAAGTCAGTTCCAGTGACTCTCCGTGAGCAAATCATGACCACACTTAAGAGTATTAATCTTTATGAAATCGAGAATAGTGGTTAGAGAATATTGAATGGCTTCATATTTAAAAAGCAAGATTACGATAGAAGTAAAGACGAGTGAACAAAATAGTTAGTCCACCATAAAATATTACCCTGTGCTAAAAAGAATCGATAACGTCAAATGAAACGCTAACCATTCCGGCGCCGGTTGCGCGCTAAACGCAGATATTCCATCTGCACGGAGAGCTCACCTGAGCGTTTAAAATAATTGTTTCCAGTTTCCCCCGCTTTAAAACAGTCGCGAAACAAAGAAACTTTGCAAAGTTCCACGCTTTAATTACTGAAAACTTTCATTTTCCCCGGGGACATAATTTACATTTATATTCGGAAATGCACCTGAAGAGCCAGTGTTTCACTATATTTTTTTGTCCCTTTTCATTTAAGTCTAGTGTCTCTGTTCCGGCATCTTCGTGTCTCGCTTGTACTATTACAGCGTTCCAACTCGAAGGCAGCGAGGAAAATCGAGAAAACACATTTCCGTCGTGTCCCATTCTGCATCGTCTCTTCTAGAGGAAAGGCAGAAAGTGAAGCTATTACTTCAACGAGCAGCGATATTCAAATAGACGACTCAAAGAAATAAATGCTCTAATATAAAAGCCGTGATGGGAGAATCGTTTTCTTCTTGCTGTGCATGTACTACAATACATAAATTTTTCAATACACAACTCGGCATATACTTTTTAATATCAAGTAAACTAAAAATCTAAGTGTCTCGTTAAATTTTAAATAGTATTTCCTATAAATATTGCGAAGATATCTCTAATAATATAGAGTAAATTATTTCAAATGTATAGACATGTAAAATAATATATATTTATCTTAAAAGACTCTCGCGCTAAGCCAAAAATCTCATTTTAATCAAAAATTACTTTTATTGTAAAAGTCTGCGGCGATAGTGTTTAAGTACAAAGAAATTGTTTATACGCATATCATCTATAATTCCATATTTATCTATTATTACAAAATTACGTTCATTTATGGAGGATAGTTTTTAAAACATATTAATATTCAATAACCAGATTTAGAAGGCAAAAGACATTTCCAGTCGATATGTAACGTTCATTTGATTATGTTGTATTAACCAGTCTGCTACCTATTATATATAGTGTTCATGATGACGTTTGCGATTAATTCAAAATAATTTAAATAAAGTTAAATTCACAGTATCAAAAGAAATTCTTGTTATATCTTCGAAGACATATGGAACAATGGTGAATCATTACCACCAGTTTCTACGTCAAACCATAGTGAATTTTAAATGTTAAAAAAATGAGCTGAATTCTAAAATGTGGTTGAAAAGGCCTGAATTGCTTTCGATTGGCAGTGGCACAGCACAGCGACAGTACGCTGGGTGGCATAATTTATTTTATTTAGTGGGGTATTTAAAACCCAGAAGCGTCTTGGCGGAAGAGGAAAGCTGTTTATTCAACTACCCGATCGACGCCACTGCACGAATAAATAAAACGAGAATGAAGACGTTGCTACGAACATATGGGCTTAAATTGAGACATTCTATTTGTTAAGACCTTAAGTGACCATAAATAATAGTGATGGCGCGCAAAAGGTTAATATCACTAAAATGGGTTCAATATTTAATAAAAAAGAAACATAAAACATACTAAAATAATGCGAGATTAAAAGAAATGTATTGTCAATGTTGAAACGTATTTTTTTTAAACTGGAAACATTAAATAGTAAAAAAATACTGAAAATTTTCCATATTCTCTTCCGAGTAAAATTCACATATTGTAAAAACCATTGGCATGTTTCATCAGTGGTTTATTCGATTTTTTTTTAAATAAAACTATCTGTTGAATTGTTAATAATGAGATAACACCTGAAAGGTTTAATTTATAGCTAAGTTAAATAAACGTTTAGATTTTTACTGAAGATAGTAAAGTGATTAAGTGTTGCCACAAGCTTGCAATTACAAGTCTGCAATAATTATGATATTTAATTGCTTTATCAATGTCACACTAATTGCCATGTATTATTATGTACATATTCTATCCAATTACCGTGCGTGTTATTTTCATTAAATATAAAATCATCGATATTCATCGTGACATTTTTTTTCTAATCTTTGAAAGGAATTCTTCAATACGTTTATATTTAGTTAATTTAGTATAATTAGTTACATTATATAATTAAAATAATTGATTTTGAAAAAGAAGATAATTTTAAAAAAAATGTATTTATTTCAGGTGATTTACACATTAAAATAAATATTGTGAAATAAAATACTAATAAATTAAAAAATATTTTATCTAATCCTCCGTAAAATAATCTGTTAATAAATAATTCTGATTGTTTTTTTATAAATTTAATCGTCTTCATATATCATAAATAAAATTTTAATATTAAGAATAATTAAAATATATATATATTTTATATAATATATATAATCGAGCAACTTATAAGACATGTTAGATGTGCTTTAATCATATTTTTGATGATGATTAAATTTAGATTGATCAAAATTGTTTAAAATAAACACATGTTTCTTTCGGCTTCTATGAAGCGAAAATGGGAAGCTACTCAATACTTTTAAATCAATAAAATAATGTTATTCAGTTATAATCTATATTAAATAATTTTCATTCTAATGACCCCTCCATAAATCTAAAAAGCCAAGACTTGACTAACAACGAAGGGCCAGATTGGTGATGCTGGAGGACTGTTGATGGTCCACAGATCATAGCTTGGAGTCACCTGCATTAAAGGAATCTTTGGAATTTTATTCTTTGATGAGTAGACAAATCTAGCAAACTTAGAGTGGCAACTAGTTTCGAACGATTATTATTATATTTTGTGTAGTACAATTGTGCTTAGAAAGGATCGCTTATACTATTTAATGACTAGTAAGTGAACATTCTCCCAGTACACTGCACATCTATTATGAATAAATATACAACACATTTTAATTATAGTCCGTTTGCTATTCGATGGCGTAACAAAATTATTATCAAAACTTTTATCTGAAAAAAGGGAAATAAATAATGCAGCGAGAATGAACGAGTGGGTAAACGTATTAGGCAACAAAATAATCAGCCTACAAGTTCTGCCTCTAATGACTTCAATTATAACAATAACCCAATTATTTAATTGGCCCTGATTGAGCTAGAACAAAAGAGGTCAGTTTCATACAATATAATGGGTTTATCAACACTAAACTGTTATTGATTATACAATACTTTGAAGGGCTTTTGAATCATTATACCATACAAATTTATCATTTTAATATTACATTGTTAGGAACGTGTTGCTTTAACGTCCTCTTTTGAAGATAAGTTCTTTGAAATGTTGATTGCCTTGATATTATTGTATTTGAAATGAATGATTGTCTATAGAATGAAACACATTTTATTTTTTTGAATAAGTTTTATGTTAGAAACGCTCTCGAAATGTTTACTTTTTAAATTTTTAGTTTGTATACTATAACTGGCGAATTTATATATATTTTTAAGCAATCAGTGGA
This sequence comes from Himalopsyche japonica, assembly GCA_028555115.1. Classification (NCBI taxonomy): domain Eukaryota; kingdom Metazoa; phylum Arthropoda; class Insecta; order Trichoptera; family Rhyacophilidae; genus Himalopsyche; species Himalopsyche japonica. Next base: position 390,456 of record JAHFWJ010000616.1, read on the forward strand.
TTTGTAAAAAATGAACAAAGATATCCATAACTTCGGACAATCATCAAAATGAAGCATAACTAAAGTGATATATCCTCTACGAAAAAAGAAACCTAGAGTTTCTTTAAATCCAACTTCTGTTAAGAAGTACATGTAAACAATTTTTGGGAATGTATGCATCTTGAAAATAGCGTCATTAGCGTGTATTTTCAAGATGCATTTCATTAAAAAATGAAAATATTTCGCTAGTGAATATACTACATAATGTACACAAACATAAACAATCAAATTATTTGTGTATATAATATGGATGCAAGCTATCACACTTTCTTAACTACATACAAATTGTATACGAAATTGACAAGTAATTTACAAATACCATATATTCGGTGATGTTTGCGCATATCTATATTTTTCGGCGGGTCTGGCCGTGGTTGAACGCATAAATTTATTCGACAGAATAAAGTGTACTTAAGATGCATGTTGCTAATCCATAGTGACTTAAATGCTACAAAACTTTCAAAGCCAATGAAACAAAAGAAAACTATTACTGCTGTAGTTTTGTTACAGACATATTGCACGAAATTGATTCAGAAGCGATTACTCAACATAATTTGCAGCCAATTGCAGTAAAACTTGAAATACTTTTACTCAGTTTTCAAAATTTTTAAAATAAACAAACCTTGAATAATTACAATTTTTACTTCAGACACATAAAAATGTACGTGAGTTTTAACTGTATACTATTGTCTCTATGACAAAGAAGGAAGATTTAGATGGAAATACTGACCTTGACGTTCGTTAGGAAATATTTTAATATCTGTAGACCACGAATAAATACGAATTTAGTTGATATGTCATTTAAAAGTTTGACTTTTTGATTCAGAACGAATGTAATTAAACAATCTCTACATTAAAAAAACACACCTATTTTTTTAAATCCAGGTAACCAACTCCAGGTAGGTTTTCCAATAAATATGTAAATTCCATAATTCCGGGATCGATATGTTGACTATAAATAAAATATATACATTTGCCATATTCGTATTGACAGTTTTTTTTATGATTTTTCAATCGGTTTATGGATTTTTTTTATTTTAAAATATCGACTGAGAGTGCGCGATTGAATGTTAATATCAATGCCAGTTTATTGCTGGCTGATGTCTAAAACGAACTACCTTCCATCATTATCAGAAATAATGTACAGCGACAGTATTAAGAAAAATACTACTCCAATATTAGCTGGCGCTGCTTATTTCAATATATCCTACATTTGAAGTCAACATACTCACATTCACTATAATGAAAACTAGGTAAAATCATTATTATTTAAATATAAAAAATATAAAGTATTTGATGGACTGCTGCAAAAATGCAATTTACTACGTGTATACATAAATCACAAAATAACTTTGCTATCTCTGAACACGTGTAAGTGTTTAATGCCGCAGTTAGAAATATTATAGTATTTTTTCCTATTTGAATTGCAATTGATGATAACAGAAACAACAAATAAACACTATTCACAAATCACATCGCATGATATTGATGGTAAATATTATACAATAATCAACACTCAGTAAAAATATTTTTTAATAAACATTCGAAAAATTTGACATGTGTATTCAAAATGTAATACATCACCTTTTATTTTCGTTGCCTGCTTAAAACTAGTTAAAAAAAATCTCATATTAAGGACTGTGGTCTTCATTAGACTCTGCGTTTTTAATTGATAAAAAAATAAGTGCTAGTTTGTAATCTTGTTTTTTGCTAAAATGATGTAAATTGTATTTTTCTTAAAATTGTACCAAAAACGGCACCCGATTTTGTAACGACATCAACGACGCTCGAGAGTGGAAATGAATATTATAATCTTGAACGTATTTGATATTTTTATAGAGACTATAAAAAACATAAATAATCGTTTCTATTTTTCAGACACCCTATTCAAATAAAGATATTGTATGTTTTAGACATGCGTGTGATGCTTCAAGGGAGGTGAAGATATTTGAGAGATTCAAAACAAAATAGCAGAATATACAAAATGACAGAGACAAATTAACAATTTGATCTTTCGGCTACATTCACCAGAAGAGCTGACGACTCGTATACACGCTGACTTACGAACAGGGACTATGTATAATCTCGGTAAAATATGAGATTCAGAATTTGTCGGATTAAAATCGCACTAATACAATATTGACTGTATGAAATCAAAATTAATATAAAAATGGTATCATTTATTGATTGAATTGGCATTTACTTCGTAGAACTCCATTATAAGACGTTGAAAAAATAGCAATGTATTTTAGTTCTACATTTTTTTTATAAGATATATTTGTTGGCTATTTCGGCTTACACCATCGTCAGAACTATTATATAATTTAATTTATGATATCGACTGAAGGTGCTTGGTGGAATTTCAATATTAAATTTAAATTGTTACAACTTTTCACGATTCCACATATTTTGTCACTAACGACCCGGGTTTTGCCTTTCGGCATCTTCAGGCATTCTATCACACGGATGCAACAGAACTGTTGCATCCGTGTGATATTATATTAGATTGTTATTATTTATTTCATACATAAATGGTAAAGAAATTCTCAACTTCAATGTAACTAGAATGCCTGAAGATGCCAAAAAAGAGAGCCACGGTCGTAAGTGACAGAGGATACGAAAGTTTGAACGATTGAAATTTCATCTGTATCGAAGTACCTTTCGTCGGTACCTTAATTTAAAAATATAACTATAAATCCAAGGAACTTATTATCAAAATCCAGAAGATTTTTCCTGGCTTTTCGGTTTTCATTCTCATTCGGAAAATGAAAAGAAATGTTTTTAAAGTGACATGGTGAGGGAGGCAAAATCAAATAAAAACAGAGACTCATAATTAATTTTAAAAAAGGTTAGCGGTTAATCTGAAGACGATTCCCAAGGAATCGAAACACGTATCACTTCTAATAACACGTAATTTTTATATATGTACTTTTTTGTATATATTAAATATTAATAACACGGTGAAAAAAATAGCAATGTTTTTAGTTCCACAAAATTTAATAGAATTTTGTAGAACTAAAATACATTGCAATTTTTTTCACCGTGTTACAATGGAGTTCTACCAAGTGAATGCCAATTCAATCAATAAATTTAATATTATTTAAAAAAAAACACATTAAAAAAAATGTTCAAACAATTTATCCCGACGGTATTATATATTTTCAAATTATTACGACTTCGTTGAATATTAAAATTTCGTAAAGTGATAAATTGTAATAGTTGAGAAATATATACGAATGAAATCTTTACTTTTGATAATATAGCCTCTCTTAATTCCGGGATTATAAAACCCGTGATTGCAATCCCTGCGCGCGAGTCGCGTCCTACGATTTATTTTCTAGATAACCAAACACGTGTAAGACGGGCGGGAAAAATGTATAGAAACTCTCATATAGATAGTTTAAAAAATGTAGGGTAAACATATTTTTTATATTCTCCTACAAATGGAAAAGTATTTTTAGCTATTCCTTTTTTCAACTATTAGATAGATTCACTGCAAATGAAATTTCTTGTTGATATATATTGAATATGAAATATTTTACGATTAAGCCACTGCTATTTTTTTCATTCCATATCCAAACAGTGATAACAAAATAGTTCATAGTTTAATTTATTCCTATATGACAGCAAAAAAATATAGAATAGGTACGGTATATTATAAATTGTATAATAAAAAAATCTCTATTTATCTGTACTGAAAGTTTTAATCCACCCTGTAATAATAATGTACTATATATATACAATAAAAAAATTGCATTATTTGCTTTATCGTGTGATTGAATTTCTTAAGCACCCTGTCGATCGCTTTGCTTTTCCTCTATAGTTCTTGGCTGTAAGCCATTGCTGCGATTTCAAGATCAAACAACAAACAGGGCCGAATCGGGGAGACGTGGTAAACTAGCCCGGAGGCGGATATGTATCGACGGCAAATAAGTATTTTATTGAATTTGGATTTCCTATTCCGCACGATATTGATGCTTTACGCCGTTCGGGTACAGCTCGAATTTCTCCAACGCGATACAGCCCAATTTTTCAATATCTGTAGCCTGGACTGAGCGTTTGGTATAAATAAATTTTATATTGCTTACCATAAATCCTTTATCGGGTAGTAAAATCAATCAAAATGTTGAATTGGCACATTAAAACATTTGCTTTTTTTTTCAAATATATTATATATCCAAATGGTTAACGCTTCTAGGCGCTCATCCACTCGAATATCACTATGAAAATAAAAATATTTTTTTTTATTTGCTTAAGAAAATATTTCGCTATCCAATTAAAGTAACGCTAACATTAATTTTCCTTGCCTTCTTCTAAAAGACAAAAAAAATTACTGCCAAGGTTCTTGTAACACACAATTTTGGGATGTTTTATTTTGAGTCCACGTGATCTTTATTGAAGTAATTTTAAATCAAGACAAGTTAACACTGAATTTTGAATAATCGTCCGACTAGCATAATCGTCATTTTTACAATAGATGAGAAAATACTGTCAATGACAAATAACTTTAAAAAATGGATGTTGTACAGTCGGATATTAGACTCAAATTAGGTGTTTTTGAGTTAAATCACTGGTACTGCCTTCATCACTGTTTTATATATGAGTGAGATATCGATCAGTATTATTGACTGAACTATACTAAATAATTTCAGTTGATTTCATCGATCAATATTGAAATTTGTAATATCAAAAGTAACAATAAGCAAAATGGATTCTTATAACATTGTCAGTATTATTTCAATGGAAAACAGAATTTATATACGTAAGGTCCATCAAAACTCATAGACAAGCAGTCTGAGTGGATTGGCAATGTAAAGAAAAAAATACAAATGCAATACCTCGAAACAAACATTTCAACACTATTCTTACAACAGTCGTATTCTGCGTGTTTATGAAATATTTATTGAATTATTTTTGTATGGATAACTAATACATCATTATAAAATTACAATATTGATACAAAGGAATAAATTCTTAAATAAAATCATGTTCGATGTACTATTGCAGAGTAACGTAACGTATACGTGGGGATAATTAATTTTTCAGTTACGTGGTATTGCACGTCTTTCGATAATACTTAAATAACAGTCATATGCATGTGTTAATTTATCTATTTCCAACACATTTATAAAATTTAAAGCCTATCATCACACACTTATAAAACGTGACGATAAGGGGCACTGATATAACGAATCAACAAACATATTGTGATAAATAAATGTATTTTTCCATTATTACAGATAGTGTCCTGTTTCTGGGTCAATAAAGTTGTTTAATATTGCATTAATCTATCATTAACTAAATTATTAAATAGAATTCAAATTATGGTTATTAATATTGAGGATAAAAAAAACTAACATTAAATGTTGGATATGTATTATTTCAATATCAAATTCGAAGTTTTGAAACTGTTCAAATTTTGTAACAAAATAAAAAAAGGTAAGTCTTATTTGTGCAATTTTCCACTATTAAAATTAGGAATGGTTTCAACCTCACCGTGAAAGTTCTCAAGTAAGTTTGTTCAATTCATTGTGTTTTATTATTTAAATATAATGAATTTTCGCCTTGTTTCGTAGAAATGATAGTAAACTAAAGCAATGGTTAAAATAATCACTTACATAAACAAATCAGATGAATAAATGATACACGTAAAGAAGCTTAGAGGTCCGTGAGTCGCAGGTTGAGTATGTACTGTAGTGATGTTATATATAGTAGAACTTGTCAACTTTTAAATGTAATAATAATTAAATTCATTTGTAACCATCTGATCTCTCCCTGTTTTCCCTTTGCCATGAAATTATTTCATAAAATATGGCCAAAAAATATTTAAGAAAAACCGCCGAAAGTATCACAAGTACAATTGAGCATAAATGTGATTTTAAGTTATCTCACAGTGGCAATTAAGTACCATAAAAATTGCAGTATTTCGCGCTAGCACCATTAATATTTCATTAAAATCTTTACTGTGACAACGATAATGAGTTATACCGCTAAAAACAATGAATTGAAATATGATATGAAATCTCACTAAAATTATGTTGAAATCTAGTTTACGAAGCAGATTACTTTACGACCGACATTGCTCAGGGCATATAATTACTGTGACTTTGATATCAGTTTGGACAATTTACTGCCAGCGACGAAATAATGTACTTACGTAATAAGTCTTGATAAAGAAATGTGACGTGAAAAAAAGAAGACGTGATTTGGCAAACATAATTGCTGCAGAAAATGCTCTGTAGTCAGTATTAAAATAAACCTTATGACACACAATACTTTATTCACCTCATTACATCTCAGTAATGTTAAAGTCACCGACAAAACCCTCCCGAAAGCTGAAATATAAAACGATACCCTAAAATGGATTAAAACAAATTTTAAACAGATATTATTCGGCAATAATTGAAGCACAATAGCTGGAATGTTTATAAAATACATAAATTGAATCTCATTTAAAACAATGAAAACAATTTTTTTTTGTAATTATTTCCACAATATTTTTTTTATTAGGACCGGTTTCACTCATCGCGAGCATTGTCAACTGATAAACTTAAGTCTATTTACACTATTAACACCTTAAAAGTGAATCTATTTTGCTATTTATGAGAATCAGTTCGATGTTAATTATGAACAAGTTAATGTTATGAATGAAATCAAAAAATCACATTAAATGCATAAACATATTAAATACAAATACATATCGAAGATATGACGTATGTCAAAAATAATTATGTAAGACCATAATGGTGGTCAAAATAAATTCCAAAAAAACAGTAAAATATCATGAAAAATCTCAATAAAACTTGTAAATTGACATGTTTGGCTAGATTTTATTCGCTTCTTGAACACTGGGGTTTCATGACATACGACATTTTACATTGTCAATGACGATATATTGTAAAGATGACATCTTTTTGAATAATTGTAAGCCAATCAATTTATTGCTGTAATTGGGATTCACTTGGTAGAACTCCATTATAACACGGTGAAAAAATAGCAATGTATTTTAGTTCTACAAAATTAATTAATTAAAATATTGTAGAACTAAAATACATTGCTATTTTTTCACCGTGCCAATCAATTTACATCCCACTAACACTCATAAAATGAGCAAAGCTGATTGATTGAAAGAAGGACTAGAATTTGGTCATCTGAAAGATTGAACAGCATTGTATTAGATATATTTAAACACATTTCTATATATATTATTATAGTGTTGCCAGCGCAATAATCATGTCGCCTCGCTCAATAAATGTTATATTTTATACTTAAATAATACATAAAAAGTAAACTATTTATTAAGAAAGCAAAATCTAACAAGCAAGTCAAAAATTTTAATTGATCTACAAAATAATATGAAGTTTTACTTATTGTAATTATTTAGGCATCAATCTTACTAACTTCAAAAGACACAAACTATCAAAACTTAATTCATTTCCAAAATATGCCGAATATTTCTTTACGGGGCATTTGTTTAGTTTGGCTGCGGAACCTAGTTAAGTTTCGGTGAAATGTCGGCAATGTCAAGCAACGTTCGCTAATGACGCCTAATGACATCTAGCATGTCGCCTTTCAAGCGACAGTAAAATTATGAGTTCCTAGGGATGTCTAAATACCCGGTACTTTCCGTAATATGTTCGTGGATACGAGTATTAAAATGAACATAAACATACTTATAATATTTGAAACAATGGTTTTGATTATCATAATAGTTATTAACCAAAGAATTTATCACAACGATTGGATATCGTTTTAAACGTTGGCATCTTTAAGTTATGAAGAACGTTACTCACGGAAACATATATCACGTGACTAAAAGCATAAGAATTGAAACTAATCTTCGGGTAGCACACTCTTATAAAAATATTTTTTTATTTAAAATGAAATATTAAATAAAATAATATTCAAAGCCAATTATTTAGACAAGTGGTTTAGTGTGATATTCATTTAATCATAATCATTCCAATTAATTAATCTTTATTGCATATATTAGATATTATAAACCAATGTCTCATATTTAAGCAAACGTATAATCTTCATGTACATTGCGAAAAAAATACTGATCTATAAATATTATATAGTATTTTATAAATTACGACAAAGTAAATTTCATTTGAAAATCTTTTGTATGAATATTGATTCAATAAACGTTATTATTACTAAAGATATTAATTAGTACCTGATTTTCTTTTTTGTCGGTATATTTATTGACGTTACTCAAGCCTGGGTAACTGTAGATCGGTTGACATCTCTAATCTGTCTAGCAACCACAATGTGTCAGTCCGATGAACCTTGTATTCACATATCACGTGAACTTTTTAAAAAAGAAAAAAGAAGTTACGTGAGATTTATTGTATACATGCCTTAAGCGGATCAAGTAAAGCAACTGAAATTATTAGCATAGCCTGCGGTGCTGATTTGATGATAAATACATTTTACAAAAACGCATACAAATGAACTTTTTGACTCCCGGGTAATAAATAAATAAATGCAATATATTATATGGGTGTAATTAATTTGGAAATGTGCATGTAAAATAATCAAAAATTATTCCTTTAACAGGATGAAGATAGTAAATTTAAATAAATAACAAAAAATACCACTTAAACGTCAGCCAGGGTCGTTAAACTTGCAGAAAATTCGCTAGTCGTAAAATTATCTGTATTATATGCAGATAATTAATGAAAGATGAATGCGACATGAAAGAAATATGTTACCATTTTTTTTTGTTTCCTAATAAGCAGCGCTCACCCGGCGCGAATTGGCTTATACAGGCTTGTTATTTATAGTGCAATATAAATCTGATTTCAATAAAGTTGCAGCAAGTTAAGTTTAATTAAATAAACGGAACAGGTGCAGTTGGTTCCAATATACATAATAGTATAAAAACTTTATATTTAAAGCCATAAATGAGAGATGTTGCTCTTGAAGCAATATAACTAATTGGCTTTATTAAATGCATTTATGAATACGCTCAACGAAAACCTAACATCTCCAGGTCCCATCCGCTTAGGTCACTACACCTTTATTTTTATGACATCATATCCTTGAAAAAAACTATAACTTAATCTAGTAAAAAATCATACCAAATAATAATGTGAAATCCGGTACAGTGTGAGTATTTACATACGTTTAAATAAAATTGCATAAAAATACCGATTGAGCACATATTCATGAAACGAAAAAATCATTTTTTACGCATAATAGAAATCGGGTTTAAAACGCAGAATAATTATTGTCTGTCAACAACGAATGTCACAACAATGCGTCTGCAAACGATGCGCATAATGGGACTAAGAGAGAGAGATAGTGTGTATATGTACATAAAATATTTACGTTACACATTCAATAATCACGATCAGTTGATAATGCACGCGATAGGCGGAACTGGTCCCGATCATAAAAGTATAGAAATGTGGAAATTGTACTAGACTTTGTGCTTAAATACATATATGTATTAGAACTAAAATTCATTGTAATTTATTCACCGTGTTATAATGGAGTTCTACCAAGTAAATGCCAATTCAATCAATATATATATATATATATACTTCATTACAGTGCTTTACAATATATATTATGCATATTTATAAACTTATAGCTAACAATATGTGTATTCAATTTGCTCAATCAAAAATCACGCCAGCTACATGATACGGGCGTCTTATTATAATTTGCGTTTCATATTTCATCCACGTGCTCGTTTTTATTATTTAAAAAAATACTGAACAAAAACGGCAGTACAATGTCACCGCATCGTCACGTAAGTAAAATTGATCAAAATTTAACAAGCATATTTCTATTGCAGGGTTGGACGAAAATGGCCCGAGAGCATCATAACTAGCGCATGAGAAACACGTCGTTAATTTTCTGGACAAGCCAGTTGACCGGCGTGGATCAATTAGGCGAGCCGGGACATTTTTTTAGATGAATGATTTTGCCCCCGTTCTTATAAAAATAATAGTTACACTAAAATTGATTATTTTTATATTTAAACCAGAATGTAGTTATTTCTAAAATCTATTCTATATATAGTTAATATCACATAATTATTTTAAACTGTACATGAAAAGTGAATAAAAAAAAATATACGGTCGGGTTTGAGTAATATTATTGAGTGATATTTTAATGTTTTAACTACAATATATATACTACTCAAAACCAGAGTTCATCGTACAATAAATTTGCTTAGAGTTTTATTATAACTAAGTTGAATCGTTTTGAGTTAGGTTGGTCTTTAACTCTCGTCATTTAAAATAGAAACAGCATCGCAAAAAATCACAAAATTCATAAAGAAGATTGCAAAATTGTAAGTCAAAAAATACGCCTATAATATTTCAATCGTCATACACGTGTAATATTTCAATTCAATTATTTTTAGACACTATAATGACATTTGATGATTTACCAAACAGACCGTAACACTGTTAAAAAAAACAATTGCCGTATTTGTATTTCGCGAGATAAATTATGATGCAAAACGATTTTGTCATGTTTCGTTTTGTGTCACTAGTCTATTTCGCGAAAAGTATAACAGATTTCTTTTTAGCATAAAATATAATATCTAACCATGAAGACGTCGCACCAAACTTGACCTTCCGAGCAGCAAAGCGAGACGTTATCCGATCAGCCACAACGGCCATTCTTGTATATTTAGAAAAACGATACGCCAATGAACGATTTTTTATATCCGTTACGTAACAATTCGTGGATCAATATTAGATCATTCTTCAATTTGATGGTTTTGCTAAAAAAGTCTTCCAAGTTTTACTGTATAATTGATTTTAACAAGTTTATGACAGTATGGTAAACCGGTCTGCATTATGTTAGATGATCAAGATATGAAGTATTTATTTTGTGACGACTTGGAAATCATTATAATGGAATGGCTTTCCACAATACGTTTTCCAAAATACTTTAAAAATAATGATGTACATTTTACGGCAATTCAAAAAATCAACGCTCGATATTTTCTGACGTGATATTTTTTTCATAATACCATAGAAAAAGTTTCAATATGATATACTTTATCGTATTTAATATGCTAAGAGAGTTTTGAAATAATTTTTGAGGAACATATTTTATCAGCGCTGATTTTAATATTACTTATATAATTACATGTTCAGTATGAAAAAAAACGAATTCAAAAAAAACTCACCAATAATTCTATGTCTATAACACACGTTCTATGTGGATAAAAAATGTTTATGATACATATTTATTATATGGAGGTCAATAAACTTAGTTCAAAAATGAATATAAAGCGTAAGTTAATTTTTTCGTTTCGTGTGGGCGCCGCACTACAAACACGTCTTACCTTTTTCGATAAAGCACTTAATCTTTGAAACAATTCAAATAAAATTAACGGATTAACTCTCAGGAATATTTATAGGATAAAATAAGCATAATTTAGCTGTTATCAGACGGATAATCTAATACCACTTTTACAAAAAATAGAGAAATAAACTAGCAAGATTTTTGTAATATGTTAATGCCAAAATTAAAATTTCACAAAAATCATTATTTATTTTATTGACCGAAACAGTTGAGAGCATTTCTATCTTATTATTGGAAAACACCGCAAAAGAAGTTTATAATAAATACCATATTTTTATTACAGAACGTAATGGACATTGCTTGCTTAATCATGCTTGCGCTCGCTGTTCGTTTTCATATTGAATCAATTATCACACTATTGAATACCCGGAGGTTGATAAAATTTTCATCTTTTGTTTGAAACCAAATTAGTATGAGCTATATAGTGTAACATAATCACTTAGTATATGTGTATAAAAATTGCATCATTTTTTAAAATATATACCTAAGTTTAGCTACCAATAAATATTTTTAAACATGTTAATCTAATAATTAAAGTCAATATTATCTCGCTCGTGTAAACAACAGCATGTGTTCTTAACAAGACGAATGGAATGAGTTGAGTGCTGAGTGTTATATTAATACAAAAATAAATGATGGACAAGATACAAAAAAAAACTAAAAATAGTATACGATCATAGGTATTGAATAACGAAGCATTTTATGATATTTTTTAATGAAGTATAAAAAATGCGTTCATATGAGTGCTCTGGTATACAAAATATTATTAGCGTTCATTTGTAAACATTTTTCGAAATGCAACTGATAATAGATCGAATTGCACGGGGCATCTGTTTTTATTCAGTTTGCACAGTTTAATGAACTCATTTACATGTTGGTAGTACTTATTCAAGCGATTCTAAGCTGAATACCTCAAGGCGAAAGTGTTCACGATATTTCTACCCTCTTATCTACTCATGGTAAGTAACATTCGCTTTAAAAGATAATATTAGTATACAGTTGAACTCCCTATAGCGTAGTGATTGGGGAAAACGCTATAGGAATAATATGTAATCAGGGAATAGGCAAACGTGCGAAATTTGGGGTTATGTGAATCCAATTGCGTTAGGTAAATTGCCCAAAATCAGCTAATCGAATATTTTTTCTATTTTTTAATATTAATTGACATCGTATTTATCCTTGACCCTGAACAATTATATATAAAATATGTATCTGAAATATTAAATATTTTTGAAATTCTAATTTAGCCTTGAAAAATAGTTTTTAAAAATTGCGGTGTATGGGGGACTGCCGTAAACGCTATAAGAAACATCTATATGTGGGGATATATAGCTATAGGAGGGTTTACAGATATTACACTAATTGACGTTTATTGAATTTATCAGTCTTTGTAAACCACAGTTTAATACATTTAATACTTTTATTTCAGGTTTTTTTGTACACCTGTGTTTTTTGTATATGTTCACGTCCTCTTGCCTTTTTACAGTTGAAGAAGTATACTTGCATTTTAGAACTAGAAACATGAGAATAAAAGATGACAAAGGGAGTTCAAGTCAAGTCTAGCTGATGAACAGCGAGTAGGCTTTCAATCCAATAAAGCCTTCCTTTTATGTCGTTAGCATCTGGTCACGTGTCCTTTTTGTCTATGGCCGAAATTATTTCTTTGACATGTTTGGTTTCGTCTACGATAGACGTGATTCAAATATTAACTTAAATGCTTTCGTGCATTGTTTATTATTTTTTCAATGAGAAAGAGTACTGAACAGTCAGGACAAACCTTTTCTGAATTTTGCAAAAAATATCCTTGGATATATAATTTAGGATATCTACTGAGAGCGCTTGATAGAATTTTAATATCAATTTCAGACTTAGTATACTTTTTGTATACTTTAACACTCACGACTCGGCTAGCTAGCCTTTCGACATATTTGGGCATTCTAGTATCCGGACTACACCACTCTCTTCTTACCTTAGTAATGAAAAACTTTACGATACAGTTAGTCTCAAGATGCTTTTCAAACAAATAGCAAATAATAGCACATCGAGTGAAAGTATCATTTATATTTCAACTAAGTTATCCTCGAATCAATCAGGGAAAAATGTTCAATTATTGCATCAAAACATACACTACCCTATCAAGAAATTTTAGAAATAATAGTACCCAATTGAGTTCATTAAATTTATTAAACAAATGGTAAAACCTTCCTTGTTCAGTTGATAAAATCTCGTATATATAAAGCAACAATTTCAGTTCTATTGCATTCAAACTATAGAATGCCTGAAGATGTCTAGAAAATAATTATAAGTTATTCTGGCCATAATAACGGCAGATGGTTCAACAACATCGGAAAGTAAATATTGAGAAAAAATTTTATGCGAATAAACTGTTGAAAACAAATTAACTTTTACTCGCATGTTATAAGGAACTAAATGCCAATGGTTGGTGAGCAATGAGCTAGATTCCCAGCGGCATCAGCACGTTATGTGATTCCAAATTGTCCAATTTATATCCGAAGCGGCAATAATAATGAAACCAAAAAATATCTTCAGATACAAAACAAGCCGTTACAGGTATTGACAGTCTAGCAAAGGAAACGACCTGTCAACAATCAGAATCATAATTGAATAGCTGGAATATTGCTAAGAATAGTAAAGGCCTCGAAAACATTATTTATTGACGGTACGTGATCGTTAAGCAAAATTGTTGGCCAATATCTGGAGTAAATTGTTAATAAATGACATATAAATAAAACGGCACATACGAGTCCTCAATGAGGTGTCGACAGCTTTAAATTCAATGACCTCAGAAAAAATATTACTCGAATAAAAACAACATTATTCATTACTCAAGGCTTATAAATCCATAATAAATACAGAAATAAATGATAATTAGTACTAATTACCAAAAGCACAAAAGACTACATCCCTTTCGTATGTTAAAATTTTGATATTAATGTAAAACGCTTTTGTAAGAAACTTGAGAATGTGTAATTGTTTGAAATATACATTACGGTTTCAGAAGAAAATTTTGAGACTTTACTTGAGGTTGTATGGATTCTACCCGTGGTTTTATCTAACTGTATTTGCCTAAAGCATATGCTCGCTTTTAATAATTTGAAAATTTGAAAAAAAAAAGTTAATATACCTGACGACATATTTATTTCGATTTATTCTATATGAGAATTGTTGCATGAGATAATTTTTTTGCCGTAGAGATGAATTGTTTGATCTTCTTAATCCTAGAACCAGCCTGAAAGTAGGGATGCCGCTGGTTATAACATTAAAGATAATCAATAGTATTAGTTCGGATGTCGACATGTTCCACATGTAAGAGAGTGAATTCAGACGAAGACTATGTATAAATAAAAATATTGAATGACTTCCATGCTTATTTCCAATGTTTTGCATACATTACTCGTATTAAAGTTGCAAAAGCAATTAAATAATGTCTATTTTTTGTTATTTTGAATAAGTAAATATAAACGAAACCTACCGTTTATAATTACATCAGTTGATTTTTGACTGAGTAAAAAACTTTATCAAAATATAGTTGTACATTGTAGAAATCTAATTATGCGTAATTATTTTGAGCAATTCGATGCACAAATCCCGATGTAGGTGTCAGGCTAACATAACACAGAAGTGGTAAGAGATATGTGTTTTATGACGGTCAGAACAAAGTCAATATATTATTTGGAGGTTATGTTTTATTAAGACTACTGCATCAAGTGGATTGAGTAATAATTCGCATAAGACAGACGAGTTTCAATTTAGTTGATTGACAGGTACAATTGAAACGAAACCTTTTTATAGATCGTTATGTTATTGCATACAATAAAACGTTTGAAATGAATTCTGTTATAATATTAGTGCCATTATGTAACAGGGAAACATAAAACTTAATAGCTGATAAACTTGAGATGGCTTATTAAATTATAAACATGATTGTGTAAATATAATTATTTCAAGATGGACGAATTATAAACCACAATCGGAATTATCTCAAGGAGGGATTAAAAATTAGGTATGAACACTCACACATAAAAAAAAACATAAAACATGATATTGTAAACCAGTATAATAAGAAAACAAAACTTTTATGATGATGATGTTTAAAAGCATCGTTATATATGACGTTGGATAGAAACTTACATAAATTTCTAGACGTACGTAGATTTACTCTAAATTGATAAAAATACAAAAAGCCAGCCTTTTCTGTTGCAGATTATTTAAAGCTACAAAGCTCTCGTACTGTTATAGAGTTTTATACGTTCGTATGCATAGATTATTCAATGTAATTAATAAGGATTATATTTATATCAATCAACACATGGAGAAAGCGCAATGCATTTAGTTGTTTGGTTATATTTTACCTTATAGGTTTACGAGAGAATTATAAGTTCACGTTAAAAAACATTACTCAATATCGGTAGTGGAAATTTTTATATTAGTAAAAAATGATGATGATAAGTAAGCACTACTTATGAATAGACGATTAGCCGTAGCTCAATCTACCATCTTCAAAAGATTGCGCAAAAGAGAACAAATAAAAAACTTATTAATAATTATGTTTAGTAAAAATATTGGACTTGCTTTATCCGGCCTAATGATGTGTAATTTAATACACATTAGGGAATTCGAAGAACGACTCTTGAATATATTTTTTGTGCTGCAATATAAATCAAAACGAAATTATAGGCAATACGTATAGAAGTGCTTACCGTGCAGCGATGTCATTTTTTCTCAGCGGAAAATTCGACTTCGTGGTTATGGCATTAGTTAAGCTTAATAAACACTGCCTAAATATGTATTACCATCAGAAATTTTATAGAATGACAAAATATTTCTTACTTCAGTATCAAATTGTGGATAAATTAAATTTTATTTACCGAAAATAATTTTTATCGAGCATATAAAAAGTTAATATTTCGCGATTTATAACAATTAGTGTGACAAGAAAATCGACTAAGACGAAATGTTCGTGACAAATTGAAAAACTTTTGGGAGCTATGATATAAAGAGAAAAAAAACTCTCTCGATGATTCCAGCAAATCTCCAGCAATCTGATAAATTACTACTAATCTACAATGATAGCTAATTACAATATGTTATTTAATTAAAGTCTTTTTATTATATATTAGTTTAAATATTGTTTAACGGTTAAGTTATCGCCTTTAATACATAAAATAAAATGTAAAAAACAGTTAAAAGATTAATTATAAGCAATACATTCAGGGTATCAGGAATAAATTTCCAGTTAAAAATTGACAAAATTAATTGTTTTAATAACATTAACATATGGTTAACTATTATTTCGAAACCATGAATAAATTGGAGTAAAATTTCCTGGAAATTTTTATATCTGATATTAAGTTATAGAGGGCAATGAACACTGTGAAGTAAAACTTCTAACTATGATTGTGCCGCGGTTTTGTTTTATTCTATCTGACTTTTACGGAAAATCGATGCGTTATTTTAGGAAATTACACATACAATAATCACCAGAGCGTTAAGCCGGAATCAAAAATTATTTACGAAAAAAGGTTGAAAAAATTGTCCAGCAGTATTGTACGATAAAAATGAACCCGAATTACCACAGCTGTCAACGGCGAGCCTCGCAGTACACAATAATAAAAAATAATTATGCCAAACAGCAGGAAGTTTAGTAAATCGACTTACAATAACACTGAAAGCTTGCCATTTTAAACAGAAAATAAATTCGAATTTCGAACTGTAGTTAACGTGTAACGATTTTTTTGAAGTGCCTTTTTGTAAATGTAACACTTTGATCATAGTATTTTTGGTATGAAAAACAACCCTAACAAATATTGACCACGAGGGTGTTACAATATTTTTCAAATAAAAATAGCTCTAGACTGAATAAATATTGAAAAACACATTGAAAACGCTCCATTACGAGTACATAGACCCTACATTGCTAGGAGACACGGTTTAAATATGAACAAAAAGAATAGCTATAGTAATAATAGCTATAGCTAATAGCTTAAGAAACATAATAGCTACAGTAAGTTAGTTAAAAAATATGCGAAAGCCGTTTATTCAACCATGTTTCAAGATTCAACCTGGTGACAAAATATTATATGAAAAGACGATGAATTTGATACTCAAAATCTGGTGGAGGAAACAACAGGAGAATATATTCAAGGCTCAGATTACGTCACCAAGACAGTACCGAATATCGTGCATTTTATGTCGCAAGATTACGCCATCTCTAACATAAAAAAAAATTATAAATCAGTTAGAGTTTTGATATTTAAATAAGCATTAAGTCTCGTTTAAAATGTAATTTGTTATTTAAATAACGAATCTCCGAGGCTACTTTTATAAAAAACACAGCTCCGCAGTTATGTATTGACCCAATGCGGTCCTGCAGTAAAAATTCAAATAAATGTCAATCTGTGAATATCTTCAAATTTAATTACCAACATCAATATTTCTTCTTATAGAGACTTGGACCTTACTGAAACATTGAATATGGCAAAAATACTTTATTTCAATTCGTTCCAGCTGAAGCACGTAAAGGATATTCGAATACCAAAAAAAAAAACAAAAATTAATTCAGTGGATCACATGGACGCAACAGAGCTGACAAACATGTAAGATCGTACAAAGTTTCAACAATTCAAATTTGATATTGTAATTCCATTAATTACCTTCAGTCGATATAATAAGTAAAATCAAAACATTTTTAATCACAAAAATTGTCATGGACAGAAAAGTTTTTATGTACACAAGAGTATTTTTAATTAATGAACTTAATTTAATGAATTGCTGAATTTTTATCTACGATTGATTTTTGCATATAATTAATTGAGTACGTTCATTTCATTTTTACATGTAAAAATGGAATGAAAAATACTATGCAAGACGGTGGGCAGACTAAAATATTTGAGTATCTGTGAGAAAATGTGTGAGATTTGGTATCTCCGCAAAATAATACTGTAATATTTAAAACGAAGAAATAAATCAAAAACGCATAAAAATGCAAATTATAGCATAATATTTCATAAGACAAAGGGGGAGAAAAGAAAAAGATAGCGCCAAGTTATTTAAAGTTAGAGTGGGGTGGTCTGTTGGAATCCCGTAGGAATAGAAAAAGAATATAATAGATACTGGAATAATAAAAAATACGACTTTATAATATGCAGGAAGCTGAAATTATCATTTTAGTGACATTCAATTACTGCGAAGCGGGCTTCGTTAGTTGGTTGACACATACTTTTCACTGATCGGCATTACTAATACCAGACGGTCACGTCTTGAGCAGTTGTCCTGAAGCACTCCGTACTTTCGGCATCTTCGGGCATTCTATCACATGGGTGCAACAGAACTGTTGTAAAACAAATGACTCATTAGCAAGATCGTTAATGAAAATTATCACAGGCAGTTGTGTTAATTATTATTAGATTAATATTATCCAATTTGTTTTAGCTGCAATTTACTGCTTGCCTTGGGGTAAGTGTTTTCCTGTAATTAATAACTTTGGTATGTAGACGATGCTAACTGTTTATTTTACGTCAGTTCTGTTGCATCCGTGTGATATTATGCCTGAAGATGCCGAAAGGTGAAGCCCGAGTCGTTATTGACAAAACATGTGGGATCGTACAAAGTTGTAACAATTCAAAATTGATATTGAAAATACATCAAGCACCTTCAGTCGATATCATAAACTGACAAATAATGTTTGTATGCTCAGCGGTTGCTATGTCACCTCCGATTATTTTTTTTGTATAAATTTGAGCGATGGCAACAAAATATTGAGTAAAAAGCTTATTAATTTTCATATTAGATCTTCGGCCCACAGTGTGGCAAGCGCTGAACATCCATGGTAATGATTTTAGCTGCGAAACATTACTGAAAAGCTGGAAACTTAAAGTTAGTGTTTTCATAAGCAAATGCCGAAGTTTGAGCGTAGGTACATTGGAAGCCACATGCCAAAATATCATCGAACTATTAGTAGGTTCAAACTAATTTCAAAATACGGCAAAGTTATTCTGCTTAGTGGCTCGGCTCGAAGACCCTCAAAATATTCATTTAAATTTCGTTTTAGTAAAAATATTAATTTAACCTCGTCTGCAATCCATCGAAACGATGAACCGTCACTTTTAAGTGTCAATGCGCTTGTCTGAGATAGATTTTTAAGTCTGCGTATAAATTATTAGAAGGGATAATAACACAATTGAATATAATTTTGAAATAT
The DNA here is from genome assembly GCA_028555115.1 of Himalopsyche japonica. Classification (NCBI taxonomy): domain Eukaryota; kingdom Metazoa; phylum Arthropoda; class Insecta; order Trichoptera; family Rhyacophilidae; genus Himalopsyche; species Himalopsyche japonica. Next base: position 410,053 of record JAHFWJ010000616.1, read on the forward strand.
TTTCATTGTTTCAGTACAAGGTATAACTGATTTACTGGTATATTTGATCACTTTTAATGTGTATAATGTCACTTCTTGGTGTGAATGTGTTTATAGTTTAAATAATAAAAATACATTTTTAGTACTATTTTCAAAATATAATTGTTCATTGCCAGCATCATCACCTGTGAATGATATATTTGATTCGCTGAAGAATGACGACCCAATAACATTTGGGTCAATTTGTTGTTAGCTTTATTAATTATTCACCACTAGAAAAAGCGACAGAGCTTATGAATAACATCTCTTCCACAAGACCTATAACGATCAATGTTATGCTCAGAACTGGTTTAGACGATGACATTAATGAACGGCAACTCTTCGACAATTTTATAATATAATTAATAGAACCGGGTTTCCTATGTCTTTATTAACTGAAACAGTTAATAGACAATTCTCACAATGATCAAAATGATTATAAAATTATAGAATGATGGTTAATGAGTTTTGTTTATTTAAATGTAAAGTTTTTCCACCAACACATTAATGCTGAGAAAAAGATCGAAAAACTGTCAATATTTGTAAACAGTATATAGTATTGTTAACAGTTTAACAAGCACGAAAACGCTTCAGGACGAAATTGACCGCAGAGTTTGACCGAGCCAATTCTAAGCCATGTCCCCTACATCTATAAGTTAGATGTGATGTAATGCAGGTTCGGTAAGTATCCGCGAAGGATGATGCGGCGCCACGGGCGACCGGAAGCTGGGACGGCGGTCATTTTGACGCTAGAAACTTTGATTGGATAGTCGAACTTTATCGATACCATAAACACAAATGTTTACCCGTCTGATTGGTCACATCTTCGATTATTGCCTATGTATATTAAAAACGCCTTATTTTCTGAAAGAGGCTAGCTTTACAAATGTTACAAATAAAATAGTAACTTCACTCGTGTATACTAATATGACAATCGATTTATCATATAAAATATGTAATAACATCATTATTTGTTCAGTATTAATTATTGTTTTAACCTGGTTTCTCAAAAAAATTACGTTAATACTGACCATTTAACCGATCGCGTAAACACTGACCGACCAGCAAATTAAATGAAATAGTGACAAAATTGAAAGCGATCTAAAATATTTTGAGTTAAGCTTTAACGCAATAGTTTTTTTTTTTTAATAACGAATTAGTTAAAATATAAAATATCATAGAAAAAATCAAGCATGAGTGAACAATTTTTAGTTGTCAATTGAAATATTGGTATTATATTAGAAAAACACATTTTACATTAAAATGATGATAACCAATTTCGCTCATCGCGAGCGTTATTAACTGATAGAATATAAACCTTCATTTATATAAAAAGATTTTAGTCATTAACAGGCATAACAAACAGATGGTTCACGAACACAACGAAAATTTCCAAACATAGAAATAATTTAAAAATTAAATTTAATAGTAAATAATTAAAATGTAAAAAACCTTTTAATAAATATCTACAATTTGTTAGTCAAAAACTGACTCGAAAGTCGATTGTTATTCACGAAACATATTATGAGTTTAAGCTTACAATAAAATTGTGAATAATTTACATAATTTTAATATCAATTAACTTAATATGTAATTTAAATTGACACTATTTAGCACAAAAGTAAAATTAAAACAAATAGATGTGGCTATTATACAATCATAATAAAGCCATATAACATTGAATACCTATTCAATTTTTACGCTCTCAAATAGTATGTATGTGATCAATCAATCTTCTGAATCCGTCTGTTACCAAAAGGAATGAAAATTTTTGTAAAACAATATTTGAAGTTTTTAAGCATTATAATAAGTAGTAAACGATATTGTCGTTTTAAACACAATTTAGCAAATACACACAAAGCTGAACTAACAACACATTCCTTTGCCATTCCATTATACTAAAAAAATAATTGTATTTCAACCAAAAAAAAAAAACAAATTTATTATTTTAAAAAAATAAACAAACTTAAGTAAATCCGGTAAGTGGTTTTTATTTCGAAATGATAGTGATTTTAGTACAAAATCAAAGCGGCTCGTATGTAAAGAAAGGTTTTTAGGTATTCTATTAGGAATAATATTTTTCAGATGTATTTTAAAAAAGTTTTCATTGCCAAATTTCAACTGCTTCAGAGATCCTCAATGCGTCAACCAACCTCTAATCCTATCACAAAAACTTACAGAAAGATTTACAAGGATATTTATGAGTCAGTTGTTATGTTAAGCGGTTTTTTAAGTCTTTCGAAACGGACCTGTACTAACCGCAAAACTTCAAACGGAAAAATATAAAAGGAGGATAAATGTAATTTTTTTAAATAAAGCTCCAAGCTTTGTACTGTGAGATTTTTTAAATAAATTTTAAGAATACTACTCTTCTCCGGCCGCCGACAAGGCATTGATGATTGAAAAAAAAAATTATTACGTAAATTGCCAAACATAATAAATATTTTTTCATAACGTATATTTAAGCTTAGTATAGATTTCGCTATAAAAATATGTATTCTGAATAATATAAATAAAATATAGTTAGTGAAACTTAAATATAACGCTTTTTTTTGAGAAGTGACAATAACCACGTTAAATGTGATAAACTTTTTATTTGGACGCGAGCAATTTATTTTCCTTCGATCTGTTTGTATGACGGAATTTTCAATATAAAAAATACAATTGTAATGATTTTCTATGTAAAAAAAATACTAACTTGTGAATGAAGAACAGAAATGAGAATTGCTAAACATTGTACCAATAATAGCGAAAATAATCATGTTCACACTCTATTTACTAAACTACGTACTACGGTAATATTCGCAATCAATTATAAGTTGTAATATTATTAATTCGCTGAACTCGAGTTTGCAACGATAACGTATTGAAATATTAAATTGGGAAATAATTGAAACGCAAGCGCAATTTAATTTTATTGATTGTATCAATATTCGTCCGGCGTACTTTTCCGAGACAACTTGCATACATTTTTGCTATAAATATTCAAATAAAACAAGTAAAACCGCAATAATTTCGTTATTTATATCGCGTCATAATTCATTTTCAAAACGTATAATTCTTTGCGTCTTATTTTGTCCGCCTTTTTTACGGCTTGCTGTAGATCCTCTTATAGTTATCTCAATTTCCTATCAACTCAGTAAAATTAATATTCAAAAGTGTGGATAAAAATTTTGTGTGTTGAAATGATATATTTATTATCCGTAAAGAAATAGTCGTTTTATAAAATCATACAAAAACCACAACTGCATTTTCTTCAATAATATACATTATAGTGAGTTACATTGTCGCTTGATTTTTTATTATTTAACATAAAAGAAACTGATTCTTTTATAATAAAAAACCGGATTTAGTAAACTATCAAAATATTAATTAATAAAATAATGTTGTTTCAAATCTTGTAGAACTCAATAATTTGCGTTTCTTTATTCATGTTCACTCTCAATGTGAAGACTAGAGTCTTGTTATAGAAATGTCCCCACAAAAGTCTTTCAGCGAAAACTGTTTTTACAACAATTTTTCTTTTATAAAAGTATAATAATAGAAGGATATGGCCGAGACAGGACTTATGATAAGTTAATATATCTATATACGTTTCGTTTTTTAATGATCAGGTGGATCGGAGGAAAATTTCGAGTTCTTTAAATCGATTGCAAAATCAATTTATGAAACAGTCTCGTGATATTCGCAACGCGACGGATTCAATAAAATATTCAAACTTTATTATAACGGAGTTCTATTAAGAAAAGCCAATGTAATCAAAAAAACTATAACAGTCTAACTTTTCAGAAATAAGCCTCAAAAGTATTTGCATTGCACGATGGAAGCTCCATAATCGTTCTCAAGATTTTTAATAAAGTTTCACAATATGAAGGTTTCAAAATTTAAAAAAAAATATGAGTATTTTTTTATACCATAGTTTCCGATTACTTTAGAGCGCATCGCGCAAGTAAAGCGTATCGAATGTGGCAATAATTAATATCGCGGACGTGAAAATGAATTGCCTAGGTAGTTTATCGGCCAGTAGTTAAGCGAGTGGTTATGTTATTGGAAACGAAAGCCGTTTCTCTTGCCCTATTTGCGGCCCGGCCGTTTAAAATTGTTTCTGCAGATTCTGAAATAATATTAAACTTGGCATTTTCCATATGGCCATCGGACGATTGCTGCGATCAGTTGCGTCAGTTAGGATTTCGACAACACTTTGGGCGCCGTGTGTCAACAAATACGGCGCGCAAAAACCAATTAAGAATTTTATTTTATTTACATCTGCGACTCACTGTAAAATTACGTTAACAGATAAATGAATATTCAGCGTATTAAAAAAAAACTAAGCCGAATAGGGAAGAAGTGCTTATTATTTTCTAACAAATTTTCATTACAAATATCATCCTCCTACAATCAAAATGTGTCTAGTAATTTCTTAAAGTAAAAGCGTCAGTTTCTCATTGTTCCTAAAAAATAAAACACTAACTAATTGGCTCAAAAGTTACAGCCAAAAAATATACAAATATAACCAATTAAACCTGTGAATACGTCACAGAGAAAATAAGAAATAACGAGCGTGACGTCAAATATAACATGATACAACTCCATACGAAAGTATCTTTTTTGCTTTTAATAATTGATTTGCAATACTTATGACAGTATGAAAATTTGTTACTGATTTCGCTTAGCTAATGATTATTTTTATGAGTTTAAATTTCTCAATCTCTGAGTCAAAACTGATTAATTTAATTTTATAAAATATTTTTGATATTACGACCGGTTTTTCTCATTGCAAGCATTATCAAATGATCTTGAAATAATAAAACTGCTGAAATTGTACAAAGCATTATGTTTAAAATATTTCATTCTTGAAATATATTTTACGTAACATTGAACTCTCATTGGTTCTCAACGGGTGAAGAAAAAAAATAAGGTCGATATGAGACAGGCAAGCGAGGGTCCTTGATGGAAACGTCTTATTGCTTGTGAGGCAAGAGGCGAGCTAAAGAAGATATTATGGACCACCGAATCTACGAGTCGTTAAATTCTTACAGCACAAAAAATACCGAGATACAATGACCAGAACATCGGTTAATAGAGAATAAAAGCGAAATCGAAGAGCGAGCATGTCTATGGTTTATGTCCACACGGACAATCAGATTAATTTTGATTGCTTTTGAATACTGAATATGTCGCAATTTATCTCAATACTCAGACATCGTAAAACGTATATATTATTTCAATCATAGGGTCGAACCAAGGATAAAATAAAGTATTTATTTAAACAAAAAAAAAGTTTATTTTCTTCCAACGAGTTTCTGCAGTGAAATTAATCAAAAAGGTTTAAAATAATAAAATATTATTGATTAAATTGGCATTAACTTGGTAGAACTCCATCACAAGACGGTAAAAAAATAGCAATGTGTTTTAGTTCTACATTTTTTTTATAAAATATAGTTGATAGCTATTTCGGCTCACGCCATCGTCAGAACTATAGTTCTACAGATTATATTTTTAGATGCTATTTTTCGCCGTGTAATAAAATATTGACTATTTCAGGTGGTACTTGAAAAGTTAATGGAAACTTACATGTGTCACTAACTAAAGGGCATAATATTTGCAGTTAAACGGAGTAACTATGTTTTATGAAAACTGACAAGATTTTCTTACATTCAGCAGAAACAGTAATCTAAGTCTTTGCTGAATCAAACTTACAAATACTCAATTAAAAATATGTAAAGAATTCCCCTATTTTGATATCATTATGGTCTAAAAATACTTGCGTCGAGAAACAAATTGAGCAATCTCAGTTGGAACAGAGACCGAGTTTACAACTTAAGATAATATCCTCCTCGAGTATCATGTTTGTCCAAAACGTTTTAGCAACGGTCAGCTTAGAGGAGGCTGGGGTGAATCGTATAGTATACAAAGGGGACAGAATAGGGGAGGCTGGGGCGGCGTGGTGCTCTGAGTCGAGTAATAAAAAAGTATTTTACGATTCCAGTCGGCCGCGTATGTTTGTTGGCCTTATTTCTGTGCCCTCCTCTGCTCGAGTTTATCGGTTTCGTATTATTTTCGGTTGCATTAAAACTCTTCGACCGTGGCTGTAAAAAATATATACATGTAATAGATTCCTTCGCGTGTTACGTGTTTGCAGTACTGCTCTGTTTGACGTAGATGAAATGTCGCCTACATCATATTCACATAATACTAGTAAGACAAAAATAATATAGAAGTGGACCATAGAGCTATAACCTCAAGAACCGCAGTCAAAGTGTCGTAATAGACCTGAAGCCTTTTTAATTGTCAAAAACGTCTCTTAGAACAAAATTGTATACATCATTTAATTTACTGAAAACAATATACATAATTTCAGCAATGAGGCCATTTTAATTGTATTACAAGATTCCTTACACCTGCTCAGTACAAATATATATTTTATTATGGGTTGATAAATCAGATTTAAAAAATGTTTAATAAACGAGTAAAGATATCAATCGAAGGTGCTTGATGCCAATTCAATCGTTGTTTTTTTTTATGTAAGTTTCCCTCTCTTTTCTGTCAGGGTCGAGCGTGAAAAAAATATGTTTTAATATATTTTGAAATTTTTTCAGTACTTTTTCTTTCTACAATATATTTTATGATCAGTGCCAGTTTCGAGGCTAATTGTGAGCATTATCGACTGAATATCATCAGCGAAACCGGTCCTGATCATAAAATATATTTTTGTAAATATATACTAAAATGTGTTTATATTGTATATAATATCATGGATTCCCATCACGAATAGAAAGTTAACACCACAAAAGTAAACTTTTAATTACGTTTAAGGTGTTTGATGCCACGTGTGAAAAGGTGCTATTTCTAATCAATAAAAACAATACGAAATAATTGTGATGATTGAAACCAGTTTTCATCTAAAAATACAAATTTGTTTTAATAGTAGTAAACATTATTTTATTTATTATTTCGAAAATGCTTGTAATTACTACAATCAAAAAAGCTTGGCGAAATACATACGACACTTGTGCCGTGGTTTGAGTATGCCATTATTACGTCCATTGTTGCCACACTCAATTAAAATTTTGCAGGAGAGTAAAAGATAAATTTAACAGCCATAATACTCTACTTACATATTTTGACGTTGATAAACGCTTAAACGATTGACCTGGAATAATCGTCAGGTAGATAATTGTATTATAATTATGTAGATAATTAAGTCTCATTGAACAACACTGTATGAAGATTCTATTTCGGAATGGATAAAGACTCGAACTTTTTTCCATGCCCTGTCTACTGCAGATAAACCGACTCCAGCTAGTGGTCTTTAAAAATCCCAATAAAACGGCTTTTATCTTCGAGATTTTACGTTGGCGCGCGAGTTAAAGATGGCACCAACAAAATTGAAGTTTCAAATAACGTTTCGATATTATTACAACGTCAGATGCTCGTGCAATAAATAATACGGATTCTAAGATGTGATATTATATTGTGATTGCTTTTAATCTACTTGTGCTTTACGGCGAAAAGTGAAAACTTTGGGTACCAAAATACTTCCAACTGGAATACTCAAGACAATAATTCGTTTTAGTAACACAGTGTGGTGTGTGGTAATCACTCAATAAATAGAAAGATAAAAACTATGCATTAACAAAACAGTGTATGAAGAAAAGTATAAAGTTTAGTGTTTAAAATATTTAAATTGTGTAAATTAAAATCATCAGATAATACTGCTCAATAAATTGTGTAATGTCCAAGACAAAAAAGTGTGATTAAATGAATGACGTTTAATACAAATTAAAATTGATTTATAAGATATTTTATTTGGCAATTTTTTTCTTAATTTTTTGAGTTAAGTATGAGATTTTTATCCTGGTAATGAGCATGTCTGAAGATGTTTCTTAGAGAAACGAAACACGTATCTCACACAAAGTATAATAACAGCTGAAGCTATAATGATTAAGACATATTTGCGGGCAAAACTGATGAAAAGAGTTTCACGAATTTATTAAAAATTCAGAGGTTTGCTGGCAGCTTAAACTTGAAGGTTAGTATCAGAATTCATTGATATTATCATACAGTAGCTTTCGAAAATAGTACAATAAATATATACACACTCAATCACTGGACGTAATTTTATCAGGGTTAATTGCCAAAAAGAAATCAATGGACGAGTAACGCTTTAATCCTCCGACCACCAACATTTCAACTGTTGACATGACAGATTTTAGTATGCTAATTATTCACACTCAAAAGTGTTCACAGTATTGAAACGTATTGTCTGATATTGTCCATTAGTCTCTTATTACACCAACAATACTGAATATATTTTTTATTAGTTTCTTTGAAGCGGTTTTTAAGTTAATAGATTATTTAGTTAAAAATAACAAACTCTAATATGCATGCTGTAATTAATATGTTAAATGGGCACTTCAAACTCAATGAAGCAAAAAATCGAAAGTTCCAGAATAAATGGTCGATTAAAATTATCGTACCTAGAATGAAACAGGGGGATTTAGAGAACCCCACTTGAAAACAAATATAGGGTGACTTTCCAATAATAATAATTGGGAGAAAACGAATACTTTTGGAGAGGCCTTTTTCTTTCTCGTTCCATTCGCAGTTAAGTAGTCAGTGTTCTAAAGTCATTCGCCAGTAAAAACGCCCAAATGGGCACTTAAGATTCGGCCAGTTCAGGGCATAAAAGATCCAATGCTGCCCTGGGTTAAGACTGAGCTTTTTGCAGTGCGGCAGTTTTTTACACTCAATTTCGAATTAAGTATATTTAGAAGCGCTAAATGTTTATTGGACATTCTGTATTTTATTTCAAGTACACCAGTCCGACTATTAAAATCAGGTACAGTGTATTAATAAAATATATGACTCAAAGAAACTACTTTCCTTTTACTGTATAAAACCTATTTATTTTCTTAATATATATATTATTTTCATTTAATGAAATAAAACACGTGTATTTTTGCACTTGCTTAAATATAAATATGTTTTTTTTATTACTACAATTTTCAAGTTATATAATATTATACATCTATTTTTGATGACTTACATTAAGACGACTTCTTTATTTAAGAATCGTACGATGGAATTTCCTGTGTATTTTTCACTTTTATGTGAAGTTGGTATTTACCTGAAACAAACAAAAAAAATACATTATTACTTCAGAAAAAATACATGAAATACACTCAGAATCGTATGATTGAGTAAGAAAAAATTGGTTTTTCCTGTCGTAACATAAAGAATTAAGCAATCAATCAAGTCGCCTATCATAGAAAAACATTTATTAATCACCGTATATTTCAAACGTTATTTACTTAAAAATATCTTATTATGAAGAAAATCTAGAAAAAAAGACACGCTTTAGTATAAGTCAATTTAAGCACGGTAATTATTATTGGGTCCTATCTCACACTTGTTTATTAAAAAACCAAATAGTAATGCAAGTTTCTCGAGTAATAACTTCATACGAGATGTCGAAAATTATTGTTACTTTTCGAATGTAATTTGTCGTCTGAATATAGATTGTATATCTTACAAATTATGTACCAAAAATATTCGCAGATGTCTTATAGAAAGAGACATATGTATCTATAAAACAGCTTCATTCCACAGAGTCGTCGAGTTTCCAGTAGCAATGATTCCAATTTCAGTTCGTTCGAAATTTGAATTTATCCATCTCGATCCACAAACGAGCGACCGCAGAAAAGTTTCTCCTACTCCCTTGCGGTTAAAAGCGGCAAAGCCTTCAAGGCGAATTTATGTTGCGAACTCATTCCAAGATGATAAAATAAAATATTGAAAATGAAGACAAAATTAACTGCTTCCGTGCGGGTGACTACAATAATAATTGAAAAACTTAAGTTCAAAAAGAAATTTCGAGAAAAATAATTTTCAATATAAACTGTATAAATTTTTATAAATTATTACAGTAGTGAGGCAGAAATTCACGCTTTGGTTGGATAAGTATTTCAATATATTTTGGAAAATTCTATAAAAAAATTCGATTCGTATTCCTGGAATAAAATCGCTTTTAGTTTTGGAATAAATGGATGACGGATACGATTGATTTGATATATAAAAAAAAATGAAAAAACTTACACAGATAAAAAAAAATATATTTGATATTTCAATGGATTTTTACGTCATAAACGTTAAACTTCGTACCTCATACGGGATCTATCTAAAATACTTTAAAAAAAAATATAATAACATTTTTCCAACTGACTTCTGAAAATTATTTGATTGTTGTAACAATTTAGTCATGAAAATCTTGTCTAGATATAGTCACATTTATACAGTGATGTAGTTTTAAAATATGTTTTGACAATAAAAAAATAGCATACAGCTTGGTCCTTTCGCGAAGGCGGTTGCAAGTGACTTTGAAATATTTATACATTTTGACTTCACGAAATTGTGAGAATAATAGAGTAGCAACAGTACGAGAAGCGGCAACGCCCAACCAATAAAGCCTTTTGATTCTCTCTGTGACTCGAAACAGGGCCTTTCGCTTGACAGGGTTTGCTCGCCCACGCCAAGTTATTAACACACCAAGGACATGGTTTCAAATTTTACTAATAAATTATTAATTTATTTTATTTTAGTAATACAATTATTTTACAGCGGCGTTAATAAAAGATTAGGTATTATTTTTATATTTATATTTGATTAATTTTATAACAATTCAATCTATGTTATTTCATATCAAACCACTCTTAACCTCCTGTCGAATTAAACGTTATAATTAATAAAGCAAAATAAAAACTCAATTATGGTCGTTATGGTTAAATTTTTTTTAAATAAAAATAATAAAAGCTTGTCAAATTAATGGATGTTGTCGTATGAACAAACGTTGTTAAATAAATGTAGTGTTATTTACATGTCACACATAGAAACAAGGAACAAATATATCCATTAAAATTTATCGCAAAACGATTAACTGTTCTGGAAAATTACAACGTGTTTTTGTCTTAACTTTAATTTGTTTTTAATTGAACGGACCTTCGAAAGGGCAAAGTTGCGTGACGAAATATCACAAACCGGTGTGCAATCGCCGATTCTTGAATTTAAATGGAAACAAAACAAAAAATAAAAGCGCAGGAAAAACAATATATCCTAAGGTCATACGAAAAAAACAATCGAGTGATATCAAAAGGAATTTCAAATGTGGAAAATTAGATAATTATGTAAAAAAGTGTTGCCAGGGTCAATAATAACGTTACGTTAAAATTATCTCTTCCTGTAAAAGCATGAAGGACAAGTTTAACCAATAAATAAACTCACCTGCGTTGAATTTAAAATAATTGCAAAATACCTTACATATAATTCTGATAAAACAATTGACATAATGCTTATTACATATAATATGATACAAATTGAATGAAACTGAATGTATTACCTAGTTGTTTTTTTATTTTATTTTACATCACTTGACAATGCACGAGTATTGAATGAAATTTCCTAATCAAATTCTTTCAGAATAATCGATAACTACAGCATTTATTTACACAACGTGGATGATGTTAAAAAATATGACAATAATTAAAAATAGCGCGGTGAAAAAGCAACGTTAAGTTTGCCGAAAGTGCCACCTGTTTAGTTTAATTTAAATTTAAATTTTAGTTTTTTTGCTAGCACGATATAAGCTAAATTGTTAAAACAGAAGAGAAGATGTATTGTGTACCTTTTATACACAGCTATATATAGATAAGTAAATGTACATTGAAACATAGTTTTGACGATGGCATGAGCCGAAATAGCATATCAACGATACCTCATAAAATTTTGTAGAACTATAACACATTGCTATTTTTTTACCGTGTTATAATGGAGTTCTACGACGTAAATGTCAATTCAATCAATAATTGAAAATAACAAAAAATTCAAAGGTTACTTTTTTATATCTAAGAAGAAGATAATTTTGGATCGGTTATTATAAATATATTGACTAAAGACAGCTGGACATCTCAGAAGAAGAAACGCAAGTGATACTTCTAAGATAAGCGTAAATGAATAGAAATGATGAAGATGGAGGGCCAGAGAATCGGAGTATGTAGATAAGTCGTCGTGCAGAAGGAGTAGCGACAAAATAGTAAGATGGATTAGGCTTGAAAGCCAGGTCACACAATCCGATAGCGCTTCGCGAAATTTATTCCATGGCAGTTAACATTAACGAGCAATTAATACTAAAAACGTTTAATTGCGCACACAAACGATGAAGACATTAAAGATGTTTTATTTGCCAGCGAAATAAAACGGAAAAGAACAAATGGATATTGTGTATGCAAATCGGGCAGTTTCAAATAATTATTTGCATCCGATTTTATTTATTCCAAGTCGTTAAGAATGTTAATTCTGCCAACAGAAAATGCAATTAATTATCGGAGAATATGTTTTATCTTTATAAAAATATGTGGTTCAATTTGGCTAATATGTTTTGCAATAGCTTCGTTATGCTAAAAAACATAATGAAAGTTTTGCTTGTCTGAGCACAGCATACACCTTAAGAATTGATTATTTTTTGTATAATCAACTGACTGATTGTCTTTATAAAACGTTTCAAATGATTAACATACTATAATTACGTTTTTAGGTATCTTAGTTGCATTTCTAAAACGCGAAAAATCTCTGTATTCGCGAATTTCCCCAACGGTTAATGAACTATTAGGTATCTATTATTACGGTATCTAACTATATTTATTTAAAAGCCAAAGAACTAATTTCAAATTAAATTAACTTAAAAGCCGTATGCGAATACAAATAAATGTTTCAGAAAGAGGTTTTGTTTATTCTAAATATTTACATGAAAACAGGAAATAGTTTAGTGGAACGCTAAAATAAATCAAGAACGACGAAAGATAGTGTTTACAGCAAGGAAGTCATTAGTTTGATATTGAAAAGTATTTCAAAGTCAAATGGCTAAAAAAATATCTGAATTTTATGTCTAGTAATGACAAATTGCATGCTATACGGAGAATTCGATACCGGTATCTATTAGGCATGACAATCCGTTTGTAAACTCTTAATTTAGAAAATAATATCACGACGGAAATAATATGTAGATAATTTCATAGAAAATACATATATAGTGACTTTTTGCATTACTTAGATCCATGCAGTTATTGAAGAGAAAAGTTTCAGTGTTAATTTGTAAAAAAATGTTTATTCATTACAAATCAGCCAGGAAACCGGCAGTTGAGTTGATAATTATTAATATGTCCTTTTGCTATTTTACGGTCGATGTAAAATGTGGTGTAGTTAATAAAATATGGTTTTTAATGTACAACGGTCGGAGCTGAAAATCGCACAATACTTAGTAGATAGAGGAAAATTTGAACAGTAAAATAATTAGGGGCAGCTTTGCGAGAGATCCATCTCGACTCGTCAAGAGCAAAGTTAACGAACCAAAAAATACATTTTTCAGACCCCTGGTATATGGAATATCTTAACAGTTTCCTCTGTGCCGGCATTGAAAAGTATAAAATTTCCAATAATACAGCGTCTTTCTAACCGAAAATGATTACATTATTGAGTCAGACTTCTGTTGGAGTAGAATACGTAAGTAAATATTCTGAACCGAGGAAAGTAAGCGCGGATTGAATAAAGTGGGTGTGCGGATGGTTATAAATTTTTGTATTTTTTCCTCGGCGATCGAAGTTTTTTGTGGCCGAGACTTCCTCCCTTAGCGGGAATCTGTCGGAAAGTTTGACTGTGAAAGAGCGCCGGAACAAAATCGATTAAAAACAATTTTATTCCTTTTAAGTTCTAGCTTTTCGCAAACGTTGCTCCAACAGGCGGGCGAAAGCTTCGCGGAGTGGTGTGGGAATTATTTAACACAAGGCTTTTGAAACAGAGCGAGGCATACTGTATTTTCCTTTCAATTCGATACAGAAAAGTATGAACTGACGTTATGAAGTAAAACTTAAATTTTCTCGCTTTTTTCCGAAAACATTTTACCATAACCATGCTAAAAATTTCCTTACAGAAATCAAATCCTAAAATATGAAAAGTAACGGGAGCGGGTTATCTAACGACTAATCATGTTCTAAACCGACCCATCAATTCTTAATCACTTTGTAAATGAGAGTTTGAAAAACTGAGTAACAAGAAGAAAAAAGTCCGTTAAGTATCTCCATAACAAAGCCATATGCTCCATTTTGAGAGCGAACATTAATTCTAAAAAAAATAACCAACATTTTTTGAACATAATTAGGAAAAAATAGTAATGGATGTAAATCCGTTATTATTTTTATACATTTGGTGGTTGGAAGCCGTTTAAGCTTACGCATTCAAGATAACAGCAGTAAAAAACATCGCCAAATTCGTGAAAGATCTTCATATTATCATGTAGAATCCTCTGTTTAACCACTAAAACCTATTGAAATAGAAAAATGAGATATCACATTGATTTTTTAAATAATAAAAATCTGTCATACATATGGTATTTTGGGGGGCTTCAAATTTGAAGGCCCCAATCGCGCGTCTCGAGCGGTTGGTTAAGTGGTAATCCGCCAATGACTGTATTATTTTATTATTGCCAAATGTTTGCTCATATTTTCGTAGATTTCGCGGATTAGCACATACTGTATCAAATATATGTCACGTTAGGTTTTATTACACCCATGCAGTATAGTTCAATTTTCTTTTATGGGTGGTGCGAATGAATATGGTGGCACAAGTATACCCGGGTTACATAATAGTTCCTTTGCGTTGTTACGCGCGGATCCGCGGTTTCTTTCAGAGATAATCAGAATGGGTTCGGATTGAAATTCAACAAAAAGGGTGAAAGTGTAAATCTTGCTTTCTTTAGCCACGGAACCAGCGCTGTAATGGCCTATAAATTTGAATTTTCCGCATTTGAAAGATTGATAATCTGCGAGGAGTCGCCGTAGTCGTGTGTAAGCTAAGAGAAAAAGCAGGGGAGAATCGGCACGTGGGGTTTGAGAAAAAAAAATGAAAGAAGATATATTATTGAAAGAGTGCTGGAAGATTTTTTTCTATGTGTAGAATTCGTAGAAGGAAATCCACAATTCCTGCGCCCTTCGGACATCGTTTTGCTTTTGTATACGTGTACATCAATAGACTGCTAAATACAGAGAAAACAGTTTTACTTTGAGAGATTTCTTCAATGGAATGGTTTTACGGCTTTTGAAATCAAATTGAAATATTCTATTTAATTGAAACTTTTAAATATTTTTTTAAGCACGTAAATATTAAATCTATAAATCAAGTTTTGATTAAACTAACACGTTTCAATTAATCAACTCCATGATAAAATAATTTTCGTTGAAAATGAAAAAAAATACTTCTTAGGTGATGCAGGCATTTTATTTATTTCTTAGATCAAAACCGGTTTCGCTTATACCCGACAAAACGAGGCTAATTTTTAATTCGAAATGTTGAAATATTAATGATTAAGTATACATCATCAATTGAATTGAGAAACCGGTCCTGATCATTAATAAACTAAATTGTGGAAATAGTACTATAAAACATAGTTTCTCAACCTTTTTACATCCGTGGACCACCAAAAAATTTAAAAATGTTTTGCGGACCATCAACATTGGAATAAAATAATAAATATTTACATTATTGATTTTTTTATTCAATACAATTAATTTTGCAACACTGCATGCTGATATAACAATATTTAAGTATATTAAAAAAAGACAGTAACAAAACAATACAATTTAAAAACCATAAAATTCGATTGTTTATCGAAATAATATCACATCGCGGACCACCCAAAAATCTTTGCGGACCACCGGTTGAGAAACTAGGCTATAAAAAATAAGTTTTTGTTACTTAAAATATAATGCATTTTCAGTACGAAGTAACCACCTTAATAGCGATTCAATTAAATGAATTTAATTAAATATCTAATAAAACATATCTAATTTAGTAATAAAATATCTCGCAGACTCAGAGGATGACCAACGACCTTCATTTTGCTTACCAGAAAAGGACGATATATCAATAAAAGCGTGCATAAAATGATTCACGAGGATCCGCTCTATAGAATAATTTACGATATTAAAAACATATTTTTGCTATCACAGAGGATATAGAAAGCTAAGAATAGTATATCATATCTTTAAATAGATCGTGAAGTAGTATATTTATTTATGCAGTTTTACCATTCATACTAAAATGATAAATTGGTTAACTTTCAATACGATACAAAACGTACAGGCTTAGTTTCATAGCGAAAATAATAATTATCAGTTTTAAATTATTGTTGATTCATACGAATCGACACTACGACCGTTTTTTGCCTTTCACTGTTGAAAATATGATTAATTTGTCTGATGACGTCTGTTGGCATCCTTAAAACCGATCATTATATTATATGCATATGCCATTATATTCCTTAAAATCAATTGGTACAGAGAAAACAAAAATAAAATCATTTTCAATTTTTACATTTTTATTTTTAATATGTTTAAAAAAAAACGATACTTAAAAATTGTTCAAATTCTCGATCAGAAATGTACAATAAACTGCACTGCTATACCAAAACTGTTTTCAACTCACTCGGTATTAATTATAAATTTAGCTAGAGCAAACTTTCTTATATTGCATACGTGATTTGATACTTTTCGATTATTAAAATAATTTTTCGTTTTGAGATTAATATTCATTATTTATATTTACCAGGCATTCACAGTTAAACATTGGTATTTTTTGACTTGTGTCGGTGTTTTCGTGTGATTAAGAAATATCAGCAGGAAAGTGGGGTATATAACTCGTTTTTGGCATCGACAATTAAATATTAATCTAAGCAATAATTTGTAGCACAATAAATTAAACAGCAAATGAATATGGAAAGCCCAGCGTGTTTATTAATATTATGCACGTGACAAAAAAAACGCAATTGAGAAGGTGTTACCTGATGTAAAAATAAAATTTATTAAAAATATACCACGAATATAATCTTTTCCCCATGCGATGCGAGAAACCCAGTTTCGTGTAAGACCGCAAAGTTTACAAGAAACGCTATTTTCACGTAAAATATAAGTACATTTATAACTTATCGCTTATCACCGTAAATTATATCAAGTTTTTTTCTAAAGTCACGCCGTGCGTTTGAAATAAGACGTCGCTTTAGCAGTTTTAAGTCGGTTTATTTGCGGCGTGTTCAAAAAAATATCATTTAAAAAAGGCTGGCAAAAAGAAACCGTTCGAGGATAAATCTGTATCGCTTCAACAGTTCAATGATAAAAATTTTATTTGTCAAGATAAAATGATATTAAATCCGTTGTTTCTTATATATATTTTTAATGATAATATATCCAGACTTTTGTGATCACAGCAAATACGATTAATAACGAAAATGTTCATCGGGTGGATTCATAAATTTCAAAACACATTACCTCTAAGAGAAAGTCAGGAAGAGGTGCAATTTTCGCATCCTTTTATTGTCTTGATACAAAACAATAAATACACATATAATTTGAAACATAGTAAAAGATCTCAAAAAAGGATATAATTGTTGGGTTAAGTCCACAGTAAATTTCTACGAAAAAGTCCCTTAATTGTGTTTCACGGATCTAAATGCAATTATTTAGAACTGAGGTCGGTCCCCGAAAACAATGGGGCAATCGGACACGCTGTGTAGCTGAATTGTATTGCATTAGGTGTAGGGTTTTAACTTAAAATTGGGGTAACTCATAGCCACACGTAAAGTGGGGGGGGGGGGGGTGGTAATAGCCGCACCGCCACTGTAAACGGAAAGATTTATGTAACAGATATTAATCAAAAGAGAGATTATTTTGTTATTGTAAAGGAAGGATCTCGGAGGTTCAGTTTTGCTTCAGCACGTTGCGGTCGAGAGATCCGGTGCGGTGTGTTTGTGACAGACTGTACATATAATAATAATAATAATCTAGATAGGTAGCAGCAAAATCTACCCGGGAGACGCAATTATCCGAGGGAAGCACTTGCCTTCACTACCCCACAGTGGGTAGTGATTAAAATTTCACTACATAATTTCTCTTCTCAAAATGATGAATCATCCATTGGGCATATACAAATGACAAAGCCAGGTTTAATCATGTCTACCGTTTACTTTGTCTAAGTAAAATATAACTTACTTCTCTCCCAGTTTTAGAAAGGATGAGTAGAGCAATATATATGTATATAATTGATATCTTTGTAATTCCACTATGTATGTTATTAGGCGTGACACGTGTTTTTTTTAATCATGAAAATTTTCTTTTATCAAGGTAAGCAGTGACTTTTATTCTTTATTAATTGAATTCTCATTGATTGAAAACTCAGCGCCTAAGTGTTTGCATCTTCTTGGCAATAAAGGTCGCAAGACGACGACTTTAGAACAGTTGGAATTCAATAGATATCAACTATCACAAAGGATTCTTAACGAAAAAACTGATATATGTCGATCACCATCGCTTAACCTTCTGCGGTGCTTCTTTGTTTCTGTATATCTTGAAAAATAATTGTAATAAAGGTCGCAAGATGACGGCTTTAGAACAGCTGGAAATCAATATATATCAACTATCACAAAGGATTCTTAACGAACAGACTAATATAAGTCGATCGCCATTGCTTAACCCTCTGCGGGGGGCTATTTTGTTTCCGTAATACACCATTTCCGTGTCATATGTAAACTTATTGATATAGCCGCTTATTAAGTTTCATTTACAATTTTTAGTTTTATTGCGAGCAAGAAACAAGGTAGGTCGTTAAAACAGGAGAGAAGATGTATTGTGTACCTTTTCTACACAGCTATATATAGATAAGCAGATGTTCGTTTAAGCATAGTTCTGACGATGGTGTAAACCGAAATAGGTATCAACTATATTTAAAAAAATAGTTTTGAAGAACTAAAATACATTGCTATTTTTTTCACCGTTGTACTTTAATTCTTAACTAAAAAAATAAGTGTTAGGGGAATATAACTTTTCCACGGACGCGAGGAGGAAGTTATTATCATTAATTATCTGTACTTGTAAGTGAAAATAATAAAAAAACTAATATTATGATGGTATGCATTATAAAATAGTTATTCATTCGAAATTCTGCATTATTCACTCCATCGAGTTGCATAATAATGTATGGTTATTTTCAATTAAATTATAACAGGTTCAATTAAACAAGTCATAATTGATCACAAATTCTTTTAAAATAATTAAACCCTTATACTTGAATTCTCATAGTTGTTATTAGGATCTACACATTAGTGAGTGCTCCGTTAACCCTAAATCTTCACTAGAGGAGACAGCGATGTTTTGTTAAATCTATCAACGTATAGTGCTAACATTACTGAAGTGCAATGTTATCTTTAACCCTTTAACAACCCGTGACGAGAAAAGTTCGTCATGGCGTTCGATAACTACACGCCCGTGACAGATGACATTCGCGGCGTCGTTTTCTAGCCTTGAAATGAACAAAATATTTATTTATTTTTAATATTGGCAGCGACAATTTTGAACAAATTTTAGAAGTAAAAAACAGTATATAATTTTGAGAAATGTGATTGCATGCGGATTAAGTTTATAATAAATAAAAATGTATTTTTAAATAAAATTCTTTATGACATTTACTTTACTTATTAAAAAAAAAAATTGTAATTAGTAAAGAAAAATTATTTCGGCCAACTTCAATCGGTGCCTCCAATGTGTGTTTGGTATATTTTTTTTTTTTTACTGATGTTTTATTTTATTTTATTCTTCGTCTCTAAGCAACATATAATATTTTACGACGGGTTGTTAAAAGGTTACAAATAAAATGCTTGAGAAATCGTTTTTTTTTTATACTATATTTAAAAAATCATTTTTTACATGTTTGTTCATTTCTTTTGTTTATTAATACTAAAATAAAACAAACTCAAATGTGCTTCAGAGAAAAGCAAATTATGTGCCTAGCTCGTCAATATTATATAGCAAATTTTGAAAAAAGAACTCTCAATCAAAATGTATCATTTTTTAAAACATGAGATATTATAATTGCAAGGTGTGATGTGTATGTGTAAATGTGTCAGTCTCTGTGTGCAGACAGATAGACGTAAGTCAATAACATGAACTGATTCTACCAATACAATCACAGAATGCAAATATTGTAATTATACACATCCAAACAAAATCTTCATACAATGTTGTATGTAAAATATACTAGATGTTATTATTCTACTCTTCATAAACTGAACGTGCAAAATAAGTAAATAAATATAAGCAGAATCCAATTAACTTCGTTACAAACAATTTCTTGTAAATGATTAGGTAATAATGAATGTAATGCAATAATAAATTACACGCTATATACTTTTCTGTACATTGAAATCCCACCCATCTTGAATGAGCGAACAACAGCGTGTCTCAAAAAAACTGACTACCGTGTTACACATTCTTGCGGAATTTATCACAATTAATAAATCATTTTGGTCGAATGCAGCGGGAATATTTTACGTCTGCATTATGCATTGGATATAATTAAATTATCACATTTCAACAAGATTTTTAAGGAGCTTGAATCAAGATTGCTATTTTTGATTTGATATGTTTAGTTTGTTTATTATGATATATTTAAAAAACTACAAGCGTAAAATGATAAATTGGTCATCGTTTACATGCAATGCTATAATTCTAGAATAATGAAGAACAATGATGGAATTATTCCATATAAAAGGAAGAAAAAGTAAAGAATCGTATAATAAATATACAATATTATTCTTAATTCAGTCATCTATAAGCAATGATGGGTCACGGAACACAGTAGCAACTTCAAACACTACAAGGTTTCATTAAGATTAAGCATTTGTTGATATTACAACGGCAAGAAATCTTGAAATAAAATAGAAAATATGTTTCCACAATTTAATAAATCTAGTAATTTTAAAATCAAGTTTAACTTTCATTGATTTTTTTCTTGTAAGTATAATGTCACGCCAAGAATAAATTAAAAACTATTCAAGTGATAAGGTAAAAATACCGAAGTATTTCGAAATATTTTTTGGTGATGATTGTTGACAGCTATTTCGGTTTAGGACATCGACAGAACTATTGTAAAACTAAATTTAAATCGATATCTACATTCGAAATAGTTATCAACAACCATGTCTACAATTCTGTTGAGATAAATACTTTGATATTTCACTTGTTTCTAATGGAGTTCTACCGATTAATTGCAAATTAAAATGTAAATTTAATCAAGTCAATTAAGCAAATTAATATTTATGATAATAATTGATTGATTTCAACGGATTATTAAACCAGAAGACGAAGCATTTTATTTAAAACCACCTGACATTTCGGACTATGCAATTTTTAGAGAAAAATGCATCGACACAGATTTTTTACGCGCATGTAGATTTTTTGACAAGATTAATTTTCGAGCCTCAGCAAAATAAATTTGCTATCAACACAATTCTGAATGTAAAAAATGAGTGATTTTAAAATTGCTAGAATGAACGACCTTCACCATAACCGGGAACTATCGCTAACACACCTATTTTTGATTGAGCAATCCAACAGCGCTTAATGCTGTGTGACGTCACGGGTGATACGAACTGAGCACACATAGGTGATGCATTGAGCATTAATTTGCAATTTGGATTAAGTACACGGTTGGCGTATTAGCCACACGTCTCGCTTAGTGGCATAGTATGCAATTACAGTCCACGAACTGCATAGCCCATGATTCGATATAATCACTAAACATATAATAAGCGTCACTATTTATGCACCATGGTATACTTTCTCCAAAAAAAACGATACATCGGAACAACAGTATAAAAGCCAAATGTTTGTATTTTGAGTTAAATATAAAGATGTTGAAACAAGAGGTAATTAGCAATTATTTTAAAATGACAGTGATGGCTATTCTTCAGAATTGATCACTTTTTAATGATATAAGTATTTACTGGAATCGAATATACGTATAGTACGCTCTCGAACCAATGTAAACTAAATTTATTTTGTGCCAAAATACTCTCCTGAAAGAATATCTTAGAACTGAGACATCGATTTGATATTACATTTTCTAATCGCATCATTTCCCTATAAGATATATACATATTCCTAATAGAGAATCTCAGCAGAAAATATTGTCTATTTTTACAATTGGTATATAAGTACACATTTATAAATAAAAATGATTTTGATAGAAAAGGACTAGAAGTTCGTTCATAGCTATCTCTCTCTCTGTGTTTCAGATTGAATGGAATTTTCGTATGGGATATCGAAGTGATACCAATTATTTTAACGTATCAATCACTCGGTCAGATGACTAGATATTTTAGGAGGAAAATGAGGGCATTTTTACTAGTACATTGTCATAAAAATTACATTTAAATTAAGATGAATAATAAAACGCAATCAAATATTGTACGTTCTAATTTAAGTAAAAAATCAAAATATATATCATAAATGAACAGTTCATATTCAAGAAAATATACTGTTGGGTAAATCATGAAGTGTACACGATTTATTATTAAGTACAAAGACCAATAATACCCACGCAAAATTGTAAAATATTGTACATAAATTATTTCAAAAGGGTGATCTCGCATTCGGTATCCACATGCTAATAACTTTGCGTTATCTTTTATAGATTTCACAGAAGTCACGTATGCATTTTTGACATGCAATAAATAGCATCGCTACTAAGCGTCGTAATGCTATGGATAAAAAATAAAAAATATTAATTATAATTGAGAAAGATAAAAAAAAAGTGTCATGTCATTAAATAGAGTGACATCTGTTCGGCGATGTTTCTACACAAGTATAAGTAGAAATTTTGCGGTAACCAATGTTATCAGGACGTAATGGGACATATAAATCAGACGAATTCTTGAACAACATGCTCGTAAAATGGAAAGAAAAAGTGACACGTGTCACATATTATTGCATAATAAAAACGAGAATACAGAAAGCTCTTTTCAAATATGATAAATAAACCTAGACACTATATACATGTCATACATAAAATTAGTAAAAATGGGAAACATCAATTGAGTAGTATAGTATCAAAATTAGAACTATTTACATTCCAATTCTAAGAAAACTTTGGGGGTATTGATTCAATTGGCATTCACTTGTTAGAACTCCATTACAACACGGTGAAAAAAATAGGTATGTATTTTAGTTCTAAAAAATTTTGTAAAACTAAAAAACATTGCTATTTTTTTCACCGTGTTAAAATTGAGGATGTTTTTATTAAATAAAATGATCAAGTATAAAGCAGTTTTAAGTAAAAAAAATTACATAACACTCAGATAGAACGTCTTTCTATAGGAGTAAATTTTTGTTGTTGCATAATAGCACAATATAAATATAGTTCTGTTTTTGATACTATATAACACAATCCATGAATGGCGGAAAAAAATTGTTTTTCGTGAGCTATTTGAAGAAATTATTCAATTAACGATCGACTTAATAAAATATGAATTCACTTAGCAGAACTCTGTCGTAATAGGGTATAAATAACTAGGTATCAAGTGTCAAAACATGTGGAATCGTACAAAATTGTAACAATTCAAATTTGATATTGAAATTCCATCACGCACCTTCAGTCGATATCATAAACTTATGGAGATTTTATGGACAAACCAGGTAATATTTCCGTGCAAAAATTAGCTCTTTCGCAAATATATTGACACTATATAAACTAACTAACTAAGAATAAAATAAATGTTCGAAGATTTTATGAACTGGGAATAATTACACGAAAAATGTAATTGAAACATTGTTTTAAACGCTTGTCGCCCCAGCGAGTAAAGACAAATTTGCGGCCATGCCAATTTGGCAAGAATCGTGGGGGAAAAAATGGCACTTAAGATAAAATAAAACACGACTGCATATCCGACAACCATTTGCGTAATCTTTAAAAACAGATAAACATGAATTTAAAATATGAAAATAAAAAGAAAACCCTTTGCTCCAAACAGCTGTTACGCTATTTTGGCACTAGTCGTTGACACTTTTTTTACAAATGCGAAAATTCATTATCAGAAATGTCGTCATTCAAAAAAGCATGTACGTCAATTTATCATAGAATAAAATTTACGACACACTGATTTAGTCTTAACTATTGAAATTTTTCACATCAAACACAACAAATGCATTAAAATAAAAATTAATTTCATTTCTATTCATCATTCTCATCAATATAATAAGCAGTAAATAACTACTGTTTTACCAGTTTTTAAATCAGTTATGTAAAAAAAAGAAAATTCAAACACCGTACTTTTCAAGAAGTGATTTATGAAACAGGTACGACTAAACTTACCGTCTTATTTTAATTATTATATTATTATGGTATAATAGAGAATTTGTTCGTCATCAGTTAATAATGCTCTAGATGAGCGAAACCGGTCCTGATCATAGAATATTATGTGGGGAAAAAAGGTAATAAAAAATATGGTTTTACTATTTAAAATACTTATACAAACATGCTATATATATTTGTCTTTGAATTTCTTAAAATGTTTATAAATTGAAATAATTTTATGCGTGGTAATATTTGAAACAGTGACATTAAAACAATGAATATAATGACGATATGATATTAGTTAAAATTGGCGATTTTATGCATAGTTTCGTTGCAATCATAATGACAATATTGCTGCAAATACAATAAATTGATACTAGCTTCACACCTATGTGTGCGTTTGATATAGTACAGATATTTATAATTTGTATTTCTGTATGATTTATATGTGTGCGTGAATAATATGAAGTGTCACTCACTTCGGACGGCCAATGACATTAGCCGTCTCGCGAAACATAAAGTTTGACATTGACTAAATTCGAGATTGCGCAGTGCGTCTGCGCACATAACCGCGTCTTGTTCCACGCGGAAAATTTTTGCACTCGAATGTTAGTTCAAATTATTTACTTTTATGCAACCAAAGACGGATAAATGCTGAATAAAGTACAGGTTTGAATCACCAAATCGGATGACGTCTTATTTACCTTGCCAATAGTAAGAGTTTCATGAAATCACTCTAAAAAGCAAATCACTTAAGATCAATTAAAAATGGTATATTTACTAATACAAAGTTTATTAATTATTCTTTAAATTGAAACAAAATATTAAATAATGGAATATATACTGAAAAAATATTCAAAACAAATAAATTTTATTTATATTATCAAAAAAATTAATAATTATTAATTTTGATCTCCAACGTACGTAGATAGTGGTTCCATCTCTGATTATAAAAATAAAGCTTCATGACATTTGTATTTTGTTCGATGTAAAAATAAATGATAGTTTATAAAAAGGTTATTAGAAACACCAACTCAGCTTTTTCATACATCCAAACATTTTTATTGCGTCATATTAGTAAATCTAAAAACAATTATTTATACCTATTAGTGTTTTTATTTCGTAATAATGACAGTACGGGTCCGGAAAATTTTATAACAGTAAACATTATCACAACAATTGAAGTGACCCTGCATAACCCCATACAAATTTACTAATTCGAAATATACACTAAGCCGTGGAAGCTGGGACTGTCAAACTGTAGTTCGCGATTTGTCCGTAGATGTGTTAATTATATCGCATATATTGTTATTTCCTATTTAACTACACATTTTTACATCCATTTTAGAAAAACATATTACTACACGTATTATACCACAAAATATATTAATTATTTAAAATGGCAGATATTGAAATTTATACAAGTTGGTTGTCTCACATCCACCCGTTATACTTGTGCAGACATACAAGGCAAGTTTCAAGGCCACCTTCTATATCATAACACTGATAAATTGATACGAACTTATTACTCATATTATTGGACCTATACAGAGATGCACGGACCGATCTTTCAACCATGCACTATAGAGCTAAAAAAGAAGAAATATAAAGACAAAAATAATATGCAAATTTTTCAGTCACTTAATATAGACTTAGTCATAACTTGTGTATCCGTAAATTGAGAATCAACCGCTGCACAATAGACGAATAAAGAGGAATCGAAAAAATCTTGTTGTAAATGTAATGCTGCAAATTTATCGCATGCCTCATAGTTAGCTTTTGGTAGTAGTTTTGTTATAAGTTAGTGCAGCCCATTGGGCCCGTATAAGGACGAACCGCAGCAAACAGCTCTGCATGTTCGGCAAGTAAAATTGAATATAATATTTCTTTATGACATTATACAAGAATATTCGAAAAAATCAATTTAGTCGACAGGTAATATACCAAAGACAAAAAGATTCATCGACAGCAACGCCCGGAGTAATAGTTCGCCGGTCTTATTTATTATTATCATACATTACTTTTACGGAGTGTACACATTATTTGTGGCAATGTAAATAAGAAAAATAAATTAAAGTTTGACAAGCCGAAAGACAGCAATCATTAGGGACATGTTGACGGCCTTTGCGATTAATGACAGTAAACACACATACACGTATGTATTTTTTTCATATTTGATGATAACTTATGCCACTACAAACAAAGATAATATCTTTCACTTATTTAACTCACCTCAATATATTTTAGAGTGGAAATCTTTCATTATGAAATATCGGTTCTGATTACTGCAACACAGAACTTAATGAGTTTTAGTTGTTCGAAATTCAAATCGACGATGAAACTACCTCGAGAATTATCTCAGTATTATTTCAATCTAACAATTTGTTCGTTATTTTTTAATATAAATTTCATATAAAATGATTCGATTAAAAAAATTGAAGAACAATATGGATTGACCAACTAAATAATATTTTTTTTTAATGTTCGATTACGATCAATAAAGCTATATTTGGTTTACCGATCGCCAATGCCTGAATATGTAGAATTGCGAAACCCGGACTGTGAGATTCAAAAAACGTCAAAATGTGGAGTTTGAGCGATTGAAATTTGATATTGAAATTCCATCAAATACCCTGAATAATTTATCATTAATGTATTATACAATATATAGTCCAATAAAATCCATGATATTGTGACCTATAAGTAATTTAATTTATATATATTGGGTGATCAGTAGTTCGATAATGATTACTAATTAATCACATTGATAATTTCTAGATGCTTCTTGTTTGTTCTCTCGTGCAGCGCACGGCTTAGCAAGCGAGGAATTCCGCTTCAAGAGCTGTGATCGATTTTTTTATATTAGTATAAACGTAGCAATTGATAACGACCGGAATTTCGTTTTTATTCTTTTTGCTACATCGGCTTTGCTGAGGTCAGTCACACGATTAAAACAATAAGGCCACGTGATTTGCAGTTTCTTCGTATTGAAAAAAAATCATTATTGTACATCTGAAGTTCAAATAATATACGTCCATCGACATTCAAAACATATAGCATTACTCCAAAGACGGGCACGGAAGAGAAATATATTTATAGTGACAAGCATGAAACGAACATTTGCAAACACGGCTTATTCCAATAGTCACGTAATGAGACAATTAGTATAAAATTTGGTCAAATCTAAAATAATCAGGTTTTCAGCCAGACTCATTTAATTAATTCATTATTTAAAATCTTAAATATAATACGTTATAAATTTAAATTTCAAAAAAATACTATCGAATAGAATAATGTTTTCATTAAATTGGTATCAGATTTAGTAAAAATTTTGTAACCAGAATTTTGGGAAGTGTGTAACCGATTTTTTGCCAATATATCTTGGTGTAGTTTTTTGAAGATTAACAAATTTGATACTAATCGTCCACAATACATTTTTGTAAATAATAATATAAAATTAAATAGCAACCTTAAATCAAATTTGAAGTGTTAAAACTTTGTACGATTCCACATGTTTTGTCACTAACGACCCGGGTTTCGCCTTTCGGAATCTTCAGGCATTCTATCACACGGATGCAACAGAACTGACAGAATGGCTGAAGATGCCGAAAGGCGAATCCCGGGTCGTTAGTGACAAAACTTGTGGAATCGTACAAAGTTTAAGCAATTCAAATTTGATATTGAAATTCCATCAAGCACCTTCAGTCGATATCATAAATTATAGCAACCTTAACCTTAGATCTCTGCTGGCCAGATTTGATCCTCTAAATGTTTTGATCTGTTTGCATTTTTTATGTAAAATATTGTGCATATACTAAACTTTTAATGATTTGCTCAACAGTGAATCATTTTCATTTAAATTCATCCAGCTTTTGGGAAATGGAATAAAACTGTGAAATGAGACATGTTTTTAATTGTTTTCGACCAGTTGTCTATTTGCTCGTAAATTTCTGTGCAATTTTTAATTATCGAACTTCTGAGAAACGAGTAAAACAAAAGCACAAATAACTACATCAGAATACATTCATTTGTTAACTATATTCTTACATGATTCCAATAAGAATATTTTGCATGCGGTCGCCATAGTAACTAGTGTTTGTAATGTTGATACATTTTTACATTACATTAATTTTAAGAAAGACATAGAAATTTAATTTTAGTTCAAGAGACGGCTGGTTATGACACCTCTTTGACGATGTATGTTAAGTAAGAATTCGACGGAGGA
Organism: Himalopsyche japonica; assembly: GCA_028555115.1. NCBI lineage: Eukaryota > Metazoa > Arthropoda > Insecta > Trichoptera > Rhyacophilidae > Himalopsyche > Himalopsyche japonica. The sequence goes on from JAHFWJ010000616.1 coordinate 438,521, forward strand.
AAATCAAGCAAGTATACATGTTATCCTTGCAACCTGTCGCAAGCTCATAAATAATTATTCAAGTTCGTATGAAAATAAATTTCTTTGTGGGATCAAGTTAATCCCCTTTTATCGCTGATTTAACTGGCAAATTTCCTGGCCGTAAAGAAAACATTACTTTTGACATCTTGCGCAGAGTGGTTACAGTTAAAAATAATAACTTACACGTTAAATCAATTATTTATTATTATTATAAAATGGCGCTAAGAGCCGTTCAGGTCCATGGCCGACTGCACAACCTCTCTCCAGGCATCTCTGTCGAGCGCTCTTTCTCTCCAGTTGACTATCCCCAGCCGCTCAACATCCTTTTGAATGTTATCCGCCATCTTCGTCGAGGGCGACCGAGAGGTCGGGTGCCAGCTGGTGTTCCTTCATAAGTCTTATGGAGAGCTCTAGACTTCTCAGATCGTACAACGTGACCCGCCCATCTGAGCCTTCTCGATCTCAAAACATTAATTATTCTTGGTTTGTATCGGTCGAAGAGCTCAGCGTTCGTACGAATGCGACACCGGTGGTTCTCATTAACGGGTCCAAGTATTCCCCGGAGGATTCTGTTTTCAAATACTTGGAGGGCCTTTTCTTGTTTTTCTGTTAAACCCCAGGTTTCACATCCATACATGACTATCGGTTTAATGATCACGTTGTACACCCGGCACTTGGTTTTGATGGACAGCATTTTGGACCTAAACAGACTATTTAGCGCGAAGTACGCTGCATTTCCACTTCTCAGTCGGTCAGCAAGCTCCAAAGTCATCTCATTCCTAGAGGAAATATTAGAGCCCAAGTACTTGAAAAGAGAGGTTCTCTCGAACGAGGAGTTTCTTATTACAATGTCTCCAGAGGGTTCGTTGCCTTTTGTCATTTTCAAATACTTAGTCTTTCCCACATTTACTCGTAGATTTAACCTTTTTGCTGTGTCCTCCAAAGGGTTAAATCAATTATCCGAGAGCCATTACCGGTGTTACCCGATAGCTACTTTTTTCGAAAGAGAAAAAACTGAATAGAAAAAATGTAACGTGAGCCACAAGTGCTGCACGATCAAATAAAATCAGGCATGGCAAACATTTTTTTTCACTCCTCAAAACCACTCGGCAGTTGTCTATGATATATATTCGTGCTATTTATTTCACCCGCTCCCAATAAGAAGTATATAGTATTCTAGTTGAAGTATCTCATTAAAATTCTTTCTAATAGATTTACTCGTTATAAGATGCTCAACCTCTCTTTTTTCCGAAGAGAGTAGAGATATCGAGATAGAACTGGGACAGGAGAAGTGGTGAGCTAATAGTTCTTGTTTCACCCGGCTGATTAAGGATCGGATGAGTTGAAAAGAGTTTCTAGACATTATCGCATATATTATAGATAAATGTAGTAACAAAAACCATAAAAAAATAATACACATTATTAGGTGTGATCTACTCGCTCTCCGTAGGAGATTTGCTGACCTTATTGACAGTACTAAGCTGTAAGAGGGTTTATTGATTCAGTTAGCATTTACTTGGTAGAACTCCATTGTAACACGACGAAAAATAACAATGTATTTTAGTTCAACAAAATTTTTATAAGATATAGTTGATAGCTATTTCGGCTCACGCCATCGTCGGAACTTTATGTGAGCCGGGGAATGTACTACCAAGTAAATGCCAATTCAATCGATGATTAGTTTATACTTGATATCAATAGATGGTATGTTACTGAATGTACTGTATCGGGTAAAATTTCACTTAGTAACCATTCCCATCGAATGAAAGTTTTGATAAACTTGAAAAAAATCAGATACATAAATATAAGATCTAGTAAAAATATTAAAAACAATCAGAATATAGTATAAAAAAAGATTTCCTGCGCCTGATCATGACTTATGGATTTATTTGGCTTTGCCCAAGCGTCAGAAGGTTGCCAGGCGAGCGAAATTATTATATAATATAATGCTACGATTCAGTATTTACTCAGTTAAACTCTGTTGTGACTAATTGCAGTAAAAAAGCAGAATAGATTTCAGTAGCCGAAATAGCTGTTATCCTATACCATTGTCAAGAGAGATGTCTTATTATTAAGCAGTTAACAATATTATTTATTCATTTGTTCGCAATTTGATACTACAGTGCTGCCATCTCTGGTTTCGTTTTGATAATTATACAGACAGAATTAATACTAACCGATTCACTCTCATCTGCGTTTTATTGTAAAGATTGCATACTATATCTATGAGTAAGCGGATTTTGGCGCGTATGAAAAAATCGCGTAAAAAACTACTTATTTTCATATAATTTGATAAATTGGTTCCAGCAATCAAAATATATGAAAAAAATTGTTTGCCCAAATTCACGCAAAAAATAATACATATAAAGTTAAATTAGTTCAGTGATTATAAAAATACAATGTGAAACATATACATTCGTAAACATGTATAATTGAATTTACTTGCAGGAGTTACTTTTTACTGTCACTGCCGGTTTGCAAATATAATCAATTACGATTTTTTGAACGATTGTATTTAATATTGCTCGAACTTATTTGATGAAATGTTGTTTTAATAGATTCTTGATCTTAGTCATTAATTTTATTTATCTGAGTAACTCGTAAAAAAAATCGCGTAACAACGAGTAAGTCGCGTAAAAAAGGTAGCAGAACCGTTGAAAAACATCTCACAAAAAAGCACTTGAAGGTATTGGCTGTATATGCAAATTTACCAAAAATGAATTTACTATTGTTTTGTAAAATGTAATCTCTTTCCGAAAATCGAAATATGGCATATTAGAGAAACAGCTGAAAAAAATTTAAGATTATCACCATGTAACGAAATTCACCATATCTGGCAAATGTAAATACAGATTTTATTCGAAATTAAAATTTTACGCAAATCTTTCAAGAACAAAATTTGGCACTAAGTTAAAGAGCGTTAAGCTTCATTTTTAATTGCAGTTAAATTTTCTTGTATTATTGATTTGCGTTATTTGTTAAGGCTAACATAAATAACGTTCAAATTACACAAGTCTATGGAGAAATATATATTGGAGTCATGCCAAAAACATCTCTTAAAAGTTCCACTGATTTTACACCTGTCTATGAGAAATGCATCGAATGTGAAAAATGCACCCATGCTCGCATAAGCAAACATTCAGTTTTAGCTTATGAGATGCCGTGTGCACTAAACCAAAAGACAGAACATACAATGTGACAAACTTCTCTTTAAGGGATGTTTTTACATTACTGATTATATTACAAACTGCATTACTTATGTACAAGAATTAGTTAGTATATTTTTTATGTATGGATTCTGAAAAATATTCGATTTTATGTGGTTTCTTTCTCAGCTGTGTGAAGTTTTAAGCTACCAGTTTATCAGATAATGGTGATTGTCAAATCTTTTGCGACGTTGAAAGTACTTTTCAGAAACTTTTGGACGTGAATTAATACATAATATTATTACATAAAAAAGGGTAATTTTTATTATATCAAACTGGGAATCCACAATGTTATTGCCAATTCATCAAAAAAATACAGTCTGATTACTGAACTAAGGTTTAACTCAAAACATTTTGATCGATAAACACATTTAAACAACACAACAAAGAGTGGCATTATCTTTATATAAAGTGAAAAATTATATTTTTACTAATAAGGTGCAATGTATTAATCTTATTTGCATGATGATTATGGTATAATTTGAATTATCCAACGTAATATTTATAAAAGTGACATATAATTGCGTTAAGCTTCGGTATTGAAAGACTGCCAACGATGATATCACATGTGAGATGTCGGCACTCAAATGGTTGAGAAAATTCCATCCAACTAAAAAAATATACGTCCGTGATATGTTCACATCTGTTCAGTGTCACATAATATGATCTCGTAAGGTCACATACGTTCAGTGTTAATAATTATGATTTCCCTAGAGCCAATTAAGATTTGAACACAGAAACATGGCGGGGCAATAAAAATCGATGTAAGTCGTAAATTATTGGTAAAGGAAATAAGCAATAATGGTTTTAGAATCGGTGTATTTTGTGTATAATTTTGTAATAAATATATGTAGGTTATGGGAATTATCGGATGACCCTAACGTGTCTACGCCACTGCACGGTAATAAATTAATTAAATACGTACTACGTAGCATTTTTTATTGCTTGAAATATATAGTTAAAATCTGAATACTTTGAAATTGACAAGAGCATCGGATGCATTGAAAATTAATATTCATCCGTTCCCTCAAATTGGAGCTTTTAGCTGGAATTACATAGGTATTATATCATCGAAATCATGTGAAAATATTTTAACCGTAAATATTATTTCAACTGTTTTGGTTGTTAGATGTTATTTTCTTCCAATATACTCGGATTGCTGTAGTTAAAAAAACGCTCTAATTGTGATAACAATAAGAGTGCTTTGATAAAAAATTCGTTTAATATATGACAATGAACAGCTTCAAATTAGAACAAAAGCAAAAAAAACTGTTACACTTGGCTAAGACCTCGACGTCATAAATTATGTGCTGCAAAAAAATATGAGTGATTTATCCCGCCCACTCTCATTTTAATATTTCATTTTATAATCTAAATCTAAGAATTTAGTATGCCCGCTTTGTACATATAACCACATCCGTGAAAACTGCAAGAGTCATTAGTTTCGACATTACTTGATGAGATATTACTAATATATTACTAATATCTCATCAAGTAATGGAAAGTTATAAGATACTAATGTAAAATTCATCAGTAAGAATATACATGTAAAAAAATTGTTGACCGCCAGTAACACAACTTATTTGGAAGGCATTATGTGAACTAGGTATCATTATTTTCGAACTAAGTTATAACTAGATAATTGCTTACGGTTAGCAATAAAAAATACATCATTAAAATAAAAATTGGATATTTATGTTTTTCAGTGAAGGTTTTTATTAAGTGGCCATCATTAAGGTCGCGAAGAACCAAAAAATCAAAATAATTCAATTAGTATAGAATACTTTCTAACGTAGATGGATTATAATGAAATAAATTATTAAATATGGCTGTCAAATGATGTCAGTTAGAACTAGAAAATATAGTTACAAAAATGTAGCAAGGATACTCGAACCTTAAGTAGCCCATATATTAACTAAATAAAAATATAAACATATTTAGTAACAGTAAGAATTTAATTTCTCAATGAACTATATTTAATTACATTCATATAAATACGCTTCAGGTACAACATTAAGACAGTTTCAATGAGAGTTAGTTAATTACTTTTGAAATATGCTTTGACAACTTTAAGAGGAATCACCGTTATGTAATAGCAGAAAATTTAAAAGTACAATATGACGAAAGCATCGATTTTGCAGCACAGAATTCATAGTTTACAAAATAATGACAATTGATTAAGAAATAAGCCTCATAATTAATCTACTGAATGTTAACGTCTCAAAAGTGTGTCGATTCTCAAAAATATAAGAGTATGGAAAACTTTCTTGATTTTTGTGTGAAAATATTGTTTGGTGTATCCTGATATTATCCATAAGATCTTTGAACACTATTCGGAGTTGTTAAATCTTTAAATGAAGTCTATTTAAAAAAAACTTTATATTTTTAGCGATTCGAAAGAAAAACAAATCAATCTCCATTAAATAAATTGTCATAAATTGTTTACATGAAAAATAAAGGGACAAAAAAGGTAAAACGCAGGAACACAATCAAAACCAACAATTTCTGCACAAGACGCAAAGTTAAGTTTGAGAATTTAGATAATATGCGGAACAGTCGGTTCTGAAGTTTACATTATAAGTCAGAAAGCATACAGAGGTAATGATATCATGTTTTATGCAAAGAAAATATACACGCTTACTTGAAACTTCTTCCTTTGGTAACGTTCTGAATAATTCATTATCAAATTTCTTGTATACACATCCTTAACGAATATCACCAAGTTGTCTAACCGACCTGACAATTAAAAATCAATGAGCAAACAAGACGTTTTTTCTCTCAAGGTCAATATTCGTAATGTCTTAATGAATAAACTTCACTAAAGTAACATTGTTCAATTCATTTGAAATAATATAACTTGACAGTTATTGCTTGGTCGTAGTGTAAAACATTCAATTTTTTAATTAATTATCAAGAAAATTCCACATTCGTTAAGATGCATATGGCTTTTAATGTGTTAACTATATCTCAATGGAAATCATTGTATAATAAAAACGACACCTTTCCTGATCATTATAAAAAAATGTGGAGCACATGAAATGTCTTTATTTTTTAAATAAAATAAAATATTCAAATGTCATTATTATCATATGATTTGTCAGTAATTGGGTCGATGTTAAATAAAAGAAACTTTCATCTGCAAAATAAACTGTCTCAAAATTCATGTATGAGTACCGTTTGGCAAGAAAATTAACTGTCACTTTTCACAAGTTTCAAAACATATCTGGGTTTCGTTTTTTGGACTTAGTTATTTTTTGATAAAAAATTAATTACATAGTTGATTTTTTTTGAACAAGCTTATTTTTTATTTAGTATGTATTTTACAATTTCCGTTGCACATATTCATGTAAATATTCATTAGTATTAATCGCTCGATAGTCTAAAAAAATAAAATTAAAGACAGTATGCACTTAAAACGAGCGAAGGTCAAAAAAGCTTGTCAAATTACTATTACAATTTTGTACAATACAATAAAGTGGACTGTATATCAGAAATAGGCATATCTTTATATAATGTGAACGCTTTTTACCAGAAGAATTCAATCAATGACGATGACATCCAGTATTGAAAAAAAACCATTAGTAATTAGGAATTACATACGGTCAATAATAAAAAAAAACAATAACTTCCATGTATACAGTATCTAAATTGAAATTTAATGTTAGCAGGTATATACGACAATATTCTTTTTACATTTGACGTTTTATAAAACTCTACATTTTGACAGCCCGAGAGATATCTCCGAAGCGAGCGATTTATTTGAAATGAGCATTCGCCATTCATTCGGATGAAAAATACTTTTTTCACTCTCATGAAAAACGCAATTGAAAAATATTCTCAGATTGCGAACAGAAAAAGCGTAAAAAACATTTTGATGCCTGGTACATTTTACAATAATTAAATATTGAAAGCGATTTTCAACTTAATTATTTATTAGAATGATAGTTCAGGTAATAAATTCTACTTAAAAAATATTTGGTTACTCCATAAGTCAGTTGAAATTTTATCACTTTGTGTATATTTATAATACACAACGAACACCAAAAAAACTTTTTGGAATGCACATACATACATACATAAAAAATACTTTTTCTGCAAGGTATTGGAAACATTATTATTTAAAAAAAAAAGTGATTTGTAGTAATAAAAACGATTTCAAAACATTTATATCTCATTTAAATTTTTAAGTAAATTAGATTTTAGGCAGTTATGAATGTAAAATTATAAAAACGTAACGTCTTGGCATATCCGGCAATATTTACTTATGCATAATTACGTCGAGATCAAAAAATTAATATTAACATTCTAGTTTTTTTTATAATATACGACACACGCGTATAATTCAAATTTTAAATTATTTATAAATACATGTAAACGATCTGTATAATGTTAATAATTCAAGACTTTGTAGTCGTTTTTTTTTAAATTTAAAATTGAGTTTATTTCTGTTGGGCGAGTGGATTTATGTCTCAATTAAAAGTGTATGTAAACTTCTATATGTGCGTTCACATAAAATTAAATTAACTATGTCCAAAAAAATTTATCGTTCTTATATGGAAAAAAATTAACATCTATTGCTCGAATTTAATGACACCATAAAAGAATCTATTTGATGGACTTTGTATACTGAACGCAAATAGCTAATTAGTGATTTTCAAAATTATATTTTACAGAGGAAACCAATAAAACCATATCGTGATATAAATTAACAACGCAAAAATCGATTAACTCATCGCTATAATGCGAATTAATTAAAATTTATTGTGAATTTTCACACACTTTTCATAGGTTCCATAAACACATCGACAAATAATAATAAAAAAACGGAATAAATCGTTTGATTTCATTAAATCTAAATGTGTTGGTTAATTATTGTTCACACAGAAACTCTATAGAAACTTAAATCACTTTACTGTCAGAATGGTAAAAAAAAACTAGATTTTACTGGGATATAGAAATTCATAGTGCTATCTTAATTGAAACAAGAAATGACCCTTAGTTTAAAAAAAATGAGTTTATTTTTAATTCCCACTTTTTTAAGTAAATTGACCAATTTTCAAAAAGAATCTTACTACAATATCTATTTGAAAAATATTTTTTCATTTTTATAGACGAATATTTTGAAAAATGTAATGTTTTATTTACTGGAATCGTATTCAGAAAAATCTTTCAATTTACGTTTTTTCTTAAAAAACAACTCGTTCTTTACCAATAAAAATTATATTTATCTATACAAAATTCATATTTTTTTTCTTTAAAATAAATACTCATTATTTTATTATGTCAAAAAAAAATTGAGTAAGGTAAAAGAAATCAAATCAATCAGGTAAACATAAATTCATTTAAATTCTAAATGAGTTATTCACTCGCATCGAAAAATCGTAAAATCTAAGAGTGGAATCGAAATTTGTTAAAAAAAATGTATTTTTGACGATTACATTTAATTTTATTGCGTATTTTAGTGAATTGTTATAAACTATGAATATTGACCATCCATCCAGTTAGCACCTATTCGAAAAACTATAGCGGTTCTAACGCGTTTCTAATTAACGATTCACTAAATACGATTATCGCCCGATGGCTATGTTGTCATTACAACGCATTTAGTGAGTACTGGATACTAATGTCATTCAGAATCACAGGAGATTTATAGCGATATAATTAAATTGTGTGTTGATTGAAATGATTAATCATTAAATTTTAATCATAATTAGACGAGTATATATTGATTTATATAAGTTAATAACAGGTTAGTTTTATCTTTTTCTACGGACACTTGGAATTATTTGTAATATAAAATTACTAAACTTTGAATCTACAATAGTTAGCTTTTAAATCAAAAAAATGAGAAATAATTTTACGTCACTGTGTAACGAAGTTGAACCTTGATGATCTGGTTTATATTATTATTAATATTCTATTTTATTTAAGGTATTCCCATGTTAAATATATAGAGGTAATACGGCACACTATTTGTTGAAACAACTGTCACCGAAATACAGGGTTACTATGACACACTTAAATTTGATTATTTAAATAAAGATTTTGTATTATAGATCGAATGCAATGATTAGCGAATTATTTAATTTACTCAAGCATAAATTTTCACTACACTTTTCATAAAATTCTTACTTGCAAATTCTAATTTTTATTAAAACAGCAGAAAATATATACACTATTTTTCGCTGTATTTACCTGATTTACTTAAAATATCAACGTTTAGTTAGCAGTATTAATTTTATTTTAACGATTTAATTTCAAATGACTTTCAGAAATTGACTTTCAACTGTAGAAATTACATACTAATTAACTGTATAAATAAATCTTTATTTTCATCAAAATTTATCGTCTATGTTTTTAAAACTAATTATATCGTACTAAAATTCAATAAAAAAAATTGTCACTATACAACGCAAAAAAATCAGATTAAAAAAAACTTTTAATTGTGATTTCAAATTAAAAATAAATAATGAAACACATAACGTTAAAGAAATCTTATAATCGCGCACTTCTTATATCTAAACACACCACAATTTTTAAATTGGCAGGACCCGTGAAATATAGACTTACCTGAGTTGCATCAGTGTAAGGTGTCGACGAGTTCTTGTCGACCATCTGGGATCCGAACATTGGTCTTCCACTCCCAGAGGGACTGAGCGACCTCCCATCAGCCATCTGTTGCGGAACCATTTTCACGGTATTTTTAAAAATTTTGAATTTTAACAAAATTTATAAAAAATAACTTAACACCAGTTTTCGGCGATTATAATTAGGAAATATTTAAAAAAAAACTGGTAAACCCTATTATTTTATTTTGGGTATATGTAATATTTTCACAAATTCACAATTATACGAATTCACTCACAATTATTATTGAAATAAATAAAAAGTGGTATTTTTTTTTATTGAAATACGACGGGCTATTCAGTATTTTTATTTCGTCAAAATCTGAAAACTCCGAAATATTCACTTCTTTACGAGAAATATATCTCAGTCTTCCTTCGATCACAACCAGGGCAAGTTCACAAAAAAATCTCTCCAAATTTACAAAAGTCTTCCCAAGTCCAAAAAAGTGTAAAAAAATTGAAGTCAAACAATCCGAAGAAATTCTAATAGGGAATGTTTTAATGTCAGCACCAAAATCCATTCGATTATGAGTTAAAATAGACACTGCCAAGTTTTTGGTTTGATAGAAAATTAATCATTATAATAAGCTATCGCATCACGATGGTCTCTGTAAAATCCATGGGAATTATGAATATCCCCAATTCGTTCATTTTTTATTAATACGCGATACGCGCTATTTCCAGTTTTGCACATCACAATGTAAACGCGTCCATTTCAAAACACCCTGTTAGTGTAACTGAAGTTCATGTTCTGATTTCAAAAAGCTGCACGTTCCTTTTCCGAAAAAAAATTAAAACTCGCGTAACAAAACTGTATACTGCTCGACGAATTTTCCTCTCCGATCACGTGTTTTCGTTACGACTCCACGCAGACTACTAAACTGACGGCTGTAACAACGTGCGATCTCTGTCAATATACGAGCCGGCTCTCAGCTGATTCCTCCCACTCCGTCGCGACTGTGAGCCAATCGGAGACGCGGACGGCGGTCGCGCCTGCGCGATGCGCGCGCCGCAATTGCAATCCCACGTAACTCCCGCTAGTAACAATCTGACACTTGGAAGAAGTAAACACTCGTTGTGGGAGAAAGTTTTTTTTATACAATATAAGCGATATAGAAAATGAAATTTCTCGAAAAATATATAACTTTCAAAAATTATAGGAATTCTGACGTCTTTCACTTTTTTTTTTAAATACACTTTTTTGATTTTTTTTTTTAGAAAAAAGTAAAAAAGAAAAAATCGTTGAGTTACACTTCAATCACGTAAAATGTCCGTATGTTTATGGAATTTCCTCTGAAATTCTCACTTGTGCGATATAATAGGAAAAAAACACGATAATATTTATTCTGACATCGAAACAAGTTCGTTTTCATAAAACGCGTTAAAATCGGCTAACGCATCCGTTCGCAAGAGCCGCTCTGGCCATACTGAACGAAATTTCCGAACTTGTGAGCAAATGCAAAATCGGCCGCACGGTGGCAGCACCAGACGGACTCTTGTGTTCTCTTGCTATGGATACATTGGTTGTCGATAAATTTTCTTCATAACTTGTTTTAAAATTGTCATCAAGTTTACATCACTTTTTACACTTAGCTTAATTTTATTTGCTTATTAATTAACTATTCACAATCTGGCCGTACAGTAGGCCGCCTGTAAAAAGGAAAAAAAATAATAATCAGTATATGATATAAAAACAATTTAAACATTTTAAATTTATTTATTTATTATTTATATTTAATTTAAACGTTAGGTTCATAATTCTTGATTTTATTTAGTACCGGTTCCGATTGAATTTAAATTGCTTTTTTATGCTTTACTCGCGCGTAAACACACAGTATATTAAACATTATTTAACCGATTTTTATCGCTATTCTTAAGAGGACATTATTAAAAAATACAATTACATTTTACCGTAACAGGATAAATAAGAACCGTGACATCTATAAGAGCTTGTATATATTTAAAAAATCGCAATATACGTATGCTTCATCAAAATAATGACGTACCAAACGTGACGTATAACACATTTAGGCCTGCCACATTGTCATCGTCATTTACAATGAGCATTTCAAATTCATCGGTATTCTAGACGAAATTCATATTCACATTCAATCAGGGCTGTGGAGTCGTGATGTTTTCGATTAAACGGTTTTGATAAATATTTTGATGATCAATTTGCCGGATTTGTTGAGTCGTTTTTTTTAACGATTCCTCAGCCCTGACATTTGTAATTAAATATAAACAATATTGCTTATTATTCAGTGAAGAAAATTTTCAATTGGAAATAATAAAAAAAAAAAACGATTTGTTGGATCTGATTTATAAAACTGGAAAAATCGTTGTACAAATTATCGATATGCAGTCAAAAAAAATGGGGGTCTAAAAAACACTGGCTTTTGATAAGCATGTTATTTTATTCAATGGCAATTGATAACCGAGAAACGGTTCAGTTGAATTTATTCTAATGCTGTTCAAATTTGCTCAACTGAACATACTTATTAAGGAGGAAACACACTTGATTGAGTTAAAATTTACTTGATAGAACTCTGTTGCATAAAATATTTTGTTTTTTAGTTGAATGTCTATTTCAGCATCAAGTTATCGTCATCAGTAGGAAAGTAATCATAGGAAACAATTAGAAAACAATATCAGTAATAAGGTATAAAAAGAATTTAGCTTTTCAAATTTCTATACATAACTATCGATCTATCAACGTCAGAACAAGTTTTTTTAATTTTGTGGAGCTTAATACATTCATTGATATGTATACCTTTTTTAATCGAGTTATACTAATTAAATATAAATTTAATTTATAATTAGTCAAAATTTCGCTTGACTATATATTGACCATGTCGTATACTTTTATATTTCTATTCCTCAGCTAATCAATTGGACAGCTTGCAATCATTCCTAGAGATATTATTGTTATTGAATTATTCCATTAAATTGGGTGAACCTGCTAAATAAATAAGTACGATTAACGTTCAGAAAGCCACTAATGCTAACAAATTTATTTGATATTTTTTTTTATAATGACTACGCATAAAAGGACAAATAAATTTTCAAAATCTTGTTTTTTTCAATTGTCGATTTATAATATTCAAGGTAATTGTATTTAATATTTGTGTGAAATTTGAGCAATAATCTTCGAATACGATTTTCCAAGAATTTCACTTTACATACACTAATAATAATCAACACCGTTTTTTTTTACTGGAAACTAATGGAAAATTCTAAAGAAAGTAGATACATAAAGCGAGGATATCATTGCACAGTATCTCTATTTTATTTATCAGTGAATCATGGAGAATAATCCGACCTAAAAGTAATTTAAAGATATAATAAAATACGCAGTTGCCAATTTATTACAATATTGGGTAACATATTAACGACATTTTATGAATAAGCATCATTGAATTCGTTATCATTATTTACCAATTATAACATGGAAAGGATAAAAAACAAAATAATTACATAAATCTATATTTTAAGTCAATTCATTATTTTATATGGGCGTGATTAATACTTTTTACAATATCTAGCAAAGATAAAAATAGGATTTATCGATAAATTTATATTTCACAATCATTCGTAATTATAAATAAATTTGGAAATGTATATTAACACATATCGCACCTGCGATTTTAAACTGTTACAAATCAAAATTGTTTCATATCGAATCAGTTAGTTTTTTTTTCCATTTTAAGTTGTTAAATTCCACTACTTGGTTGAAAGGAATTATAATAAATTAAATAAAACATTAATTTTATTAGTATTTCCAGAATGTTAAATTAATACGAATGCAATAGAACTTATTTAGTAAGTCAGGCATTATTGTTCAAGTTTTATTGCATCTGTGCGAAAGAATACTGGAAGATGACTGAAGGTTAAATCTTGGTATTGAGTTTGTCACTCACATATGGAAATTTAAGAATTCTAACGATTTGAATTATGAATTGAAATTCCGTAAAATTATATTTATTATAAGGGAGAATTAAAATTAAAATAAATTGACTGCTAACTTTGCTAACATACTAAAAAAATTAAATACCGTGTGTTCCGAAAGGTAAAATCTGTGCGAAAGAATACTGGAAGATGACTGAAGGTTAAATCTTGGTATTGAGTTTGTCACTCACATATGGAAATTTAAGAATTCTAACGATTTGAATTATGAATTGAAATTCCGTAAAATTATATTTATTATAAGGGAGAATTAAAATTAAAATAAATTGACTGCTAACTTTGCTAACATACTAAAAAAATTAAATACCGTGTGTTCCGAAAGGTAAATGACCGCTATTCTTAGAAGCTAGCTAATAAAATTGATTTTGCATCGTTATCACTGAATTGCACAATGAAATTGATAACCGAATTTCACAATACCTACTGATATCCAATGTATGAAATTTACAACGATAATGTAGTCCGGAAACTGTTCTTTGACATTTACATCCTTATGAACTACTTTGATAGCAGGAAAACATTGAAGCAAACTTTAAATAGCAATTCTATCCACAAAGTTTTACTACATTACAACCTGTAGTAGGCCAAAATAATGACTTGACTTAATTAACTTTAAATTAACTTTTATCATAATATAATAATTACTAATATTTGCTGGAACCGTGTCACATTTTAAGACAACTTCTATCAAACGAACTCTAACTTATAATTATTGTTATATAAACGAAGCATTAACTTTGTAAATGTAAACAGAACTTTGTTTGTATTGGGGTTTCGTACACAAGACTATCACGTGTTACTTGTATACGCAAAAACCCAATATTATAATACACATGATATACATAGGAACGATAAAGCTCTTCTACTTTATGAACTTTCGGAAATCGGTAGGGTGGTTGCAGATTATAAGATCTCCAAGTCTAAAGTTTTAATTAACAATATACATCGAAATAATTTCTAGCTTTTTGAATAAGCACCAAGGCACAGTGAAATTTTATGCAAGTAATAATTCTAAAATTATAATAATCTGTTGAATATGAAAATTAAATTATTCTATTTTAATTATTGTTAGTGAAACATATTTCACTTTATTAAGAAGAAATATTAATGATTGATTACTATTGAATTAAACTCAATCAGATAATGTGTTCAGGAACGTTTATAGAAGTATTCCGAAATGTAATACATTCGATTCTTTGTTTTCATGTGAGATACATTCTTAGAAACCACCGTGCAAAAAATATAAGATGACCATACAAAAATAGTACTCAACAATACTTACTACCCTTACTTATACTACAAATAAACCCATTTCCTGTCATTTTTTGGTGATGAATAATTTATCACCAATAATATTAAGTAGTGTTTTATTTAAGTTTCAAGCTTATTTACTAGCTTGAGACCATATTATATTATACTGAATTAAGGCTGGATAGCTTATTTGGATAAAACTGGGGCAAAATATTTATCACAATTTTCTCACTTGAATGGATAAAAGTATACCATATTAATATGTCGTATCTAAATCAAATTCAATACTAAAATTGCTTTGCTTTGCAATTTGATCAAGAACCTGAATTATTTTATTCTTCGTAGTTTTTTGGGTAGTGTTGAAGTAAAAAAATAATAGTGTAACGGAATAATTGTTTTTTGCAACGTTTTGTGTCAAAGCCTTCCAAACGAAAATCGAGTGCATTCAATTAAGCCATGCATTCACGAACTAGACAATTTTTCAATCCATATTTTATTTTGAAAATGTAGTTATTTCGTACAATATATTTTTTAATCTACACTTTTTCTAGAACTTGGCAACTATAAATTCATTTTGGATTATTTAAACATCTTATAAAAAGGCCAGTTACTTACATTCATCTTAAATATTTATTACACAAAATTTAAATAGTATATTGTTTATGTCGGGGATTTAAAGTTAGAAATTTATACAAAGCGCTTGACTTAATGATTTTTAAATAATATTATATTCATTATTTTACCATTTTTTTAAATAATACTTCCTGTATATATAAATATTCGTGGGCTTAAAGGTTTAGAGCCTCTGTTATTATTATTCAGCTACTGACATATGTGTCACTATTACAAAAATGAAACGAAAATTTCACTGATGACATTTCACTAATATAATTATTTCGCTTCTGTGTTGGTTAGAAATAATAATGTTATAAATACATGTTATGTGTACATTAACGTATATTTTTACGAAAAACTTACAAATTTTATATGGCGTTTGTTAACGACAATACTAAAAATACTACGAACTGTCGGTAAAGCAAATAGAATTTACACGAAATTATGTAAGAGAAAACGTAGCCAACACGCTATTTATACGAAAATAGACGAAAAGCTAACTAGATATTGGAGTGCATGCTGAACAAAAGTATTTCCCGTCTAACTATAATGAAACTTTTATCTAAGCATACATTAAACCAATTTATTTATGTAAATGCGAAATGCAAAGTGTTTATTTACCTGCATTCAAAATGTATATATTTGTACATTATCGTTTTTAATAAAAATGGATACGTTACAAGCTAAAACCGAGCAGATAGATATACCAGCTATGAAAACTAAAATAACCATTATAAAGTGTTTTAAGTGCAAAGTAATGTTTTTAATTCCATATTTTCTGACAGTAATAGGGTAGAAATAAAAGACTATTAAGTATCAGTTGATAATGCTGGCGGTGAGCGAAACCGGTCCTGATCATAAAATATATTCTGGAAATATGATTTGAAACATCATGCCTTTCCATCAAAAAGAGACAGCTAACACCTTAAAGGTGACAATTAGTTTCAGAAATAGTTAAAATAGTATTGAAAATTGTGTTTTTTTTTTAATTTCAATTTAATTCCTTTCCACAAAGTAGTGGAGTTATTGAAAGGTAAAGGTATTTTGGCTTCTAGCCATCATCAGAACTATGTATTATAATATATGGAGACATTTTCAAATTTTTGTAAACCAACGAATAATTAACTACCAAATAAGTAATTAAAAAATATTGTATCATTCAAATCATATTTATGGATTCATCAGCTAAATTACCATTGTGACACCAACACTATTAGCCCACGTGGATCGCGTTGCTATAAAATTGGAATTAATAATTCACCGTAATAACAAATACTTACAAACAAATTTTATTAAATAAATCGTTCTTTTTTTAGACATGTGTGAACGAAGTAAAAATTTTACAATTAGAACCGATCTTCGCCTTAAGAAAACAATCGTAGCATTTTCAAATAATAAGTAGTCAACATAAAACGTTTGTTGCATTTTCAAAATAACTTTGCGATACTATTCTAACTTGGATTCTTGTTACATTGGATACCTTTAACACATGTATACAGACATGTTACAACTGAAGTGTATTAAAAATAAAAATATTTTTTCATCGATGTTTCAGTGAAATCACATCACTCTATCATTAATCACTTTTAATGTTATAATTGTCAATACTTGGTGGAAAGGAAGAGTATTTAAATAATAAAAACACAATGTTTTTTAATTGTTTCGTAAATTTTATATTTTTAACATCCAGAGTGGTTTCACTCGTCGCGAGCATTTCAGTTGATAATCAGAACTGATCCTGATTTAAAAAATAAAAAAATTACCGAAAATAGTATTAAACATTGTGTTTTTATTACATGATTATTATTAGCTTAAATATAATTGAACGTGTGAAAAAATATTTTTATTTTCATAAATACTTTTCATTGAAACATTCATTGAAACTATACTCATGAAAATAATATAATACATACGAAGCCACGTTAACAGGTTTACTTCATTTTAGCTGCCTGAATAAGTAAACTTTATTTTCACTACTAATTGATTGAATTGGCATTCACTTGGTAGAACTCCATTATAACACGGTGAAAAAATAGCAACGTATTTTAGTTCTACAAAATTTTAGTTCTACAAAATTGAAGATTGTATGTCCTATCTTAGAAACAAACGTTGAAGAAACTGTAATTAGACATTAATGAAAAAAAAGAATATAGATTTAGTTTTTCATACGCAATTGAATAACTTTATATTGTAGTCGTTATTTCTTCATCTCTATGGTATGTAGAATTTTTGCGATTTATTTACGTTTTTGACATGGTAGACTCGAGTTATAATCATTTTGATGCTCATAGTACAGCTGTGAAATAAGTAAAAAAAAAAAAGATTGAAGAATGATTTCGAATGTTATCGTGTGGATTACAGATTTTGAATAGACATTCGTGTAATTTCTAAGCCGCACTAATACGAAACCGTTTATTTGTCTATATTAAGTCGAAATTGTTCTCATTGAGTATCGAGAAAATTAAGACAGAGGTGCAAGTCAAGTGTTTTAGTTATTTAAATTATAGCCTCACACTGTGATCAAAAAGTAAACGAAGCATCTGTGTTTAAAATTATTATATATTCATCACGACATATTTCGCTCAGTTATTGCACAATGATTATTGATAAGTCATCACATGGATAGAAAATGATGTAATATCTTTCACTCGATGCTTCATGGCACCGATTTTTTACATAGAAACTAACTTAATTAAAATTGTACGAATAATACACGTACATATAAAGTTCTATAATATAAATAAGTACAATAAATTGTGTTTATTTTTGTATAGTCAGGACTTAAAAAGAACGTTCAACTTTTCTGTCATTTATATTCGAAGGTATGAATAGTGTGCAATGTATAAAATTTTCTTCCACCACGTCACTTTATGATAGTGCTTAGCAACAGCGTTTAACTAATCATTAGTCCTGTACTAGCACTATCTTTATATCGTAATTTTCTTATAAAATATTTCATAAAAGTATTGTTCACATTGGTAAGAAAAAAAACGTTTTCTAATAGGCTATATAAAAACGATTCATGCCGATTTCAGCTTGATTCAAATTTGCACTTAACTATCTCACATTCGAATTATTTAACATGCTTTGCCATATGTTCTTTATACTATATGACTGTAACATACTACTATTGTGTCACTTTGAAATATTAACTAAAATGTTCGTAAAATTATTAACGCCTTATAACTTTTTTAAAGATATTTGACTGGCGCTTGCTCCTGAAGCAAATATTCAAAACTTTGGAAGGTATAGTAGAAGATCAAATTATTCACCGCATTATAAAGGACAGTTCCAGATTTAAAACATTCACATGGTTTTGAACTCAAGATTTTTGCACTCCTATCGGCTTATAATAGATATTGTAAACGGTTTTAAGAGAGTGAATTATCACATGAAAATTCATAATAAATAATTTACTGTATATGACTATGTATAAACATAGTTTATAAGTAGAGTTTTCAAGAACGACCAGAACCGGTATTTTATTTTCCATTTTCTAATAAAATAATTTGATTTTCAATAGAATTACAATTGCTATTATTATGTGTTATCAATTATTTTACAAACAAATTGTGTGAGTACACAATAACTTTTTATTACTAAAATTTCGACGTTTTTAAATTTTATCAACTTAGTTTGACGACTTATCTATTTCCAGCTTTTATTCTTTCAAATTTATAATTAAAACATTTTTATGGTAATTCAGAATTAAATCAATAACTATTTTTCAAACTTCATTTGGAATACAAAAAATAAAAATAATGTATCAATTATTTGAGCTATCAAGAGGAAATTTGTTTTAATTTATACGTGACAGACGAAACTTATTTCATGTTTTTTTTTGTTGATGAATATAAAAATGATGGCGTAGCTTTTATAGTATCGTTATAAAATTAATAAAAAACAGGCCATAAAAAAAATTATAATATATATATTTTTTATCGCACATCTGATAAAGAAGACAAACAAAACAAAAAAGATTTTTTTTTTGATCAACGAGTTCTATAGCCTATATGAAGAAAAAAACTTAAATTGCACATTAATTTCAACTTACACTCGAATAAAAAAAATCCAATCGTTTGTTTAACACTGTTTGTCAATTTTAAAACTTCGCACATTTAATTCACGATGTCGTTGCTATTTAAAATTTGAACACACTGTCACACTCCAATCTAAGCCATGTTTACAGTTCGAAAACTGTTCATCAACTGAACTTCTAACAAAATTGCTGCCTTACGATTTCACCCTCTCCCCCCGCTGACAGCCGAACGGACCAATCAGATCGAGAGCTTTTGTCCACGCGCAATACGACATGATTCAGAATTTTAAATTTCTCTACTAAAGTTTTTGACTGAAGAAAACTTGAAACATAAGTTATTTGAGCTTTTAGCCTCATCAACAACATACAAAAATTATTCTAAAATTATTTCATAAAGCTGCATATCTCTCTTTCATTTGTGCGTAAATTTGTAAGTAATATAAACCACGTCAATTAAATTGAAAAATTAGACATATAAAAATGTTTGTTATAGAAACAATTCTCTACTACCAAATATGATGGAAAATTTATTTTACAATTCAAACATTCCGTTTTTGGCATTAATAACGTCTTGTGCGTTCCGGCAAACTGTTGTATAAGAAATTATTTAAATTTATTTAAGCACAACTTTTCTACAAAAGGTGTTTGTAATTAAGTTGCTTAACCAATTTTTTTAAAGAGCAACTATATAACGATAGGATACGAGTGGTGAATGTTAGTAGTTACCTATTTGCTCTTATAACTGATGAATTTTTCGTACCCAATATTGGATAGGTGAAACTCAAATATGATATCAGAGATATCCATACCTTTGAACATAAATCGATAAAATAATTTATGTAAGGGTAGTGTTCGGTTTCTAGTTCCTGTATACCTCAAGTCTACAATATAAACCAATCGACCATATACCCATTCCTTATTAAAGGTTTTCGATACATAAATTGTTTACTAATTGTTTCATAATTGTGTATCACTATCTAACAAAAATCTAAAAATATTTAATGTGATGACGGTCACTTCTCGGAGGAAGGATATTATATTTAATTTATGTACGCTGAAAGAATCGTTCCAGATTATTCATAATAAAAAAATATTTTTACATATAACTAATCAAATCGTAATTTATTTATTGAAATATGGTAGAAAGGCATAATATAAAAATATTGCGCGTTGAGTGGACAGATTCCGATCATAATATAATAACACATATTTTTAGTACGACGCAAATCGTTTTTTTAAATACACATTTTTCGAAACGCAAAAATTTCAATTATTAAGCAATAAATTAAGTGAATCTAACTAAAATGTGTTACTACGACAAATATTCTAAAATATTTTTTCAGTCACCGAATTTTACCGAAAAGTTTGTTTTTTTTTTACCAAAATAAGGTTGAAATAAGTATTAATATCAAAAGCGCATCTAATGTGGAATACCCTATCAGAACTTTCATTACGACAACTGGATGTAAGTCAGTTGCTCAAACAATTTCTTCCAAGACGGTAAAGACAACTTTATAAAAAGTAGTGATAAACTAAAATAATTGTTTTTGCATACTCGAAAACAGGTGAATAGGGACGTTTTTACAAATTGTAATTATACTGATTAAAAAATCTTAGTTTCTATATTTGTCCAAAACCCAGAATCCAAATGAGTCGCAGCAAAAAAGCGTTGCGCTTTTAGATACAACAACCAAAGATCTATACTAACTAACCAAAAAAAAACGTATCTCAAATGACCAAGACTTAAAAAATCAAGCTATATACGTTTTGTCTCATACATGTCTCGACTGATATTCTTATAAATTCTTATTAAACTAGTCATAACGAAAGATATAGTCATGTATCAGGAATGCATTGGAAAATATTTACACGCGAGAGATGAATCTAAAATCACAAATGTTAAGAATGTAAAGAATTCGGGTTACGCATAAGATCGACGTTGTACATCGTTGGCTTTTGTATTCACCATATAAAATATCTAAATATTAGTATAATTAGTTGTTAACAATTAAACTCAACGTTAGAAATATATTCATAGGAGTTTTGTTAAACTATAATACTTTCCCGATGATATCTAAATACACTTCATATGTAATAAAAATAATTTACTGTATCGTTTGAGTATGCTTGATAGAATTTCAACATCAATTTTGAATTTTTGAAACATTGTATATTTCTTCACAATTTGTCGCTCACGACTCGAGTTTTGCCTTTCGATATCTTCATTCATTATATACACGGATTTAATAGAGCTGAAACACAGTAAACAATTTTTATCGGTTATATACAGGAAAAAATATAAGCCCTAAGACTATGATCTAAATATATTAATGAAATAATTTCAATAATTAGTAATTTGATTATCGTTAAAACTTTTCATCAAAAAGTAGCTGTATGTATTGTTTATACAATTATCAAATACAATACCTAAAATCATTATAATCAAATTGGTGGTTAAAAGAATTATTTCAGATATATATAGCTCATTACCTTGGAATTAGATGCCTAAAGTCGAAACTGTGGTCATGAGTGAACAAAATTAAAAATAATGAAAACGATATAGTATAATAAAATAGAATGAAATACCTAACGAATAATAAATATCAATCGTATCTTCAAACTATAATACTGATAAAGTATTTCACCATCCGAATATCTGATAATCGCATGGAAACTTGATGTGGCTATTATCTTTAATTTGAGTCATTCAACACGAAATCCGGGTAAAGTTATCATTTTTTTTTAAATAAATGATAAAGAAAAAATGGCATTTCTTAATAACAACGTATGTTCATAATTACATCATATTGTTTACGCATATCAAATATTCAAAGATAATACAAATCGATTTCAGAAGAAATGTTTGCAATGAATTTCCTTACAGCTTCAATAGGTGGGACATTTTATATAATATGATTCCAAAATAACCATATCATATGAAATGAGCAGATTAGGAAGTATCGATCGAATTAACCTTTTTAAGAGTATGGACGTACTAGTACGTCGGCGCGATTTTTTTGTAAAATATGTTAGTATAGGCGTACTTTTCGTATATGTCAAAAATTATTGTGATAATATATTCAAGTGCTATGTATCAATGGTTTATGATCCCTGGATTATGCAACTGGTTTTATTTCGATAGAACCCTAAAAAAGTTAGTTGTATTTTTAAACTATTTTTATATCGTTCTATTGCAATGATTTGATTAAAAAATATTTATAATCTTTATGTAAAAAAAACTCACTCCTCACAGCACGGTTAAAATTAATTAATTACTCATGTAAAGGTTAATATATGATTAGCATAGATACAACATTCTTATAATGTTGGACTAACGTATAGTCTTTTTTTAATAAAATATAAAATAAATAAAAAAGAGTTTCTTTTATTTTCCTTGTTTCTACGTTTTGGCGCTCACGGCCCGAGTGTCGATTTTTGACATTAAACACCTTCGGTCGATATTGTAAATAATTTTGTGCCTGACAAAATAAAAAAATTTTGTTATCATATTATCCTGAGCCTCAGGAGTGTAATGGAATATTTTTTCGATTTACTAAGTTTAGCATTAAAACAATTTTGAAAACTTTCCAAATAAATCATAAACAGCATTGTTTCCCAACCGTTCGTCCGCGGCCATCAGGCCGGACCGTAGAGACTTTCCGCCGGGCTGCAAATAGTATGTCAAATTACAAAATATTTGCCATGCAAAAATATTAAATATATACCTTTTTTCTCCTATTTTCCTTGTACTTTTAGTTATTGTCAAATATTAATAATTGATAGGATAATGCAAAGTCAATGAACTTAGTAACAACTGCCAGAAACAACTTTGCAGCCAAGAATGTCCAATATATTAGCAAAAATGCAACAAAAGGTACGCATTAATTTGTCGAAAAAGCCCATTGCTTTTGTTAAACTTTAATTAGATCAGACAAATATATGTAGCAGGTGTAAACTAGTTGGGGAACACTGATATACAGCATGAATTATAAAAAAAAGTTGTAAAGACACATAATTCAATCACTGAGGCGATTCATTATAGCGATCTTTTAGCAAATACAATCAGTAACTCAGTTTTTCATAGACAATAACACATAATGCTTAGTATTAATATATTTCCAGATTTTTTTTATTAAGATTAGGACCGGTTGCACTAGTTGCGAACATTATTTTCAGGTGGCGTATTTAGGCTTACCTTTAACAGTGTAAAATTATAGAGATAAAAAAAATGCATGTATTATCAAAAATAACAGTTAATACATTAAAAGTGATATTCGACTGCTTTTTTCCACACTAATGATCATGAAATCTGAATCTAATCTTAAAAGAATTCAAATACTTCAATCATTGAATTGGCATTTATTTGATAGAACTTCATTATAACAAGCTGAAAACATAGCAATATATTTTAGTTCAACAAAATAGTATAAGATAAAGTTGATAACTATATCGGCTACGCCTTCGTCAGAACTATTTCTGAAGTTTCTATTCCTGACGAAGGCGTGAGCCGAAATCGCTATCAACTATATCATATAAAAATTTTGTAGAGCTAAAATACATTGCTATTTTTTCACCGTGTTATAATATATTTTAGGTCTACAAAATTTAAACAAAATATAGTTGATATATCAAATACTTCATTTAATAAACTAGTATTCGATAATTACCGTGATACGTATTTCGAACAGAACCATTATTTTCAAAATAAATTTGCACAATTTGAAAGCATTGTTCAGGCGTCAGTATATTCATGTTGAAATGCCAAACCAAACTAACCATAAATCACTTGACAGCTGACAAAATGGCCGCCAGTTAAACAAGTGTTGCCAATTTAAAGTTCTATACCTAAAACATCCTTTTCATAAACAGCCTCGCAGAAAACTTCTAAATAAAGAAATTCGCTTTGTAATGTAAATTCAGCTTCAATTCAATTCAGCTAAGAAGCAATTACGCCATTTTTAATAATTATCATTATTAGTCCATCTCTTATTAATAAAAAAAATAAACAATGTTTTGTTTTTTAATTAATTTTTTTAATGTTCTTAGAAAGTCTTTTCAATATAATCAAATCAGCAAGCAACATTATCTCGAAAATTTTATGTATGACGCTATTTTGTCTGGCATATTTTCTCTTGATAAAGTCATTTTTTTATTGAGGTCATTTCTTATCAGTCAGTTATCAATGTGAGAATTACCTCTATTATTCATTAGTTCGTTATCTAAAGGTAAATTGTTCATTGTCACTCATATCATTTTACCACAATAGAGATGATAACATTCATGAGATAACAATTTTCTCGGAAAATCAATAAAATTGGAACACACGACGATACATGTAAGGGTATATATCTAATTGCATGACTCGTCGCCAAGTTGTCCAACTTGGTAATGCAGTACTAGAGTCCTCGATATTACTGATTTTTAATCGGTTTATGGATTTGCAACCATGAAATATGAATTAGTTGGTTACAGGATAGAAATTCATATATCCTTTATCCTTACCTTCTCAAAAAAAGAATTATCCTGAATTAATTTCAGCAGTTCTAAAAAAGTAGTTATGTTTATTTGTTATTTTTTGCAATCGTTTAAAGTTATTATTCCAATGAGTTTTATATTGCCAATTTAAACTAACATAGAATACTAAATAAATATAAATAAAATACTAAAATCAAAACTTCAATTAATTAATGTAATACTAGTCAATACAATATAGTTCTACAAATCCGTGTTATACACGATTTGAAGTTCATAAAAAAATTAAGGTTTGCGTCCCAAAAAATATTGAAAAGAGTTTATACAATATATGTATAAATGTATTTTTTTTAATAAACAAATATATATATATATATATATATATATATACACATGTGTTGAAATAAACTTTCATAACATAATTTACCATTCATTCATCATCGCTATCATTTAGGATTCTATACGCTTAACTCTTTTTCAAGATTGGTTTTGAGCTTCCATCATTGGAGGACTGTGGAGTTTTTGTGTTTCTAGCCTTTTAAAAAACGATAATAAGCAATTGTCAGCTTTTACCGTGTAAATCCTGACGTATTTCTTTATAAGGTCCCAAAATTAAAAATAAGGCAAGATTTGTTCATTACAATACGTACAAATCAAACATGCTATTTTTTTCCTTAAGCCGTGTTATATAAAACGTGTAGCATAAAAATATGTCACTATTTATACGAGGCTAGAGGGTATCATATTACAATTATTTTTATACATACATATTCAAACGATTCTCTTCCTATTGCAATACATCGCTTAAAAGTTACAAATAAAAACAATTATTTTAGCACCATTTCCTTAACTTTATTTTTATTGAGATGAGGACCGGTTTCGCGTATCGTGAGCAATACCAACTAATCCAACCTGTCAAATCAACTCGGGGTGGTTGAAATCAGTTCTGATCTTAAAATTTTAAAATTGTGGATATTTTTTTAAAATTTAAATGTAATATCCTTCCATTTAACTGACAGTTTACATTTCAAAAGTGACATTTCTTTGCCATTAACAGGTTGATATGTCTCATTTTGGCATCGTATTAATCGAAAGTAAGTATTAATTAAAATGAACGTGTACGTTAAATCAGCTAATTGTGCAAATAAACAGATCACGTTTTCTCTGAAAAAAAATTGATAGAAATTGATATATCATGCTTTTTTATCATAGATAAATTCCTTTCTAAATATTGGTATATAATTTTGTATCTCGTGTTCATACTCTATCAAACAATAAGATATATCAATAGACTGTAATTATAAAGATAAAAGGTGGTTAATTAGTTTTGTTTTAAGGAAGGATTTTTAAGGAACACCAGCTGGCACCCGACCTCTCGGTCGCCCTCGACGGAGATGGGCGGATAACATTCAAAAGGATGTTGAGAGGCTGGGGATAGTCAACTGGAGAGAGAGAGAGCGCTCGACAGAGATGCCTGGAGAGAGGTTGTGCAGTAGGCCATGGACCTGAACGGCCCCTAGCGCCATTTTATAAAAATAAAAAATTAGTTTCGTGACAAATTATGGTGAAAATATCAAATGAACTTCTAGTTGCTTTATGAATATTTATTGAATATATTTTTTTAACACCACAAAAGGCAAATGTATTTTTTAAAACATTTTTTCAAGACTGTTTATACAACCAGTAAATTATATAACAAATATTGGTGGCTTTTGATGATTTGTTTATTATAATATAATTAAAATGTATTTCATCGATTTGACATAAAATATGAAAATTTTTTTTGATCGAATTGGCATTTACTTGGTAGAACTCCATTATAACACAGTGAAAAAATTTATGGTGCAGATATTTGACAAAGTATACGATGAATGCATTTTACATCCATTTTACAATTTGAATGTAAGAATTTTGTCTGTCATATTGTAGAATTGAGATAAACAATAAAACAAAAACGCACATAAAAAAAATCTGAAAAAAATGTTCCACTGAATATGTATTCATCTCAAGTTAATGCCATTGATTAGGCATAAAGCTTTTGCGACCAGCGAATTATATAACTGTCACCGATAACAAGTTATAATTTTTTATCATTTCTTATGTTGCATATGCGTCAGATTATAAAAAAAATAGTAATCGTATTAATAGTAATGTTAATTCATAATTCTACCATCTAGTAGAGCTCCAGTGTGTTTATATACAGCATTTTGTAGAGCAACATTGTAAATTAAAACAATTATTCTCAGTTTCTAAAATATCATCGTAATGATTTATATATCGTTGTTCGAGTGGTGTCTAAAATATGTACATTATGAAAGAGATTGCATTTCTTTGCTTAAGAATTGATAAAACTCCCAGAATTGTCTTACAAATTTTCTAGATAAACGCTTAATATTCTTTTGGTGTTTAGTTTTTAGGAATAACAATTTGTTAAAAAAAGTAATCAAATACTAATAAATACTTTAATTTTAACCATAATGTACATTTGATACAATGCAAACCTTTAAATATGTGAGTTAATTTTAAGTCAGTAAGAACTGACAGTTCTGTTGCATCCGTGCGATTGAATACCTGAAGATGCCGAAGGGCGAAACCCGGGTCGTGTGTGTGAAGACATATGGAATCGTACAAAGTTGTAACAATTCAAATTTAATATTGAAGTTCCATCAAGCACCTTCAGTCGATATCATAATTTATTTATTTATTAGTAACTTGTACACACTGTATATAATTTTTTTTTTTTAAAAGTTCTTTATGTTCGTTTTCTTCTTTGTTATTTCCATTTTAATCGGAACAAAGACTTGTTACTAAACTTGTGACTAAAAGTTTGTATGTACAGGAATCATTATTACCATGAATTTTAAACAACTCTACATTTGCATCATAAACAATAATACGGGTAGGGTGGATTTCAACCCAAAAAAATAGCACATGCGTCCAATGCGTTATGTCTAACGTGTACAGCGGACTCCAGCGTGTCTAAACATAACACCTTCACTCGGCTGTGTCAAACTTGCTTGCCGAGAAACGGAGAAATATGCAATAAAAGAATCGGGAAACGATCAATGCGGGATTATTTAACATTGTTCTTATGGGAGTTTGGCGGGACTATAATAAATATGCGTTCCATCCGGGAAAACGTATTATGCGAGAACGGTTGATCGAGTTTCCACTGTTGTTATTATGCGTGCGTCAAGGTTATAATTGGAGGGGTCCGAGAAATGCATTTTATTTTTGGAACTGGAAACAAAAAATACAGGATGTTATACGCTTTCAGCCCTTGCATTATTGTTCATTGCATACAGAACTAACCTAGGCCAACTTACCTCCTTATTTAAGTAATAAACAAATGTATCTTCGCAGTTCAAACGCATTCTCGTATAATCATATTGTCGGCTTATTCAATTATATTGCATATTCATTACAATTACAAATATAGATATCAACAGTCGGATGGTGAGGTTTGAGCCACGGTAAACTATAATGT
This sequence comes from Himalopsyche japonica, assembly GCA_028555115.1. Lineage (NCBI taxonomy): Eukaryota > Metazoa > Arthropoda > Insecta > Trichoptera > Rhyacophilidae > Himalopsyche > Himalopsyche japonica. The sequence goes on from JAHFWJ010000616.1 coordinate 467,201, forward strand.
AAGAAAAAATTACTCTACCCTGAAGTATGATTTGCTTATTTGTTTTATATTTGTTACAAAATTTATAGATTTATTGATTTTGCAACGTAGAAAAGATTTATAAAGGGTAATATTCAAAATTAATGAAAAAAAACCAAGTAGCTTAGTTAGAATATTTTGTCATATTGAACTCCGAAAATAAAAAAAAATGAATCGAGCTAAATTTCAAAGAAACGATTGAAAGGTTGCCGTTGTAATATTAATTTTAGCATAACAATTTGTGCGTACAATGAAGTAAAATAGAGACGTGGTCAGAGATGTATTACGTTTGATGCGAACTGCACCATACACTTTGTCTCTCTCTCGCTCATTTGTATCACCGCTTAGGTGTAAATGACAGTTAGTATTATTTTGTTTATAAATAAATAATTATAATAAGTATGCATGTTATGTTTTATTGAAAATCATTTTTTTAAAGTTTCTTATTTATTTTAATTTATATAATAATATAAAGTATGGTACGATAAAGGATGATGATAAAATGTTATAAAAGAAGGAATATATATATATATAGGTAGGTCACCAGACAATTTCAATTTCTGAAAGTAGCTTGCATCCATATTGAGTTTAGAGATCACTGCTCTAAAAAAATAAAAAGCTCTTCGTTCTACTCGCTCGCCGTATGACTTATTTGCTACGAAATCAGCGTGGCTGATAGGTGCAATCGAAGTCTACATTAAAATGTGCATATAGCCCTGGTCTTTCATCGTGTACTAAAGATGTGTTTATTTTACAAATTATATGGAATATACTCAAATATCAAAAGTTATAGTACATGTTAGTTTTTAGTAATTGAACTAATACTGAGTATAATAGTTCTTCTCGTGAACAAAGTGAACTTTTTTCTTTATGGAATGCGCTAAATGGATTTTTTCATCGCATTATTGTAGGCTTTTATTTCTCACACACTCGACGGGCTCACAATTGAATCAACTAATGGATTTTGTTTGAAATGACACGGTCTACTCGATACGAGATATTGCCATTGCCTATTGCCATTTGTCTATTTCGTTATAACAGGGGTTTTCAATTCCTCTCAGATGTATGAAATAAAGTTCAATGACTTATGCGCTCAATACCTAGTATATAAACACCTGCCAATTTTGAATAGGATAGGGACGCACAGTGACATTGCATGTTATGAATTAATATTGATAAGCTTGTTATTCCGTTTTGTGTGTTACCTTACATGACACTTATTTTTTTATGTTTATTTTTAAAGAAAAAATAATAGTGTACGTAATGTTATTAATAATATTAGACCAGTGCCTGCCAAACTCTTTGTTTTCACGACACACAGATGAATGAGATTTTTTCGGCAACAAATGCCTCAATTTACAATACTACAATAATATGAATAAAGAAAACTTACAACGTTGTGTATAAACCAGCGTCACTGTATCCCTGTGATGTGTCGACCACTTTGTACGAACTTGACAACTATTTATTTGAGTTTTACATGAAAAGGTATTATTTAAAATTATCAGTTTTAGCGTTTCATTCACAGCACATCCTGAAATTTCCTGCGGCGCACAGCTTGGTAGACACTGTAAAAATATACCTGTAAAAATTGTTTTTTTTAACATCAAAAACAATGATTAGATTTTTTGTTACTTGCTTAACCCAAAATTCATTAAACATGAAAGACATTTCTCAATCCCCTTAATTTTGTGTCAACCGTTTCGTCTGTATTATTTTACAATTGTAAATTTGTTTTTACAATAAAAAAAAAACACTTTTATAATTGGTATTTTTTTTATGTTACTTAAAGTGTATTCAAATAATATTTAAACATTGATTGAATTGGCATTCACTTGGTAGAACTCCATTACAAGACGGTGAAAAAAATAGCAATGTATTTTTTTAAGATATAGTTGATGACTATTTCGGCTCACGCCATCATCAGAACTATGCTTAAACGAACATTTGCTTATCTATAAATAGCTGTGGGATTAAGCATAGTACTGACGATGGCGTGAGCCAAAATAGATATCAACTATATCTTAAAAAAAAATATCTTGAACTAAAATATATTGCTATTTTTTTCACCATGTTAATATTTAAACATTTATTTTGATGCCTGAAAACACCTGGCTCGTATTATTTACATACTGTGGATCATTAGCCGTAAAAAATGAGAACAGTGCAGCGTTTTTGCATAATGTTCAGTCTTCTACAAGTCGAACATACATTTTCACTTCTGTCAAGAGGAAGTGGTGACATGACGAGACTCAAAAAAATACTCTGTACTTTTATTATTGCCTACAACTTTACCTATAGTGTTTGACGACGTGAATACTTGATTACTAAATGTTGTGCTTTCGTAAATGGGGTAAAACTTAATGCCAAATGCGTACATCAAATTTGCCAATTACCAGTTTTTCCCGACATTTTAACAATGTTTAAATAACACATATCGTCTCTGTTATTGTGATGTGAGTAATTTAAGCAAAAAAATAAACATTCCCAAACATTTATTTGTGGAAATTTTAAATCTAATATGGTTTACTTGGATAAGCTTGATTTTTAATATTTGCTTTCTTAACTAGCTGAATAAAACGTAAAAGATTTTTGTTTGTACTTTGATATGTTGGAGTTTTATATGTATGTCACTTTCCTCCTCGCTACATAGAATTGAAATAGACAATTGTGTTATTAATTACATTTTATGTGAACCTAAATGTGACACTTGTTTCACGTCTTTAGGAATCATTTTCGAACTAACTTATGATATCGATTGAAGATGCTTGATGAAATTTCAATATCAAATTGGAATTGTTACAACTTTGCACGATTCCACATGTTTTGTCACTAACGACCCGGGTTTCGCCTTTCGGCATCTTCAGGCATTCTATCACATGGATTCAACAGAACTGACGTAAAAAAACAGTTAGCATCGTATATATACTAAAGTTATTAATTACAGGAAAACACTTACCCCTAGGCAAGCAGTAAATTGCAGCTAAAACAAACACAATTGCCTGTGATAATTTTCATTAACGATGTTGTTAATAGGTCATTCTTGAAAGGGGTTTTTCAATAAATATATTGTCAAAAAAAAAAAAAAAACTGTTTATTTTACATCAGTTCTGTTGCACCTGTGTGATAGATTCACTGAAAATGCCGAAAGACGAAACCCGAGTCGCTAGTAACAAAATATGAGGAATCGTACAAAGTTGTAACCATTCAAATTCGAACTAACTATATCGCTGATTATTTGCTAATAAGGTCAACGCTGATTACAGTTTTTAACTTAAAAATGAAGAGTTTTGTGTGACTATTTCCTTTTAACTGGACTTCTGTGAGGGGTATAATGAAATAATAAAAGTTTAAATGATGTCAGCAAACTTATTACAAGTACTTAGAAGTAAAAATCGATATGAAAACAAATTGAATTTTACCGAGTCGTTTGTTCTATTAGAAATGTTTAAAAAATATCTAATGCGTGGTAGCTCGAGATGTTTTCATTCCTTCCTAAATCCATTCCGATATTAAAAACTTTTTACGATTATCTAACCTGTCTTACTTTTCTAATCTAATCCTTGTAGTTCGGCGAATATCATTTTTTTTTTATCTCTGGTCAAAAAACTAATCTTTATTACGCTACACGGAAGACAGCCAAATAAACTCCATCATAATAATTAAAAAAATAATAAAACGATTTAAATTTTATAAATAAAACTTGATATATACATTTGTAGTTGAGACCTACAATACTAGATATATCTTGTGGAACACATTGAATTGAATGTGGTTTTTTTTATGAATTTTTTGAAACTTTAAATTTATTGATATTATCTGAGTATGGATAAGTAGCCTCTCAGAGACGATTTTTATTTTTATGTGGATATAGTCGTTGTAGAATATTACTTAATATTGTATGCATTTTAAGTGTATAAAACCTATAAGTGGTCTGATTTGGGATGCTCTTTTATTTATAGTATTCAATACCTTTCAAGATTTGGTCATTTTATGATTTTATCTTTAGATTACTACTAAATATTGTGTGATAATTATCGTAAAACTAATTATGGCTAATTAAGTCCAGTGTTGTATATCCTGATTCTTCTAATCGCCCTCTACCAAATGTTTCATTAATAGCCCTCGTAATAGGCTACATTACGCGTTCTAATCAAATAAACATAATAGTTATTTGAATGGACATGCGACTATTTAATACTGTGCAAAATATCGAGTGATTGCAAAGATAATTCAGGTTTACGACGTATAAAATAAAACCATCTCATTGAAATCGTACCATTATGATGTATCTGAGTATTTAATTTAGATATCTATATAGGTACAGTGGTAGCTGAATACGGAAGCAGGCTCTTCGATAGTTCGTTCCCTCAGTGGGTGCAACAAATCATTATTTCTCATGCGTTCTTGTGTAATAATTAAAACAACAAAACAGGCGAGGGGAGTTTTACCTACTGTCACGGCTAAACACTCCTTCGCGCTACTGGCTGCAATTAATTCCGATTGCTGTATTTACAAGGTGACAGGAAAATAATTTACGAATTTGACAAAACGATACGATAATTTTAATTATTTTTTACATCTTCTAACCTTTTATTGGAATACACGACAGGGATATTTTAATATAACATAGGCCAAATCATGTTATGTGACGCACATAGGCGACCAATTACATTTTTTTAATAAATATGTCACAGAATGTATTTTTAAAAACATCTAATGCTTATTAATTGGTTCTCTTAATTGGTATGTGTCTTGAATAAAAAGAATTTTTATTTATTGTTCTTGATTTATGATAATTTTGATTTGAAGGGTTTTAATACTTAGATTTTAAAAAGTAAATCATATCAAATTTTTTATGGTTTTACGTGCGATTTTTGATTTCACGATATCGTTAAATATATATATAGAAAAACGTGTTTTGGATTTTACTAATACAAAGCTATGTATATATATATTTAAATAATAAAAAAATAATGCATAGTGATATAAAAACTATCAATTGACGATGCTTGTTAAAATTTACATGTTTTGTCACTCTCGACCGAGGTTTCACCCTACGGTATATTCAATATGCAGAATGCAATAAAACTGTAACTGGACAATGAATTGAGTTGACTGTGTCAGTTCTTTTGCATATATGTGATAAAATGCCTGATGAGGCCAAAAGGCGATACCCAAATTATGAGATACAAAATATGAGATAATGTACAAAATGTCAACAATTCAAATTTGATATTGAAACATCCAGCAATTACCCTTAATCAATATTATAAATAACAAATGTTTATGTACTAAAGTGCTAATTTTTGAATTTCCAATACGGTTAATACTGTCCTTAACATAAGGAACACCGTGTAGGTCGTACGAATGAATTGTATGAAACCGCTCTAATTGTTCGATAGTTAGTTATGAATTATGATACATTTGTAAATTGAAATTGAATACAGACTATCGATGGCCTAATGAATACATGAATTTTTCGATTCGTATTGCTTCCGAAGATATAGTGATACCATCTAATTGAAAGACGATTGAAAATAACGACACGCGTTCGAAATATAAAGCGGTTAATTGCTACCACTTTTTTATTCGTGGATTATTGGTATTTTTATATGTATAATGTTAACATAATCCCAGTGGCCAAATTTCAATATTTTTCAATTCACTTTTAAGATGTGAACTGTCGCTTCTTTTACACATTTTTAGTACAATTTCACAATATATTTTATGATCAGGACCAGCTTCGCTCATCAGGAGTATGAACAACTGAATGTATACAGAAATATACAATACATCAAAACCGAGTACAAAGTTGTGAAAAAGGAATAAACGTTGTGTTTTTATTATTAATATACAATTTGTAGCTATGTACATCACGAACCTTTTTTACTAATGGGTCCTAAAATATATATATTAAGATTATTAAGTAAAATGGGTGTATTTTTTAACATAAATTGATTTCCTAGTTTTTCACTTGTTGTGTTGCTAGATACTGCACGTGTTTCATTTATTTAAAAACCATCGTCAGACTAGTTATGTCGCTAGACTATTCATTACTAAGTAAATAAGTCATCTATTTTTTAAACACATAAACAAACGGCTTTAATAATGTACATTGCTTATGAAAGTTACCGGCAAATCCTGAAATATAGGCATGTTTATATGTTTTTATGTGATAAAAATTTATATGGCGTTTTTCAAGTAAACATATATTTTTACTGAAGTTTCAGCTTAAGCATGTCCTATGCAAATTTTCATAGTATCTAATCACAGTATCATGAATTGAAATTTACTTATACGCGTGAAAACATATTTTTACAAATATTTTCTAGTGTTTCCATTGAAGCAATTAAAAGTATTATGATAATATCGTCGACATATTTAGAAAATAAGCGTCAATTTACCCAAATTCTGTCGTAATCGTGATGTTTATAAATCTTGGTGACTCACGTGTCATAGGTTGACCATCACTGCACCCCTAGAGTATTATCACTCGACTACGACAACGGAATTTATAGTTAGTATTAGTATTTAGAACAGCTTTTTTATAATTAATAATTGGTTCGTATTGTTTGATACACCAACTCATTAAAACCCACAGAAGTAGTTGTACGTATCAATGCATTGTTCGGGATTCAACGCGTTAAAGATTACAGATCTAGAATAATTTTTCTTCTCACTATTATTGGGAACCACAAATCTCGTTTGTGGAAGAATTAATTCGTTCCGAACACTATCTTCTATTTAAATGAACGCTCGGTGAAATGTTTTGAATATGTATTCTGCCCAGGGTTGCCAGATATCGCTATCTGAGTGGGAAATTACCAAGCTTAACATACAAATCACACTTTGTCTCTGAAAACTCCGTCTTATCAAAAATTTTATGTGTTGAAAATAAACGTACACAGACCTCAAGATGCTCTTGAAATTTTTGTAGACAGCCTGGCCACCTTTTATGAAAGACTGTCAGTATTACCTGAAAGTGTTTGAATCCGTTGAATTCAAGTGTGTTCGTGAAACATCATATGTGCTTGAGTCGTCACAAATTTCTCAAACACTTACGATGCACAGGCTAATATAGAAAATGTTTAAATAACTTGAAGTGTTGATAACTTAATTCTCTTAACATAGATTGTGCCATAAATATTTATATTCAATAAACTCCCCTATAGCGCTATCCACTATACAGACGTTTCTTATAGCGTTTGCAGCAGTCCCTCGTATTGCGGCGTAAACGCTTTGAAAAATTTTCAAGGTCGAATTAAAATTTACATACATTTATCATATTGTAAATATACAAAATAATATACATGCATCGAAAAAATATTTGTAAGAAGTTTTTGTCACTTTTTAATAAACTAAACACAGGGTCTTTTAATTCTCAAAAAAGAACCTAACCTTAAATTTCAAATTTGAATCCCTATAACGTAATATTCCTACAGCGTAATCACAATCTCTACAAGGGTCAATAGAATATTTAATTTTTGACATATATTGTGATTAAATTGATATGAAATATTTTTCTTGATTTCCTACTTTATTATTTCACATAATTTTTTCACCGTTAAAAATACTTAATGCCTTGATTTGAGATTTTGAAAATCTGGCAACCCTGATACCGGTATTATTAGGCAAGTATTCCAGGTAGCGACTAATAAATATTCTTCCATATAGTGCGTAGTATAATTAATTGTCTAAGAACGATTTGTGATATGAATAAATTTGTATATTACTGCTTTAGTAATAATTGTTTTAATTCACCCGAGGTGCTAGATCTGTCGTAACTACTACAGAAATAACAAAACTGGGAGTCATTATAAATAACAAAAAAAAAAAAATTTTGACATACTTTATTGATTCCGATTTATTCAGTTGCATATTTATAGCTTTCAAATGATCAAATATCCTGCGCTGTTAAACATAGTAATTCTATCAAACAATTGAATTATTTTGATACTTCAATTAATTCAACTACATATATGCAAAAAGTGTTTTTTACATACCCAGCTTGTTTCGCAGGAAAAAGAATTGATTACGAAGATTAATATATTGTTTGGGTCAATTCATGTAAGCTTTTGACTTGGAATTTTTTCCTCTCTCAGGCACGATTAATTCCATATTTGAAACGAGCGTTATCGTTCCTCTATATATCTTTTTTGTGTTGATAATTCTTTATTTGATTACAGTATGAAACAGTCCGTAAGCTTTTACGATACTAGTAGTCAAAGATTTTAGTTAGCAACTATTAAACTGATCCATTTACAATGAGTACATGGTTAAGACTGGCATCTTTTTTACTACGATATTTGTTATGCTTAGTACAAAAATTGTAAGGTTGCAAAAGAAATACAAAAATCATTATGCTTGGCTTATATATGTTAATTACAGCCGCATTAGCTTTATTAGTGTCTAGCCAATAAATATGAAAATAGGATCATATGAATAAATCTCTCATCAATCATATGAATAAACACTCTTCAGGTGTCAACTCTTGTAAGAAATGTATACAATATATTAAAACCCATAAATAATACTGTTGCTTTGTATTTGTTTCAAAGTAATTTTAACAAGTTACTCTTTTAATAAAAAATAAATCCTTATTTTAAATTGGTTTTTATCCATAATACTGTAAAAAAAATACTATATACTATCAACCCGAATTTTGTTTGATCCGCCGCAAGGTTATACAGCTAAATTTGCGTCTCTAAAACTGTAAGGAGATTTTCAAAAGAATATTCTCTTTGTAATCAATACAATTACGCAAGTTTTACCTTTTTTAATTGAAAAAGATTTATATAGCTATACATTTACTTTTTTAAATAATGATATTGCTTAATACTATCTCCACAACTTTACATAACAAAGATATGGACAAGTTTTGCTCACCGTGAACATTATCAACTGATACAATACAAATTCAAGCGAGGCATTTTTTACAAGAATTTTAGCCAATAATTTATTACTACTAACAACAAAAAAAAATTAAATGTAATCCTACGATATATATCTTAATAATTTACCAATAAAAGCACCTCTTTCAATGAAATGTCTTCTATTCTTTATTAAAAACCAAATTAGAATTAAAAGTCAAGAAATAATAATGAAATATTTGCTTTCAAATAACGAATATTTAAACAATATTAGGAACTACAATTGATGAAGTAATTTGTATTGTTCAAAGGCAGAATGAAGATAAAACGCAAATGAGAAATTTTCCTACAGAAACATCTAAATTAATTGTGTTACACAAATGGAAAATCATTAATTGACAATAATAATTTTCAAAGTAGCTCGTGATGTTCGTTTCTATTCACTAAAAATATCCGTTTTTTGTTTTGTGTTGTTTTTTTTCCTACTTAATGTGGTCAATTATCTAAACTGGAACTTTATTCGTCACATAGTTATGTTAAATATATCATCAGTTCGTATCATCTTTATTATAAGACTGTCTCCTTAACAGTACGGCAAACTGCTGTTGGTTTACAACCGTTTGCCATCACAGTACCGAATTACGCTGTTTTACATTGAAAAGTTCAAAACCGTAAATTGAAAGAATAAAACAATCAAGACGTAATTAATTTCAGCTTTCAGTGATAGAAAATCTTGATTATTACGAATGACATTTGGAAATGATAGTGTGCATATATTTTCTCATTTCCTTTGTCGGAATACATTGGGAAGCGCCGCAATAGATGCTAGCGAAGAGATCCGACTTGATTTATTGGCAGTTTAGTTAAAATATTCACGAATCTGAGAGTGGAGCGAAGCTGCTCCGGAGCCGAACGCGTGTGTGATATGCAATTAATCGATAGCGTCACTCAACTGCTTGCGCCTTTTCCTCTGCCGGTGCCGAACGTATTGGCATTCAATTGTGAATGTTGCAAATTGATTTCTGCTTATTTGAACTGAGATACAGGTAGCTTTTTCTTATATTTTATGTATCATCAACTTTTTATACTCGCACTCTTGGAAGCCTGTATGCTATTAACAAAATTAACTATTCAACGAATCAAACCAGTGTCTCTCAATAGGAATGAACCACTTCTAGACACTTTTATATAATACATCAAAATTTGACTTATTCTGTAGTATGTGTTAACTATTAAATAATTTATGATATCGACTGAAGGTGCTTGATGATTTACTGCTTTCCTTGGGTGTGTGTTTTCCTGTTATTAACATCATCATCATCATCAGCCGGGGTCGATCCACTGCTGGATGAAGGCCTCCCCCTGTTTTTTTTTTTTTTTTTCAGGGGGGGTTTGGACATAGCAACACCACGCTGCCCAGGCGGGTTGGTGTTCGGTTTTCTGTCTGGGTTTTCCTTCCCATAGCCAAGAGAACACGGCACTCTGCGTTCCCGAGCGGTCACCCCTCCAAGCACTATCCGCGCCCAATGTTGCTTAACTTCGGTGATCGCACGAGAGCCGGTGTTTACAACGTGGTATGGTCGTTGGCTGTTATTAACAACTTTGATATAAAGACGATTCTAGCTGTTTATTGCGAGTCAGTTCTGTTGCATCTGTCTGATAGAATGCCTGAAGATACCAAAAATCGAAACCCGGGTCGTTAGTGACAAAACTTGTGGACTCCTACAAAGTTGTAACAACTCAAATTTAACTTTTATAATTAAAATATTATATTAAAGAAACCTACAATCATTCATCACTACCATTACTTTTGAGGGTGGTTCGTAAATTCGTTAGTATGTCAGTTTTCTTTGCGATTTTTGAATCAAAATATTAGCGATGCTGTCTCGAATAATTTTTATAAGTTTAAATAAATTCAGATATATGTTACAAGATTTTTACGAACTTATAAATATATTCATATGGCATATTAATTTTTGTACACTCTGGTTACTTTTTGTATTAATATCAGACCATTTGTTGGACACATGTTTTTCTACTCCAATACATCTTCGAGACATCCTCATTGGCAGGCTGGTTCTACAAAAACAAATTATGTACGTTACTTTTCTAAATCAAAACCATTTAATAATCTAACACGATATATGAACTTTTGTGTTCTAGTTATCCTAGTTTATCTTCATATTTTTTGCAGCGAAAAATTTTCATCAAAGGAACACGCTGTATCTTTTAAACTTATAAATTTACTTGCTGGCAGTAAAAATCTCGCGTTTACGAATTGCACAATTTGCGATTGAATTTCATTTGATCTGCAGATTAATTTTTTTGGGAGATATCGGTCTAAAATGCATAGCTTATTTTAAAACGAATTAAATGACTGAAATATTCATTTGAAAATATTTTACTGACTACCAATAAAGTTTTAATTATTGAAACATTGTACGATTTTGAAATTCCAACAAGCACCTTTAGTTGATGTTATATTTTTTTTTAAATTTATAATTATTGAAAATGATCTTTTTTGTTAAATTCTGTAAGTTGTTAAGTCATGTTTTATCTACTAATAACGCTTCAGTTCTGGTCATATTAAAATCCATTTGTGGAAATAATACTGACCATTTTTTTTCTTTAATTGTCTTTCCATAAATAAGTGACAGGTTTGAAAATTAGTATAAAATCTGTCAGCTTAATAATATGCCAAAAGAAAGTTCGAAAGATTTGAATTTGAAAATTAAATATAATATATTACAATTTATATACATAAATGTTACCTAACTGTTTTTAAAATAGTCATATTTTTCTTACGTATATGCTGTAAATTAAGGATTACTGATTCTTTATATTTTTAAAATGTTCTTTACATTCATTCATATAATAGATAATTATTTTCATTTGTGTTTACATTAAGTTTAATTGTTCTCATAATAGTTGAGCGATATCTTTGTTATGTATTTCTGGTAATTATAAACATTCGATTTATTGTAAAAGAAACGACCACACAATGCACACATAGGATTTTTTTTAAACACACCTAAAAATAGGCTATTAAGAGTTGAATAAACATAGTTGATTTTTGTTTACTTGAAAACAAAGCCCATCATTATTATTTAAATTCAAGTTGAAAAGACAATTTTGAAAAAGAAGAATCGGCATAATTGATAATAAAATGCTGATAAGACAAATAGTTTCAAAACAAATCGTTTTTTAATTGTGCATTTTAAGCACCAAATACAAAAAAGTGCATAATTCTATTGAAAAAAACATATGAAACTGTATTTATCTAAAATAATAAAGACATATATTTTATAATTAAGACTAGTTTCCTTCAAACTAATGAAATCCTCACAATGACTAAAACCGGTCTTATGATAAAATTTGTTGTGTAAAAAGAACTAAAAAAAACGTGTTTTTATTATTTAAAATACCATGCTTTTCTGTCGAGAAGTGACAGTTAACAGCTTATAAGTGAAACTGTCTATACTAGGATAACGCCCAATGAGCACTGCAATTAAAGCTTAGAAACTAACCACTCGGCCATAGATGTAGCATTTAGTAATTTAGAGTTTCAGATAGTATATGTATTCATTCAATAACAAAACTGTAAAGTCAATTTTGTATACATAAGGGGCTTTAAGTATTTTTTTGTCTTCACATTATTACCCTATGCCATTATTTAAAAATATTTTTTTTCCAAATCAGTTACTGTTTCATTCGCCATGGTTTTTGGGATGGTCAACTTGTATTTAATATTTGTGTTATGTTCGTCATAACAGAATAGAGAAGGAATGATTTTTGTCATATGTGCTTCATTTTTTATCGTTTTATATGTTGTTTACATAAGTATATAAACATTTGGCCAAACAATAATAACTATATTGATCATTTCCCGCATAACAATATTACATAACTCACGTTATCTTATTTTGAATAAACAATAAGCAATAAATCATTATTGACAACCGCGCCACAAGTTCAGTTATACTATTTTTAATACAATCCACTAAAACTGAGCGATGACGATCAAACATTATTTTTTTATTGATATCGACTGAAGATGCTTGATGGAATCGTTTTCGGCATCTGCAGGCATTTGTCAGTCAGTGCTGTTGCATCCGTGTGGAGAATGCCTGAAGATGCCGAAAGGCGAAACTTGGATCGTTAGTGACAAAACATGTGGATTCGATTAAATGTTCTACAATTAAAATCAAATAATATTTTCTTTGACTCTATGAAACAAAAAAATTATTAAATGAATGAAAAATAAGAATAATATGTATATACAAGATGATTGCGCTATTTATACACATAAATTTTTGCATATAATTATTAAGTAAGTAAAATTAATATAATGGTCAGTGGTCAATTACAGTTAATTGTAGTCGACAAAACATAACCGGTTTGGTGACTTATTTCAACTCAGCAATCAGCTGCAGTGCCAAGAAATCAATTAAGTAATAGTTTTTTCATTTGTATGCACTCTCACTGTATTGCATCAGGGTTAGATTTAATCGCATTAACTAGCTCGTATCTAGTCAATAACCATCTACTGACTATGAGATAAAATTTCAGAATTTCAGTAATCCTATAATTGAATGGGAACGAGGAAAATATGGGTTATTTAAATAATAAAACCAAATATCCAAAACTATTCCACAATTACTTATTATTCAGATTTGGACTGGTTTTAATAATATTTGGATCACTGTTAGAACTTGTAGATAATTTTATTTTTTATTTATAATACCTTTTCTTCTAACATTGACAGTTAATACCATAACAATAAAAAGGTTGTAACGAAAAAACCGTCTCAAGATATTATTTTAACATTTTTCTACTGACGGTCAAACTTTTTGTAAAAGCAATGACACGAGAAAAAGTTTTAGATTTATTTTGTGAACTTGAAGAAGTCGGAAAGCTCTAGTGAAACAATTTTCCGTAAAAAAGTCACTATTGACTAAATTTTACTTTCACGTAATAAACCTTATTATAAACCTTCAGAATTTTTAGTATATCAGGCAAGACTTAAATGTTGAGAGTTTTTGTAAACATATTTCGAATAATTCTGTTATGGATTAGAAATAGCGTTGAGAAATCTTGAATAACATCTTTATCAACAACAAAAAAAATGATATATTGTACATCAAACCCATTTTTTTAAACTTTCTTAACGAAGCTGATTTGTTTAAAGTTTTTCAAGTAGTTATAAATGAACAAAATCAACGTCACTAAGCCAATCTACATATCAATACAATGAGATAGTAACATAGAAAAACTATATCCGTGCGTGTAATAGCATACATGTTTTATTTTATTTTATTTATATTTAGACGATCTTTGAGCATAATGTTTTTTTGTTAAACTATTTAAATTATTGTTGAGTGGTTTTCCATGAACATTTTAGTATCGTGAAATGCAACGTCGGTCTACTTACTACCCAGGATCCAACCAGTTAACAGTATCAGATTTAAAAATAGTAAAAAATCCATTTGTTTACTAATGTATCTAGTTAAAATGACAAAGTAAAGAATCAATATTGACATGACGGAACTGTGTCGCGTATTTATATGTAACTGCATTTTTTCAGTTTTTATCAATTATAATGTTCATTGAAGTAATTAATTTTCTTATTGCCAACGGGCATTATCAAATTCAAGTGTTACTTTTGTTATAGTTTTTTTTTATAATTTAATCCGGAAGCCGAGTATAAATAGACTTGAATATTAATCAAACTTTTTACTATTTATATTTGTCGGCAAGATTGAGCAAAACGATAAGTATTTGGCGTACGTAGAGTTAGTATTAGACGAAAAGTCGCTATTGGTTTAATTGACAGTCGTTTGGTAAAACTCTATTATAATACGAATTGTTGGATATTTGCGTTTTTTTTTTAGTAATAAATTATTCAGTTCTCTTAGAAAATCGTGATAGGTTTAAATACTTTGATATTTTTTATTTAAGCAGTCGTTTTAAAGAACATAGTCATAACATGAGGTCCTTATTCGAATATTATTTGGATATGTGTGATACCAGTTTCATTTATGTTTGTATAAAAATATCATTGAATTCACCTTGACAGATAAAATACACTGGCACTGTAAGCTTCATTGCCCCCGAATCTCAAATGAAAATATTTTTGAATATAACACCGTGCTAAATGATTTTTTTTTATATTGAGGTATGTACAGTTACAGTCTTATATTGCAGTGCTCCGCATCCGGTGTGCCGTGCCAGACGATGCTTGGTGTGCCGCAGCAAATTTTTCTAACAGAAAAAATCATATAATTCGTCTGCACTATAAAATATTTTGTCAAAATGTGATCACATGGAAGCAGAAATAATAATTTTTCGCCGGAATTATATTTTTTAAGTACATAAGTATTATATGCATGATCTGCAATATAAAATGTAATTTTATAAAAAACAAAATTGTACGTACATAAAGTAAACAATGCAGGTAGAATGAGTTTTAACAAATGCGTCGATGTTGCATATTACGTTTTTTTATACATTCTTTTTTCCGTTTGTAAATATTGGCTTGGGGTGTGCTGCGAAATTTCTGCAAAAAAACTTTGGTGTTCCGTGGAAGACAAAAGGTTGCGTAGCACTGTTATATAGAGTTGCAGATACAATCGTCGGCCAACGAAAACCATACCTTCAACTGGCCAATCACTGTATTTGTTACTATGCTAAATTTATAATTTAGACATTACTTATTAAATGGAATGTCACACATTTATAAAATAATTATTGTGAATTCAATAGTTGTTACTTTTTATGATAAAAGTAAGAATCTAAAAATCAATTGTATATATGTAAAAGTATCTGCGCCAATTTCAGGTAATCTTTGTTTAGATTTGTTTCATATTATATGTGAATTAAAGATTCGTTCCGAATCGACTCATCGGCTTTTATTTAATTGAGTCATTTGTGATCAAGTGATTCGTTTAAGCTTTAACCCCGTTTAGTCTTTTTAAAACACAGTCAGTATTAAATAAACTGCCTTCATTGAGATGAATTTGATTGATAGACACAATTTTGTCTATTATAAAATTAAAGCCAGTCTTCAAAGGGTAATTTGATTGAATAATAGGTTACGTGATGTGGAGTCAATTTTTAAGCGATCGAGATCCAATTAATTTGTCCATGGTGTTGAAAATAAACCAAATCTTCAAACGTATAGAATGCGTAATTTCCCACATTTTCAATCGAATTTAGTTGAATTATAAGTCACGGTGAAATATAGCAATGTATAATATTTTAACAACTAAAATAAATTACTATTGTTTCATCGTCTTATATAATAATAGAGTTCTTTTAAGTACACATAATTCAATCAATAGTAATGATTAAACGTTTTTCAAAAGCAATATTAATTCATAATAGCTTGTAAGTTCGAAGAGTAAAATGTATTTGGGCATAAATATATTTCTTTCGACTTTGACGAGGCCAAAATGAAATCTGTAATTTTTGATGTTGTCAAATTGTTTTTTCCTGATATATTTTTAATGTTTCATTATTTTTTATTCTGACGTGTAAAAATAGCCTGAAAATTGGAATTCCACTGAAGCTTTAAAAATGTTCAACAGTATTGCTTTGGATGCTAAATTATTTCACGTGGAAGAGAGTGAGTCCATGAAAATAATTTTTCATGTATTATAGTCGATTTCTTCTGAACTAACTCGTTTACGCTACAATTTATTAACCATTTATATATTTTTAATTTATATATATCAAATAAATGACATCAAAATTATAAAATGAGCACAAAGACATTTGCTTTAAAAGTCCTCTTTATATATCTTTTACAAATTCTTAACAAATATTTTTGTATTCAAGACGAGATATAATATTTAACATAAAAAAATATATTAAATTTGCGGCCGTGGTCATTATAATAGGACAAGATTAATTATTTAAAAGCCAAATTCTCTCCCCTGTTATTTTATTGTGTATAAACGAAATTTTTACTAAAGAAAGAATTGAGATGCACATCCATCAGTTCAGGCGGTTCTGATTTGCCCCCCTTCAAGAAAATATTATCATTTTAATAAGGGTGCTTCAATAGCAGTAATAAATATATATATATTTATAAATCATTTCTGATATAAAGCATGCACAACTTTAATTACATAAAATTGCTGTGGTCCGTCCTCATACGAGCCCAATCGGCCACACTGTACATTTATCAGATGCTTACTTTAAGGCGTTCGATAAATTTGCATCATCATATAGAAAACGAGATATCTGGAATTTTCTTTAAATTCAACGTGGAACAAATTCAGATTTTTCACCACGGATTAATTTCAGAACATTTTCATTTACACATGAATAATAAAATAATCATACATCATGCAAATTTTTTAGATTAACAATTTTTTTCTCTATACGTTAAATATTTCATGATATTTGAACTGAATTTATTTATATTATAATTATTTATATTATAAATAAATTCAGTTCAAATATCATGAAATATTTAACGTATAGAGAAAAAAATTGTTAATCTAAAAAATTTGCATGATGTATGATTATTTTATTATTCATGTGTAAATGAAAATGTTCTGAAATTAATCCGTGGTGAAAAATCTGAATTTGTTCCACGTTGAATTTAAAGAAAATTCCAGATATCTCGTTTTCTATATGATGATGCAAATTTATCGAACGCCTTAAAGTAAGCATCTGATAAATGTACAGTGTGGCCGATTGGGCTCGTATGAGGACGGACCACAGCAATTTTATGTAATTAAAGTTGTGCATGCTTTATATCAGAAATGATTTATATTATATTTAAAGATTTTCTCCCAGCCGTCACTTGAACCAAGTCCGATTTTATGGATAGCAAGGGTAAAGTTCTTTCTAGTTAAACTATCACAAGGTTACGATGAATACTCCAATATAATATTAATGTAAGGATTGTTAAGTTGCTGTTATCTAAAGTAATAGAATGGCGTAGAGTTCAGAAAACCCCTTACGAATATTTTTTTTTCAGGAACAAAAGTGCTTGCTTCTTGTCGGGTATTATTTGCCTGGTGATTGTACTATGTGCTTACTTCAACCACCCTTGTATTAAGATATTTTATCCGGTTTCTATTGAAACGTTGTCCCGATTTGTCACACTTTAGTCGGCCTGAATAGTTCTGGATTAAAAGTTATTGAGCGCAAATATTTTATGCTTGGGGAACAAACAGGTTTTTTTCTAAAGCTTGATGAATAGTCCTCTTATTCTTTATTGTCTTTCATACAATTGTGTATCGAGAAGGGTTAATGCTTAAAAAAACTTGAGAATTTTTTATGGATCAAGTAAAATTGTGCACAATCCTAACAAGAAGTGGTATCATGAAACTAGCCAATATACTACATATGGCGGCTAAATGATCAAAAAAAAAATCACAAATTGAAAAGGAAACATATTTTGTTACAACCATAATTATTTGAATCTGACACGATTTTAGCTAAGTGGTCAAATTGGTTTGTTTTGATTACGATGGTCACGGGCTCGGGTCCCAGGACATGCAGTTCCATAAAAATCTTTTTTTCTTTTAAACGATCTAGTGATTTTTTGAAATGTGTGGATGTAATTAATTCTCCTCGAAATTCGTTCCTATAAAGTTGGATGTAATGAGTAACTTCCCATTATTCCTAATGTATATATTTTTTGAATCAATAAACAGCTGGGTATCAAGCAGTTCTTGTAAGAAATTATATGTCCAAAATAATGTTGCATCCACTAAAAAAATGATTTACGTTGGCAGCAGACACAGCAAAATATGTTACCTACGTACATATGCACCCTATTTACAACAATTGTTAAAAATCCATGAATTTGACTCTTCGATACGTATTTAAACAATCTTTAAAAGGCAAAACATCCCATCTATATTTTAGTTATTTAAATATTTACGTTTGTTTTATCTCTTGTTCCTATTGCCCTAACAGTGACGAACTGTTTGCATTTTATGAAAGCTTTCGCAGTTTTACAGACAGATACACGAAAGATGAATAATGTCGATAAATATATTATTTGTATCACGGTATTAATCTTCGTTAAATCTTCGAAATAAATAAATTTATTAAGTGTATGTTATTTTTTTTTCTGACAACACACTAATACAGCTAATTCTTCTACAGCGTAGAAATTTAGACCAAGCTAAGGGAAAGTCTTTTTTTGGAAGTTATGCAGCAATACAAAATTTAAGGTTAGGTTTATTTTCAACTATATTTATAAACTCAGCGGAATCATCCAATAAAATATTTAACAATTATTATATTTTGACCTTGATCTATATTTGTTTGTTGACAAAAGTGTCAAGAGCGTTGACCCTTCTCTTTTTCTTAAATATATATAATATAAGATATATATGAAAATTATAATTCGACCTTGAAATTTTTGAATATTTTAAAAGATAATTTAGAGCTGTTGGTGTTATACAGACTAATGATATTATCAGACGAACCCTGACTATATTTCAATAAAAATATTACCTTATTAATGATTAACACGGTGAAAAAATAGCAATGTATTTTAGTTCTACAATTTTTTTATAAGATATAGTTAATAGATATTTCGGCTCGCATCGTCAGAACTATATCAATGAATTAATTAATGATTGTTATAACAATGCCAACGCTCATATTTTTTGATGTCAACTATAATATAACACACACTAAAATCTGCCGTCTCAACAACTGAGACGTCAACAGTCAGTGGGGCTTTATTTGAGTAAAACGAGACAGCATGGATAAGTAATTCAAATTTATTGTTTTTTTTTCATATAATTTTGTTGATCATAAGCAGTTTATTAAGATTTGCATTTTTTCATAATTTATTTGTTGTTTAGTTCTACAAACACTAACATACTTCGTGGTTTCATTTTAATACCATTAAAACTGATTTTGTATGTAAATGTTGGTGGTAAAATGATATTTTTAAACATGCTCAGTAGTTTCAGGAATATACCACCAAGTAAAAAAAAACTCCTAAAAAAATAATTTGCATTGATATTTTATTTCGAATGGTTTTAATCTGGAATTTTATTGATTAAAAAAATGTATTTTATTAAGTATATTTACCAGTTTTTAAATTTGAAAAAATCTGAAACTTCAATGACCATCTATAGTGGATTGATCTATACCACTCAATGATTAAGTGGCGTGTTGTAATCGGTTAAGAATTTTTTCAATTGATTTGCAAATTTAACATTGTTTCATGTTGTAAAATCATATCATATCAACTTTAAAAGAAACTTTTGACAAGGATTTAATAAATTATTAAAATCCTCAATTGTAATTTGTCTTTGGTTAAAAACTGTGTGAATAATTCGCTCAATATCTTTATTCGGTTGAATCTTTCTCTGATTTTTTTGACAAATAATTTACGTCCCGAATTTGGAGTTTTACTTTATTTTCATAAATTAAGTCTAATAAATTACGTTTTTAATTTGTAGAGAATAATTTTTTCAAAAATAAATTAAACTAGCTACATACTTCAACATTGCTGGACAAAACTTTATAGATGCAATTGATTTAAGGATAAAAGTCTAAACTTACACTATTTAACCATAAATGTTTAAGCCAGGGCTGTGGCGTCATTAAAAAGAACACTCGACTTCAACTCCTACTCTGATTTCACAGCCCTGTTTTAAACTAACACCATATAACTACATAATAAGAGGAATAGCCGATAAACTCATTACAAAATATTAAAACGTTAAATATTTTATGATGTATTATTACCGAAATTATTCCCATACAATCAGTCATATATCCGATGTAAAAATTCATTATTGTGAAAAAAAATCCAGTATTTAACACTTACTTGATGGTTATTTCTACTGATTTAAATCACAGTAGAAGACCATTTTAAAGATATTGTTTTGTCATTGATTCATAAATGTTTTCTCACCAAAAACTAATAACACCGATAAACTTACGTACTTATATTCTTCTATCCTAACCGTTTCAAAATGAGCATTTTGACATATAAATACCAGCGTGTCCATATGCTCTTCATTGAGAGATAAAATTTTACGAAAAGTATTACATATTTACTCTCAACTGTTGAGACGATGGATTTCAACGTTTTGATAGAGGACACAAAATAAAAAAAGATAGTTGACAATGCTAAAACTTCTCTGTTTATTTATCTGTTGAAATATAGTCTGATTTTCCCTAATAATCTCAATAACTTTGTTTAAAAACAACACTACTGAAATATTTTATGAAATATTCAGGGTTGGAATTTCCTTTGCATATTTTAGGGGGGAATAGGTAAATAGCCTGAGAAATTCGATACTTTTGAGTCTTTAACCCTCAAAAGTAGCATCGAAAAGCAAAAACGGATACTTACACTTTACCATACATTTGCAACTAGAAGCAGAGGATGTTTCTCTAATTCACCTTCAAATTATTATGTTTATTTTATGGATATTTCATATTTCCCACTATTTTACTTTTGCATATTTTTACTTGCCATCAAACGTTTATTGCAATAAAATTAAGTGAAATAAAACAGGACATATCGGTATTGCATTCATAATATCCTGTGGTTTTCTTGGCATACGGGAAAGTTAAAACATTTTTTTTCAAGATTTTAAAATTATGTGAAATGAACTAGCCGTGGACTCCTTAAATTTTGTTGTTAAGCGCCTTAATTGGAGTATGATGCTGATAAAGAATGATGTGTTAATATTATGAAACATTGCTTATTTAAACAGAGCCAGGGGGTAATTTAAAATATATTTCTTCCATTAAAAACGTGAACCTCTCCCATTATTCATAACGTTGTGAAATTGATCTGTATACATAAAATCTAGATTAATTCTCGTTATTATATTGTTATGATAATATGCAACGGTCGTTAATTGATAAAGTTCAAAAGAAGTTATTTATGTCATTGCCTTAGGTTATTGAGACGCAGAATCGTGATTGTTTTCGAAAGGGAAATTTGAAAAATGATCCGATAATGATAATAGCAATAAAATAAATTATTATTTTAAATATATATCTATAATGTTGATTATCTTTAATGAATACGTAAACGAATTATGAATGACAAAAATACGTCATTAATAAATATTTTCATGTTGATATAAATCCATTATAACTTTTGTTAACAAAATTCGATATATTGATTTAAGCTAGCTAAAATTCCAAGATTCTGCCTGAATGTTAAAAAACAGCGTTATACTTGAAAATATGTTTATTTATTAAAATATTATAGTTCTTTACAATATTGACTAAAAGAGGTGATTGACATAATTTCAATTTTGAATGTTAAATCTGTGTACCATAATGTCACATATTTCGTCACTCACAAGCCGGGTTTTGCTTTCTTCAGGAATTCTACTACACAGATACAATAGAACTGACACACAATAATCAGTTAGCATCGGTTATATACAAGAGAAAAAATAGAAGTTATTGAAATAAATCAAAATATTTATTTGAGTCCTAGATTAAGGTTTCGTTATTTTTTTTATATATCTTATAAACCCAAGGCTCCCAATCTGGAGGTCACCAACTTATAAGGTCAACTAAAACTATTTTTTTGTATTGTCTGGGGTCGCGGGTCACATGAATTTTATGAAAAGGAGTCGTCAACCGAAAAAGGTTGGGAACTTATGATATAAACGATCTAAACTGTTAGCCAACTGTTGTTTAGAATGCATGCGTGTACTAAATTGCACGAAGATGCAGAAAAGCGAAACTCGCATCGTGATTGATAAAATGTCTGGAAGTGAATAGTCAGAGCTTAAACCTCTGACTATTAATTTCTCAATTGTTAACGGATAGTTGTAGTGTGTCGATAGTTGATATTCAATACAAAACCGTTCAAATATTGCGATATATATATATATATATATATATTTTAGAGTCTTTGAATGCTAATCGGCAGTTTTGATGGCTGATTGTAGTGTGTTTGTATTTGACACTTAAAAAATTAAGACAGTTAAAGTTATCAAAGTATTCAAAGTCTGAATCATTTTTATTATTCCCATAAGTGTAATTAACATAAGCACTATAGAATTACACAGTGAAAAATCATTGATATCATTGACAGTTATTTCGGCTTGTTCCATCATCAGAATCATAGTTAGTCAGCGTGGTGTGCCATGTCCAAACAACCCCCCTGAAAGAGAAAGCAGGGGGAGGCCTTCATTCAGCAGTGGGTCGACCCCGGCTGATGATGATGATGATGATGAAATAAAATTCTACATTTTCTATTGCGTTAAACGTTATTCTAGGACAGTGAATAAACCCAAATAGTAATAATTGATAATATCTATTGAAGGTGCTCGATAGAACGCAATATCGTTCTGATGAGGGTATTTTTTAATGAATGGTCTCAGTACATACATGCTTATTCATTATTCACGTTTATTTCCCAAAAAAACCCAGATCAACTCTCATTTCGAGAAATACGAAAAATCAATTGAACACGTCTTAGAATTTATTACCAAAATATGAAAATAGGATGTTAAAATAGTAGAGAAGATGTATTGTGTACCTTTTATACATAGCTATATATAAAGATTGTCAAATGCGCGTTTTATTAACTATATACCTTGAAAATTTTATAGACCTAAAATGCATTAATATTTTTTTACCGTGTTATAGTGGACTTCTACAAAGTAAATGATAATTTAATCAATTCTACGGAATTAAATTATTTCTCGGTGTTGAAGGATTATTTATGTGGTTTAGTTGAAAAAGGTTAATACCATCATTACATAAAATTATTTTTAAGCACTCGGTATTGTATATGATATTTTTTAACTAACACGGCACAAACAATTCAAATTTGATATCGGAATTCCATCAAGTATCTTCAGACGATTCTTTAACATATTTATGAGTTTATTGATTAAATGGACATTTACTAGGTAGAACTTCACTATAACTCCACTCTAACACACTCTACACAGCTATTTATAGATTCGTGAATGTACGTTTAAGCATAGTTCTGATGAAGGCGTAAGCCGAAATAGTTACGTAAAACACATAGCTATTTTTGCACTGTGTTATATTTTTATTGCGATCCCTGATCCTAAGATACGAGTTTCCATTTTATTGATAAAATAAACAAATTTTTAAATCGACTTATAATAGAATCGCTTTAATTACGTAAGTACTAAATTTAAATTTATAATTGTCTGTACAATCCGTCATAGTTATTATCTATCGACTGAGATCGGGATAATCGCAGCTTTACCGTACTGCCGTTCCAAGCCATATTGTTAAGGCAGCATACAAACGATGGCAATTATTACATTATCAGTTCTTCAACACTGCATTGTTAAACCGAGGAATGCAGAAAATTCTTACTTCTAGCCTTTTAAAAATTATACATGCATACTTAATGAGTATTAAATTACTTTTAACCGTTTCTTTTGTATTCTCATACTCGAAATAGCTCAACGTGTATGCGGTAATCACCTCGACGCAATATGTTAATTAAGTTGAAAATTCTCTGACCTTGATCGTTAATGAGTATGTACGCAACTACGAAGCCTTTCAACATTGTAAAACGTAAAATTTGTACACATATCGAGTTTTGGAATTAAGTAACAATATTTAGTCATAGCAAAACTAAATTAAAGTATTCCCTGCTGATTCTCATAAGGAATATTTCGTCACCGATTGCTTCAACAACTATTCACTTCTGTTTCGTAAGAACATTTAATACTTACTTTTTTGTGTTGACTGTCACTTCTTTCGGTCAGTTTTTCTCATCGCAAGTATTATCAACTGATGGATATCGATAACAAACAAGCCTTTAAACCATATAATTCCAGGATCCCCATTTCACACACAAAATTATATAAGGTGTCCGTGGATTTTTATATTTTTAAAATAAATAAAATGGAAAAATGTAGTGAACTATTTTTCAATATACTTACGGATAGCAATATGAATAAGATACGCCGATAATTAAATTGTGTTAAATAATCGTAATGAGAAAAATAAAATTTGATGTATGATACCAATATTTTCTTATTTTGCAGTTTTTTATTTGCAATAAAATTTCATCAAAAATACGTATTTTTTTATTTTCAGAAAGCTATTTTGGAAATGAAACAATTCGAAAAAATTAATTATACAGGTAATTAAAGCAATAAAAAAGCTATTTTAATATTACTTAATAATATCGGAGAAAATTGAATTATTTTTTATTGCGAATGATGAACCTGGTACTTTTACTATTATAGTATGACGGATTATTAAAATTCTTGTAAGATTATTAATATTAGCACCTCGTGCCCCTTTCTTGCTTCCCAGAGCCCCTTAAGATCCTCCAAGACCCCTAAGGAATTCATATTCCTCATTTTAGGAACATTTACTTAAAGCTTTCATACTTTCAAGGCTTATTTATAGACTTTTGATGGAATTTCAATATCAAATTTTAATGGTTAAAACTCCATACATTTCGACATGTTTTGTCACTCGTGACCAGAGTTCTTTCGAAATCTAATCACATAGAAGTAATAAAACTTAAAATACAGCTTTAACAATAAAATTTTGAATTTAAAATTCCATCAAGAATCCTTAGTCGATATCGTAATTAGAAAGCTAAGAAAGAAGTCCTGAAAATTCTAATGAATTTAGAATAAAATAATTTAATTTTGCTTATGTGTAGACTTTTCATTAACAACAAACCCTAATAAAAAATTTAAAATTTTTGTTGTAGTTAAAACAGTATTTTTTAAGAAACAATTTTTATATGTTAATTTATTTGACAGAGAAATAATGTTGTATTAAGACGGCATTATTTTTAATCTTTGTAGCATTTGAAATGGTTAAAAATGCTTTTTTATTACGACAAAAAACATTGATATTATCTATCATCCTTATCCAACTATCGATTGGTTGAACATATTTAAAAATTAAAATGTTTTTTAAGCCATTTTGGACATTAACATATGTGATGAATCATTCAGAACATCGTGTCCTTGAACTGATTGTACCAAAGGTAATTCGTTTGGAGTAGGTACACCTTTTATAGATTTTTTTTTAATTTGGTGAATTTTTACAATGCAATAAAATTGTTTTATGTGGACATAAAACGGTGTTTGTTTGGACTTGCTACCGGATTGCTCCGGTAAATTTCAGATTGAAGTTTATGTAAATAAATTTATTGCTTTATAACACGGTTAAAAGTTGAGGGTAAAAACAGCTATGTCCATTTTTTACATGAAAATTATGTTTCCATATTTTAATGATTTGTTAGAGTATGTGTCTTCATACTCATGTTATGCTTCATTAATTATAGCTGGATATGTTTTCATAGACCTTATCATTTTAACATCTGATTAAAACTTTTTTACATCTTCGGGTATTCAAAAAAATGTTTTTAGCCGTTGAAAACTGGAAGAAACTGATAAAGTTAACCAATTCATAAAGCAAAATTTAAAAAAATCTCAATGCTAGAAGTTTTGAAACCTAATACATTTTTAGTAATGATTATTATTGCTTAAGCTTATCGCCAGAATGGTCGTCTTTGCAATGATCATAATCAGTCTTAATCATTTTATTTAGTATCTATTACTATTTTTATTTATTTATATATTATATTAATAATAGTAGTGTTATAGAAGCACGTGAAATTTTGTTTTCATTGAAAGAAAACACGGTTTTTTATCATTTTCACGATGATCGAAACCAGTCCTAATATTATAATTTTATAAAATAGACATCATCATCATCATCATCATCAGCCGGGGTCGATCCACTGCTGGATGAAGGCCTCCCCCTGCTTTTTTTTCCAGGGGGGTTGTTTGGACATAGCAACACCACGCTGCCCAGGCGGGTTGGTGTTCGGTTTTCTGTCTGGGTTTTCCTTCCCATAGCCAAGAGAACACGGCACGTGGTGTTCCCGAGCGGTCAGCCATCCAAGCAGTATCCGCGTCCAATGCTGCTTAACTTCGGTGATCGCACGAGAGCCGGTGCTTTCAACGTGGTATGGTCGTTGGCTATATAGCTTGTTGGCTAAAATAGACATATGTATTAAAAAGGAGTTGTATTAAATTTTATCCACTGCCAATATACACAAAGTTTTTTTATTTTTTGTTAACCATGCAAAATTATTGTTTTAGAAAATACTTAAAATTGTGTATACTATATATCACGAAACATGACTGATGCCCCTAGGCCGAGGTGGTCTCCTCGACAGCATTGAAAATTGACGGAAAAAACATAGTAAATTAAAAAATAACTGTTTTTTGTTCAGGAAACTGTTATCTTACATATCTTTTCCCATTAACATCATAAATAAAGATCTAATCAAAGTAAAATGATTTAACACAAAACATGTTTTATTGTAATTTTTATCAGCGTGTATAAATCATTTTTAAGGGTAAAAATGTGTAGCGTTTTAGGTCAAAATACTTCAGCGGAAAATAATTTATCAAATGGCATAACTCAAAGTTTTTGATCCCAATTAAACATTTGAAGATATTTGGTTGATCCAGCTAGGTTGTGAAGTATCATTAAATCAAACTAATAAACACATAACTGTTCTTTTTAAGTCCGAATAAAAAACGTTCGGCAAAAATTGAGTGATTGTTAAACGCAAATTTTTCAGCTCGTTTTCTGAGTTTACAATGCGACAAACAAATCTTTTAATTTCCAAACAACCTCTACGAAATTTATAGCCGAAAGTATACGTAATAAACTATGTTTTTTTCTTCTTACCGACAAAAATACGATTTATTGACTATTGCTACCTATGTCATTATTTAGAATTATCACGATACACTTTCACGATTCTGAAGGATATTACTTCAAATGTACAGTATGCTTAAAAATATAGAAAATATTTTTAAAGCAAACTATTTATGTTGCAATTGCGAAACACCAAAAAACCTCTTAGCCAAAGTGATATACAGGTAATATTTTTTTGAATTGTTCAACAATAATTATCAGAATAATTTTTTTTTCTATAGCCTTAATATAATATATACGAAAGTATTTATGAAAATTTGAAATTAGAACACCAATATCAATAATTATGCAACAAAATATTTACGTTATGACCTTTCATGTAGTCAAATACGTTCTTCTGCCATTATTATACTTGTAAAACTTTTGCTGTAAAAAATGGTGGCATGCAAACCTATTTTGAATAAAATTAACTCTATTTTATAATACCAGAAACTGTTTATATCGTTTCTAGGTTAGTTTTTAAAATTATATAATTACACTCGTTTATCTAGCTAATTTTGCAAGCACATAACAATTTAAAATGCAACACGACCAGTCAATATAATTTCAAATAAGATTGTTTTATATACGTCATTCAGATTGTTACTTTAAAAGTCAATTCAATTAAATGCATTATTATCTTAGGAGTAAGTAGGCTATAAGATTTGAGTGGGGCAATTATTTAATTATTTACGTTTAACGAGCTACAATAGACGATTTTTAATGATTCTGAAATTATAAATAGATAAATTTGTACTTTTATGTAGGACAATTTAGTATTTTTTGACTTAAAAGATTATCACGATTCAAATGTATATGACAGCGTTTTAAAAATTGCAATCCATATTAGTTACTAAAATAAAGGCAAATTTGAACGGTTTCATTATTGATTCATTCGTATATCATATCATAATATATTTTTTTTGTTTTAACTTTTCTTTAGTGTAGTAAAAACGCTGCCCACTCACACACACACACAGTCTCTCCACACCATCCGCAGAGAAAAAGAGGTTTTGAACTGAAATTTTATGCACGGATTAGTAATTACTTATCGATCTTATCGCCCGTATTGGTCGAATACAGACAGTTGACGACTTTTTTTTCCGAGTTCCCATGAAAAATATTATGCGAAATATGTCCAAGAAATAAATGATATAAAACCACCGTGATATATCTCGTTGCTTAAGACTCAATTGGTTAATGTTGTACAAGCATGTGTTAGAAAAACAGTGGTATGGTGGTCGATGTCTTTGAATGTCTTAACAAATATTACTGCTTCAAATCTCAGTACGGACAGATTTTTTCAAATCAATTTATATACTTCTTGTATGATCTACATCAATATTTGTGAAATCCATTTTTTTTTTGGAAAAATTAGTCGTAACGACAACGATTAACTAACTATTAGTGCCTTCATTTTTATTTTCACTCTTTTCAAATAAGAAAGGCTGCGCCATTGAGAAGCAAGCAGTTCTATTCTCTATGTTCTAGTCTTTTTAGCTTGATCAGGAATAATAAAAAAAAAAAAAAATTTTCAGTTATCTTCAAGATTTAATATGTATTATAATGAAATAAAACTTGTGTTAGGTAATGTTTTAAATAATCCGTTTATTTACTTCTCAAAAGTCACTAATGAAAAAAAAATGGATAGTTGATTTCACAGGAATTATATAAACACTAAATTTAGAAATAGATGATCGAAGTCGCAGCCAATATTGACGATTGTTCGGTTAGCGTAAACAAAAACAGGGATATCATTTGATCGATCCATGAGATGTTCAGTTCGCCAAAATTTATTTTGTTTTTTCAATATACCAGTTATTTTCGTGCTTGCGGTATCGTTACTTCGAATTTCTATGCGTGAGATGGAATCGTATACCTTAAAAACACGGTTTCCCTTCGCTTCGACTCACAAAATGTCATATTTTATATATGAAATCATTTAAATAATTTTACTTATGACTATCCCTGGAAATGAAATCTATAGCAACGCAAAGCTTGTATGGAAAACCTATGGTACGCGAGCTAAAACGAAATGTACAGCAAATCTACTCGTGTTCGAATGATTTAAAGATGCCATCACAGAATGTCATCGAAATAAAAATTAGTTTCGGTTGTTCCTGTAAATAATTCCTTTCGGCAGTAACTCGATAAAGGTTAATATAATATTTTTAAAGCAGGTGCTCTGTAAAAAAGTTGGCCACAACTTTCCCATGGTATACATATTTTATCATATTATAATATTGTCCAACTTTTACATTGTAAATAAATTTTAATGGTTATACATTGCCTTTTATTCAGTAGTTCAAAATTAATACGAGGCTTTATTGAACAATCAATATTTCAATTGTATATAAATATTAAAATCAGCTCAGTTTAAAAATATGAAAAGTTCTGCAATTCAGCGTATCAATGAATAACCTTTCAGGTACGATCCTAGATTTTTTGCTATTTGTGTGATGAACATAAGTAGCCGTTTTCTGAGGGAGACTAAACTCATCCAGACCTATTTCGTTATTTTACAGAATATATATATATATATATTTATATATTTAGTTAATTTACTGATTTGAAGTATTTTTAAAAATTTACTATGCTGACTATTACTCACACATTTGATGCATGTCGAGGAAATAGGCGTGAAAGTCAGTCCAACCTGACATTGGACCGATTGGTCACCCTTTCAAAAAATTTTTTTTTGCTTGAGTTGTTAAAAACTCTGCGACTAACTGGAAGACATGGTTTCTCGTACACTTGACTTAAGATTTGAACAGTTAATAACACTACCAACTATGGAAAAAAGTAAATATACGTTAAACTTTTTTACACCACTAGTGGTCTAGATACCGCCGTATGAAATTAACAGATGGGAAAGTAGTGCGAAAGAGAAACCTAATGACTGGTCACGAACATAAATATATAATATTTGTCGTATATGTGTTATCAGTAATACTAAGATAAATATATGCCTCAAAGTTAACAATGAAGCTAGGATTTTCACCATAGAAATTATTAATAGTTAAAACATTATAAGAAAGGTGTTTTCTTTAGTAAATTTAATTTTAAATTTCGAGCTGTAACGTTACTTTTCAAAAATGGATTGCTTTACAATAATATATAAAAATATAATTACAAAATATACTACCATTTTCTCGTCATTTCATTAGTCTCGAACTACATTGCTTCGATTTAGTTCATCATTTAATATATATTATATATTTTTTGCGTCGACACAGGGCTTCATGCTAACAATCGTTCATCCATGCGTTATTATGCTTTGTAAAAAGGAAAACTAAAATGTTTGAAAAATGCGACGTGACCATCCGATTCGTTGAAGTGAAAAAATGTTTTTTATTTAATTATATGTACCGAGAGTTTACCGTGACAGAAGAGATAAATCTACTCTTCGTTAAATCTTTAAAGGTATCGAGAATGTCTGGTTCTCTATATGATATTACAAATTTCCAAATGACTTAAAGATGGCATTGATTGATGTCAAGTCAGCGATGCCAATTTAGCCCGTATGAGGACCGACCTAAGCATATTGGTTAGTTTTTTAATCTTTCGGTATTCTTCTCTGTGTATTGAAAGTTGTATCCAAAAGCGCATTTTGGTCTCACAACCATCTAATCCAGCCCAAAGATTTTGTCTATCGTATAGAAAATCTGACTCCAGTGGTAACGACAGTAAATTTTAATGTGCAGGTTAAAAAAGCGTTCAATTTCGACTAATCTGAGCTAATATGCAACTCTGATTTTCTGTCACAGTGACGTGCCACAATTATTTCCATGAGGGTGAAAAAAATCACCGGCCACTGGCGTCGTGCCCTGCGATTTACGTCTGGCGAATTGGCAGCCGTCAGTAGGCTTTGACGTTTAATTGGCTCACATTGTATAGCCGTGCCGAAACAGGTAATTTTAAAATGTCAAGTTGTATTGAATTTCAAACTTATTTTTGTTCATCAATATCATCGATATTTGGTTCATTATTTACTATAACAGACGTCAAAATAATGAAATATATTGTCTTATTCTAACAATAAAATTTTATGAAATACAGCCTTTTTCCATTCAAACCAGTAATGAACATTGAAAGCAAAAAACACGATATTGTATATAATTATGATAAAGTGAAAATACATTTTAAACACCTTCAGTCAATATCATAAACGTAATATTATTTAAAACTTTCATTTAATATTTTTTTACACAAAGTTTTCCAAACATATTACAAGATTTATATTTAACAATTACAGCATCGACAGCAGTTATTTGAAGACTAGTTAAAATATTGAACATGTTATGGTGTTGAGGGTTGTTTTAAGAAAAAAATAAGCCCAATTTTTATTTCAATAAATCACATAAATGAATGAATAGAAATATATCAATTATCCTTTATTGCGTGAACTTTTGTACTGGTTTAAGTAACGGCGATTATTCATATAAGTTTCCTCGTTTAAAAGATTTTCATTTTGATACGATCTATTCATTTCTAATTGTTCGAAAGCATTATGCATAGAGCCTTTATTATAAGAATGTAGTCGTGCTGGAAACCAATCTAAAGTTATATTGTTTGACTAGGTTGCAAGACTATTTACTAATTGAGAATCTCTTTTATTGAAATTGTAAAACTTAATGTGCTCCTTAAATCTAGTCGAAATACATTTACCAGTATCTTCAATACATATGAAAACACAAAAACCGCAGTTTCACTTATATTATATTAATTTAATGAAATTTATATTTGCTATTTAAAAGGTATGCACCAAGATTATTATTTATTTTTAATACTAAATTAACCGCGTATTTAATATCTTGGCAAATTTTATTACCAATTCTACTTAGGTAGTAAATCGATTTGAAGAATAGATTTTATAGAGGAACA
Organism: Himalopsyche japonica; assembly: GCA_028555115.1. Taxonomy (NCBI): domain Eukaryota; kingdom Metazoa; phylum Arthropoda; class Insecta; order Trichoptera; family Rhyacophilidae; genus Himalopsyche; species Himalopsyche japonica. Next base: position 499,675 of record JAHFWJ010000616.1, read on the forward strand.
GTTAAGTTAATAAGATATCCAGAGAGTTTCGATTACGTTTTCATAATAATATTTAATAATGATTGCTAATATACTATTGTTTTGCCACCATTTATAAAATTTTGAATTGCTAAATGGTTAGAATCTGTTACGTTATTATTTAAATATCCTTTTTATCGTAAATCTATAAACTATATTTCATTTAAATTCAATGTAGATTATAGATTAATATTGATTAATTGCAAAGCATAGTTTTCAATCGGCTTCCGCAAATAATTTGTAGATCTAAATTTCGAAGTCGATCGAACTATTTTTAAGGTCCGCTTACGTACGTCTATTCTCAAACTGAAAGTATTTATGGAGTCTGTGATGCGAGCACCTTGTGTCCTGGCTAGAATTAATAACAAAGTGCATACTGTATGACTTTTTTATATTCGTTTTTTCTGTGTAACCTAATTTTAAATAATTTATAAAGATAAGATTTTAAAGGCTCAAAGCGTTGTGAGGAGAAGACACTTTAAAATACTTTCAGTAGAATTCTTTACCCCACAGAAAGAGTAAGATCAAAAGTGGGTTAGAAGATTGATTCATAACTATTGATCGTTATTTTTTTTTTTTAATGTGGGTAAGATTCTGCTTAGCGCAAAACAGAAAACTAATTCATCATAAAGTATTCTTTGTATTTAAAATGACCGTCAATGGGAAATGTTAAGTATGATGATACATCTACTGGCATTTCCTAATCCGTCCCTGATCACAACTGCTAATTAGCCTACGCGGCACCAGCGACAATCTCACAATGTTATTCCCTTGGTGGTAGTCTTGAACTCCTGAATGTTGGGATATCACCACACTTCGACCATACACGTCACGAATTTTGAGAAGTTCTCTAAACACTGAAAGTCATTGAAAGTGCTAACCAAAGTGCGGTAGCTTTAGTAATATTGGCCATGGAATAATGCAAGCAAGCTAAACAACATTCTTCATTGAGCATTGAAACAATCCGCTTATTTTCGAACTGTCATTTTACACCGTAAGAGCTTAGTCAATAATATAACTTTAACCTCCAATATTATAAAGAGCGTACAATTATCTTAATATTTCACACTGCAATATTAGATATATTTAAATTGTTTTTGATGGCTTCGTTGACTTCTGCCATCATTATTTAGCCGAAAACATGTAACGATAAATGCTCTTAAACAATCTAAAATCGATATATTTAGTCCATGTTTAAAATCTATTTAATACCCAAACGAACAAATTATATTCACTTTTAAGGTGTTAACTGTCACTTCTTGATGGAAAGGCATGATATTTTAAATAATAAAAACACATTTTTTAGTACTTATTTCCACAATATATTTTTTGATCAGGACCGGTTTCGCTCATCGCGAGCATTATCAACTGATAGAATACAATTTACAAGCAAGTCTATTTTAATGACGAAAATAACCCACACATTAAGTAGTGAGTGTAAGTTATTTTCGTCATTAAAATTTCCCACTCCTTACTTCCTTATTGATTGTTTAGTGCTCCTAATGGATTATTGATTAATCATAATTGTAATTGTTATTCTTAATAAGTGATTGTGAACATGTAATTTTTATACTAATTTACTTTATTTGTATCAATATTGTATGGTTTTATGTAAATTGTTTCCTAGTTCTTGAACCCATGGTTTCGTACACCTGCTACCTTTAATTCAAATTATTTTTTTGTTTTGTATAAATAGACTTGCTTGTAAATTGTATTCTATCAGTTGATAATGCTCGCGATGAGCGAAACCGGTCCTGATCAAAAAAAAATATATTGTGGAAATAAGTACTAAAAAATGTGTTTTTATTATTTAAAATATATTATATTAATCAACCATACGTAAACTTTTACAAGGAAAGCACGTAATAACATGAAAATTACTTTCCAATACATTTACTATTGTTAAAACACCATTTATTTATGTTTAAATACTACAGCTCTTAGGACAAATATACATCTAAAATTTAAATTATAAATATAAGTAGTAACGATAGAATAAGTGAGATATTACATTGTTATAATTTATGCTACCGACATATGATGCTTGATAGAAATGGAATTGTTAAAACTTCTTACGATTTCACATGTTTTGCTACTAACGACCCGGGTTTCGTCTTTATGCATCTTCAGGCATTATATCACACGAATGCACGGTCGTTCGGTTTAGTTGGATATATGGGATAGAATGCTTGAAGATACAGAAAGGTGAAAACGGTTAGTTAGTGAAAATTTATGTGAAATCGTATAATGTTTCAACTAATTCAGATTCGTTGCATTATCATTTATTCCTAAACAGTATTTAAAACCAAGAATAATTATTTTTTTATGATAGTTCTGACGATAGCGTACGCCGAAACAGCTATGGAAAACTATATATGAAAATTGTACACCTAGATACTTTATTATACAAACCATTAATTATTAAAAAACAAGACAGTCTGACTGTTGAATTTTATTATGTCGAAGCAAGATATTTTCCAGTTTTTTAAATATATAAATCTATATTGATATGGTCTTAAATACTTTCTAAGTATAAAGTCAAGTGATGAAAATTGTTAGTTTCGAGCATAGGCACTAATCACACAGTTTATGAATTCGCGTTTGAATCTAATCAATCTGTTGAGATTAAATCTGCATCGGGAGTAGTAACTAATTAAAAAAGATTCTTTAATTCAGTTTGAATACGGAAGGTCATTAAAAGGTTGAACAGAAAAATATCGAATATTTTTCGACCAAAGTTCACGAAGAAATCGGCCAACCTGTATCCATTTATTGACCAACCAATATCGATTGACACGCTTCCTTGATTCGGAACTGAGGTGACTTCGAGGCAAGCAAACCGAAATGTCAGATAGTGGCATTTGCCTCAAGCGAGACTGTTCTAAGTCAACTTTGTGGCCAGCAAACAGAGCACCAATCTGACCTCTTAACCGCAACCCACTTAGGAAGTAACTATTATATTATATAATATATTCGATCTACGCCACTGCAATGATCGTTTGAGTTTATTTGTAGACTACAAGCCTAGTTTCCGAGCGAAAATATTGTAGAGTTGTCAAAACAAATAATTGTTTTTGTTATCATTAAAATATACTCCAAAACAACCAATTTTTGCAGTAGCACTAGTACACCATGATTTTGGTCGGTCAGTGCTTTTAAAAGCAAGATGTTAAACACGTTTTATGGAAGTGTCACAAAATGCATGATAAAAGAGACCCAATTCATTGGACACGGTGAAAAAAATAGCATTGTATTTTAGTTCTACTACATTACTTTTTTATTTAAAGATATAGTTGATAGCTAAACGAACATTCGCTTATCTATATATAGCTGTGCAGAAAAGGTACACAATACATCTTCTCTCCTGTTTTAACCACCTTGCTTGTTTCTTGCTCGCAATAAAACTAACAATTGTAAATTAAACTGAAAAGGCGGCTTGATCAATAAGTTTACATATGGCACGGAAATGGTCTATTACGGAAACAAAATAGTCCCCCGCAGAGGGTTAAGCAATGGCGATCGCCATTACATTGCTATTTTTTTCATCGTGCTATGATGGAGTTCTACCAAGTGAAAGCCAATTCAATCAACCAATTCGTCGGAGCAATCAGTCATCATGACTTGGTAGTAAAAAAGTTTATTTTTCAGGATTTTGAATTATATTCGGCGTCTTACGGAGAGCGAGTAGACCTTAACTCATATTTATGCATTTTGAGTATAAGATTTTTTTTATTAATAATGTGAAATTTATTGTACACTATCAAATCTTGGACAGTTGCTTCAAAGACACTCCCAAACACAAACTGTAAATTGACGTAATGTTTGTTACGCCACTGGATACTTGTATACAGATTAGAAAGCAGTGGTAGGTGGAAAAGGGTTAACAAAAAAGTTCTTTTAGTGAACCATTGCTTTGACAATAGATACAGACAGTTTCAATGAATTATCAAATGTAGAATCCTAACGAAGCTTTTTCTAGCCGATATTTTAATTGAGAATTTATATTATTTCAAATATAAAATTCCGTAAAGCGATAAGGCTTATATAGGAATAGAGGTCTGTAGGAGAAGCTTTAGCATCACTAAAATTTAAGCCTTCAAAACCAAATCCATAAATACGTTAAAAACAATCAAATTGTTAACTTATCTTTACTCTTAATTAATCTTAAGCATTTTACTATACATTTCAAACCTGAATACAAACTACGCATAAATTATGAATAAACATATTGGTAAATATTGACGTACAAAATTTTGTATGCGTAGTTTTTCGACAAAATATTTTTTCAATTATTAGTATAATAAATAAGGACAATAGAATCTAATAGACTTTGCAATTGTTGATAAGATATTATGAATTAGGCTATATTTGAACAATAGGGCCGTTAGATTAATTCAGTCATTGTTTTTAAATTATTTTATATCGCATAATGATAAATAAAAAAAATAGGTAATTAGGACATTTTTATATCGAAAACAAAGAAATGGTCATCTTTAGCGACCCAATTAGGAATATTTATCAAAAAATAATTTTAAAGTTAAAAACATATTTCATATTATTGCAATGGTTGAAGATTTTCATAAAAGAATGATGCTTGCAAAGTGTTAACAATTTTCGTCTAATCGTGAAGAGCAGTGATTCTCAACTGAATTGAAGCCAATTCTCCTTTTATCAAAATATTATTACTCATTTACCACTATCCTTTTACAAATAAGTTTCTTTTTTTTAAAATGCTTTTTTGAGACATAAATTTCTTGAAAAAAAACCAACTTATATTAAACTGGTATTAAGGCAGAAGAACTAAGATACACCAACGTAAAGTCACACAGGGAAAAATATGGACAACCTTTGACATCAACAAAATGCAATTTTGATATACAGCGTCATGTAAATGCTTAAAATATCGCCCCTTAAAAGAAATTTTTCACATCTTTACACGAATTTCAACATAAGTTCTTGCACAAGTGAGTACGTCGGAATTGGGAATTCGATTGTTAATACATTAAAATTTTTTGTTTGTATAGAGATATGCAGCAAATAACAGAAGGATTATGTAAGCATGATGCAAAGCACATGCCTAATTGGTTATATTGCTGAATTTGTGATTAAAACGCTTTCATCTTTCTGTCATATTTAAAGATGTTTTTTATTTATTAACATTCATTTAGAATTCTATTGAATTTTCGAATACGTTGAGGAAACTGAATTATCGAATCTAAAAAATGTCAAGAAATTACATGAAAATATGCAAGAAAGAAATTTGGAAAATGAATCTGTTTATCGTAATTTGAAAAATAAAGAGGTGGTTAATATAGAAAAAAACACTCCTACACGCTTTGGAGATGCTTGGGAAGTTCTTCACCCACCTTAGCATGACATCATCTCATCGTGTTGATTCTGTGAATAATTTGATTCCAAGCTATAACGTTGCACTGCCTTTGTATGTACTAGTTGAATCATTTTGAGTTAATGATAAGCTGAACTGCACGTTCTAGAAAGATCTTATCGCTGGGCAAACAATTTGGTTCAAAATTCAGCAATTTTATAAAGTAAAATATTAACGTACAAAATACGAGTCGTATTTCTGAGCAAACAATCTTTCGCTGTATCCAACTCTATTATACAAGTTTTCTAAGATACGTAAAATGCATTCATACTCGCCTGGCACGTATTTAATTAATTTTACAGAAATTCTATGCAAAAATTTATAATTATACAATTGTAAACATTCTAAACCTTTTTTTTGTGTTTTCTTCTTATTTGTGTTGTGAAATGAGCTTCTTATTTTAATAAGCATTCTTGAGAGTAATTTTATAATGAAAAATAATAATGATAAAATAAAAGGTCAAATTATAGCTGGTTCAAAAAAACTAAAGTTATCTATATTTCAATTATAAATTTAGGTAACAAGACAAATGTATATTACATCGTACATGTATAAAGCTTCATTTACTCAATATAAAAAAGCTAACATTGATATTGATATAATTTTATTGATAAAATTATCAACAAAAGTCTAGAGTGTCTATTGCTAGCAGAAATAAATATTATCATTTAATCATAAATATAACTCTTAAATAAACTTTTACTGTTTTCAGTGAAAAGGTAATATATTTAAATAACAAAACATTTATTCAATTGATAATGATTGCGATGAGCGTAACAGACCCTGTTCTTACAATGTATATGAAATGAATATATAAAATAATATATATATGTTGTTTTATTATTTAAAAATAGCCACATGGTTGATACTTTTCATACATTATACATTGTAGATCGATGGCAAGTTCTATAAGTTTATATGATAATTTTTCTTCCTCAAATGAATAATTTATGTGATATGAAAATTAAAATGCCTTTGCATTTTCTTTAAAATGTAACTTCTTATTTAAAAATTATGAGACCAGAATTCAAAACAATTATATATGTATACGAACGCAAAGCACGAAAAATACATTTGATTTTATAAGGGGTGCTTAAATTAATTCAATATTATGAAATTCCTTAAAACACAAAATGAAACACATTGAAAAAAACAGTAATATCAAACCTATGAATTAATCGCATTTAATTTTGTATGATAATTTAGAATAAGCTTTTTTTATTAACCAATACTCTAGGTATTAATATTTTTTTCCAATAGGCTTGCCACATTTAAGTGAACGTATCATGAACAGATACTATGCCATAGAATTACCGCATCGTTCACGATTTTGTAATAAAAAAATTGCGTAAGGAGATATAATTTAGCCAAACAGTTCAATTCAAAGCAAAGTTACTACACTTTGAATAGAGAATACCGGTATACAAATCGTATGGCTTATAAGTGGATAACTTTATGTTTGCTTTTGAGCTTGTTAGAGACTTTAGCTTCACGATCTGGCATTCAAATAAAAATAAACTTACAATAAAAAGTAGTTAAATCCAATTATTATTCAAAACTTGATAAATAACAGCAGATTTGACAATAAGTACTAAAATAGCGTTATTCGGAATTTCTCACATCATTTGAAATGGAATACTTGAAATGTTTTTAAAATAATATATTTTTATGCAATCATGTCTCGCTTGCGTTATGGAACATATTGTCTAATTATATATACAAGAAAATTGTCAGTATAAATTGTTTATCACAATTGTTGTGACGTTGCCTTTTTCACTTCGAAATATATTTTTTAGATTTAATAATCATTTGATTTCTGTGCTTAGATATATTATATTATACATTCAGTAAACAGCCTAGATAAATAAAGATTTCCACCACTTAAATGTCCAAAGTAGTTCCCTATTTATAGTAACTATGATATAAAACGTTTCAGTCCAGATTGCTTTCTAGATATGGTTTATGTTCAAATATAACAAGATGTAATTACGAACTTATATAAACAATATAGAGGCAATTAATATTTGTGAGCGAACTATTAAAGGTTACTGGTTATTATTGCAAAGTGATCTAAATTATCCAATATGTTTAATGTCTTGACGTCTTTAAAATTCGTAAGCGCCTTTTACGGAGTAGGTTTATCAGTTTGCTAATAGATCAAAAGAATTATATAACGATTATCGCAAGAGCCTAAAGGATATATTTATGAGCAGAAATAAATCGAATTTGAAATTTTTCCCTCGTAAAATAATTATCATTCCGCATAATAAATTGAATTTAATTATAAAGACAAAGCTACTTTTTCTCACTTTCATACATAAAAATATGTTGTACAAAAATATGAATTCATAATAAGGGATATTTTAACAAGCGTTTCACTAATAGGTCAAAACTCAATTTTAAAATCTCTTTTTTCCCAAAATAATGGGAATGGCAGAAGAGTCTAGGACAGGATTTTTTGTTTTGTTTTACTCACATGAAGAAGCCTTATCAAAATGAAAAAATCAATCAATGAAACTATCCACACAGGGACTAGAATCCATGAACCGATCGGTGGCAACGATTTTCACCTGTCAAATTTCGAACATAAAACAAATTCAATTCATAAAATGTATCAATCGCTTTGGAGCGAACAAAGAAGTAAAGATTTTTGTTAAATGTCTTGCCATTAGACTAAAATTGCACTTTCTGTGGATTATTTGACCACTTGAAAGTTCCTCGAGAACTTTCTGTCACAAATCAGTCATTAATCGTTTTACTTCCTCTCCTGACATGTAAGCTGTTTCAGTTCTTCCAATTGTCTTACAGTTGTCCAGTAAGCTGGGTTTGCACAGGTTGGAAGAAAAGTTGAAGCTTTCCGAAGGCACCCTCAGGATGTGATCCAGCAAGTTTCAACGTCTCTTCAACACTTCTGACGTAACAAAGTGCAGCCTGGGGTCATCTCTAATAACACGCAATTATTTATTCTCAAAACACATATCGTAAAGATTGAGAAAACGCTAAAAGAATACTATATTATTGGGGACTATGCACCCATGCAAAATTTAAGGTTAAGATCTTTCAGTTGTATTTTGTGAATTGCCCGAAAATAGCTATTGACAAATATTGTCTTTTTTAAACGAATATACAATTTGTATTTATAATATGCTTTCGCAATTATGTTATTATATATTTACAAATTATATATTCTAATTTGACCTTTAATTTCTACGTTTTCTCAAAACAAAACTACGCTGTAGTGGGGTCTTCCGCATACGTTATTGGAAACGTCTCTATAGAAGGGAACACTATAGAAGGATTAACTGAGTAGGTATCCGTTAGGTGTCATGAATCACTTCCATTAAGCAGTAATGATTGACTTCAAGCATTAAATAAATGCCATTTAGCTTGAACGTGCACAGTTGTGTCTCACACGTAATTCGTAATTAAGTAAATGTGGCTCGAGATATTTCTAAGTCATTCAATTCTTCATGATACTTAAAGCTTATAAATAAATTAATATTCTAGAGCATAGGTTCCCAAAGTGGGCCTCCTAGGAAGCCCTGGGAAGCCTTGGACGAGTAGAAGAGCCCCGAGAACCACGAAGAGCTAATATTTAGAACCAAAGATGAAATTTAAAATATGAAAATATTGGTGACATAAATCAAGTTCGTCTTTTTCATTACGATTATATAATAAATATTAATGACCCAAATATTTAAGTATTGGCGTATCTTGTTCATAACACTATTAGCAATAATGTTATAAAATAAGTTCACTACATTTTTCTGTCTTGTTTATTTTAAAAAAGGTAAATTTCCAGGGGGCTTTGTATAATTTTGTGTCTAAAAGGGGGCCATTGGTGAAATAAGTTTGGAAACTTATGTTGTAGATAGTCGACATTCTCAATAAAATCATGACAGGCTTTGTAGCTGGTTTGGCTTACTTGCATTTTTTTTAGCAATGTCATTTGGATGCCCTTAACATGATGATGGAGACCGAAAGCAACGGCTTTACGTCGATTTGGGATAGCTACAATATATCCTCTGTTTTGCTAATATTCAACACTACCTATTTATGTTATTAATTAAATTAGGCAACAAAAATACAGTCTGATAAAATGAATAGTCCGCTACGGGAGAAGAGAAAAGCATATTATTCACTTGACGCTTAGAAGATGTGAAAGTTTTTGAAATCAGAATCATCCAAAGGCCTATATGCTTTATCTGTTCGGAGGGCAGTTTTGCTTTAGTGCGCACTTAAAAAGTTAAGCCCTGCATTTCGGTACCTCCACAATTGGAGAAAGTAGGAAATAACCTAAATTTAATGTTGCCAGAGTGATCGTTAAAAGCATCTATTAAAACGGGCTTAATAAGAATATTTCTTAAGAAATAATACTTGTAAAATTTAGATAACGAAACACAACGAAGGCATTATGTTAATAATGTTCAAATTTATTATCTGAGCTTATTTCTTATCTTGTCTCACTTATTTCACGGAATTATTACAGAAATAATATTATGAATACTAAAAATGGCTTCTTTCTTATAATACAAAAAATGTATGTGTATATTTTTATGATTTGGTTTTCACTTTAAGTCCAAATGGTCATAAGACTCGATGAGGTGTTTAAAGGTCTAAAACAGCCTGAATGCTTGAATAGAAAGATCAATAAGGTTTATAATTAGAATTAGATGTATGTCAATCACTCGTCCAATTTTTCAGACAAGCTATATAATTGTACGAGAAGAAAATAAACTAAATGTTTTTTTTTTAATACTGTATTTTTTATAAGCATTCATAAATTGATTTAAATTGTTTGTATATCCTGGCAATGCATTTTAATTAATTAAACTATTCTTTTTGTGTGTTGAGAAATATTGATTTTATTTTGTGTATAAATTTGATTGATATATTATTATAGACAGTGAAAAAGTTTAAGTGTATTATATTTAGCCGACGACATGCATGCAAACAAACAATCACTTATGATAATTTGTGTCCTGGAAGCGGTTTGAAATCAGGAGTCGCAGTCTGTGCGTTTTGCAGGGTCGGCAATGCGGGGGCGGGGGGCTAGTCGTGACCCTCGTTGGGCCGCGTGCGGACCCCCTGACCTCTGCGGACCGAGCGTGCAAGTTCACCATTATAATGATAACGGTATGGACGGATTGGGAAAATAGTACTATTCATAACTAACCAAAGTTATATTCATTGTCAAGTCATGTGATTACTATTAATACTCTAATCGTCAAGCGAGTTTTCGTTTTAAATCATACAATTCTCTCTGAGTCTGAAATCAACTGATGAACGAAATTTGACGAAGAATGGTAGCACCATATTTCTTGCAATACGTCAGATGTCGATAATTCATTGAAAGGCTTTTGTAACTCAAAAGTTTATCTGATGCAGCCTATTACGTACACATATTTGGAGTTTATAATTAATATATTGTATAAAGATGAGGAATAGGAAAATGAGTGAAGAGTTGAAGATCCACTATCCATCTTCCGGAAAACGATAATAAATAAAAGACCCAGATATTATCTTTGATAATATATTACTTTATATGCAAAATTCCTCAGTTTAATTTATAGCAATTTGCTACCAAGAATATACAAATTAACGTAAAAAATATTAAATTATATATTATTTCATATATGTTAAAAAAAGTGATTTATCATGCAGATTTATCCAACACTAAACAACTACCTATCTTGTGCAATATTTAAATGAGATTTATAGTGACTGAAAATTCTCGGTAACACCAATTATTCAGTGTACCAAAGATTAAAATCTAAAACAAACGTGCCAATAAAAAAAAAACTAAAAATCAACATTATAAAAAGGAATAATTAATTAACTTTTTTTCTCGCCACAGTTTAATAATTGATCAGCCACGATTTGGTTTTTTTAAATTTATTTTATCAACCGTCAATTATTTCGAGAACCACTGTGCAGGAGAAGAAGAAAAAAACAAATTAATTCATTTTTCATAGAGGATACCTCTTGAACCTCATACAGATTGGTCGATTAGTTTTTTAAAAAATGTTCGATACTGCCGAGTGCATTAAATTACGTACTGGTATTTAAGTAGGTTTTTTAAATCTTTTTTTCAAACAGCGTTTTTGAACAAATGCAATGTCATCAATGCGTTTTGATTAAGAAATAAGATTAAGCTTATAAATGAATCATAGCAGCTTACTCATTAATCTTATAATATGATAAATAAATTCATTTTATAAAGCTATAGAAAAATAATAAAAATAATGTTTCAAAACAAAAAGAGTAAGTCAGCTTGTGAGATAACTTATTTATTTGTTATTGACATACGTTATTTGACTTTTGATTTATTTATATATAAAAAATATTAAAAACTTTTTTAATTATTATTTATGAATAAATTATTATTTATATATAGTGTACACCAAATGAGTAGGCATACATTTTAATTATCATATCTTCGAAAGGCAGAATTATGAGTACAAGATTTTTTTTGAAATTTTATATAAATTGGAAACAATATTTCAAAAATAAAAATGTTTCAGTGAGACTAACAGTATAAATCGCAGATGCTTTACAAAAATATAGTATATGTTTATGTATTTAAGACTAACTGATACTTTTTTTAAAGTGTCAGTTAGTCTTAGTCAGTTTTGTGTTCACAAGTATAACTGTACTTTTGAGATATCGAAATATTTTTAAATGCACAATTATTATTACCAAAAAAATCTTCAGAGTTAAAATTTGTAATAGTTTTTTTTTTTTTACCAATCGTTATTTTGGATTTATTCTCAAGTGACGTGTGAAAACGATAACTTATATGCATGAATTTCATTATTATAATTATAATATAATCGATAAGTTTCTTTAATTTTATTTGCTGATTTGGTCCTGTGTTCCCCGTGAGCCCTTCCCCGCTCCAGCTCTGCGGACAGCAGAGAGTCACGGAGGCAACGCAATCGTGATATTTCCGATCGCACACTTCGTGAACTCCAATTTTTTTTTTTTATTCTCATTTTGTATTTTGATTTTTCAAATATATACATCTTATGTATATTTATTTACCTCCGTCACTTTTGCTATGACAAAAAGGACGTGGCCATACAGACTTCATGTTACCCTATATCATTGCCTTTTTACATTTTTAACGCAATCAAACGATTTTTTGAACCAATTAAAATGGCATCTGTCTTGGCTTGAATATTTGGATTAAATGTTCATTATCACGCCTTAATTTTAAAAGGACGGAAGTGAAATTAAGACAATAAACATCTTTCATTCTTATCAACAATGAAATACCAACACAATAATGTGTCAAAAATAAATAATTCAATACAAACTCAAATTGATTTAAAAATAATACAGTGTTCTTTTTATGGGTCATTGTTTTTTTAACGAAGCAAAATATATGAGCATTTCAAAATGCATGTAAGTAAAAAGATAATTTTAGTGACATGCTGAACTATGTTGGTCTTGGAAATGCGGGGACTTTATTCTCAAATGATTATAAAAATAATTGTAAAATAAAACTACCAACTAATCCAGTGGACTTCACAAACCACCAAGCCTAACATTTGATAAAATATATTTTTTTGTATATAAGCTTTAAGACACTGGTACGTCTGCTTTTGACTCGTTTCGTAATCTTAATCGAAAATGAAGAAGCCAAAATCCTGATGGGTTTCGATGCCTTTGGCCGAGCTTCCGTGAGCGGTCAACCGTTAGTCTCGAACAGGGACTGCAGTACCGGACGAATATATCGATTCCGGTATTTCACATGAAATAACGACATGGTTAATATTAAAACAGAATAAATCAATAAAGGGACATAGATATTTCATGCTGATTAATTACAAAAAAATATTTAGTCTACGCATGAAAATTAGCTTTAGCTATTTGGTTGCTAAATCCTACATACCTATCATGTATATCACTTGCTTCTCTCTCTTTGACAAGATTATTAAAAGAATATCCAATACATTTTCAACAGTCGGTAGGTTGTTGTCCAAAAGGTACAGTATATTTCAACGGTATTGAATACACTTTACATATAAATTGTTAATGTTAAGGGTGTAAAAATTAACTATGCTGTACATTTACACTGTGATAATTTTTTGTGAAATATGGTAGTAAAATATTAAGAAGATTCATTATAAAAGTTTTAACGCAGATGCTTTTTTGCTTAGCCACTTCGTTTAGGTAATATAAAGTAGTATAATGTTCCACGTGGAATGTAAAGGAGAGTCGAGAATATCTGGAAGCTCGTATCCAAATTCATCGAATGCCTCAAAATTGAGCATGGCCAAGATCAATTAAAGATAGCCCATTAGGCCCGTAAGATGTCAAGCAACATCAAACAGCTCTGCTTGATAGACATTAATCTCGAGATAATTCCACATACGTATTTATGATTCGTTAATTTGTTAAAGAAATACCATTAGAATGTTGTGAAAAAATTGCAATCTATTTAAGTTCTACAAAAACTATAACATACACAGATTATAGCTATTTTGGCTTATGCTCCCATATAGTTCTGATGAGGGCTTAAGCCAAAATAGCTATCAACTATATACCTTAAAAATTTCAATAAATATCATTATGGTTACTTTATGATGTTGATATTTCGTGTTTTAAGAAAAACAATCTAAATAACGGAATCCCGGTTTTGTTTATTCCGGAAGTGTAACCCTATATTCTCGACTAGCATCTTTTTCTACGGCGACCGAGTGTTTAAATAATTGACGCTTTCAGTGTTATTAATAGGTAGCCGATGAGTACATATTATGAGTATTTTTTTCTTTACATGATGTTAAAGATTACTCCAGCGAAGCTCAAAACGTGTTGAAGCGATACATACATTTTAACTAACTACTTACAAGTCTTCAGTTAATTATATAATTAATTGTCTTAACTCTATTACCACCGCATAAATGTGTTAACTAAAGCAAATAGATAAAAATTAAGATTTACGGCATTACCTAAATATTTCCTGCGATGGTCATATCGAAAATCCAGATTTAGTTTCGTATTTAGAAAACTCTTTCGGATATTGATTTAGCCGTCCCTTCTCAGTACCATTATATCCATAATAATGCCAATCATAAAATTTTGTGAAATTCAATTCTTTAACACTGGATATTTTGGTGACTAAGGGAAAAATAGACTTCGGTGTGATACATAAAATACTCAATTTTAAATCAAAAATCTTGTGAAACTAAGTGCTTACTTTCTTTATAACCGTGTTAGAAACTCTCAGAAATCAAAGTGTTAAAAATATGAATATCAAACTACTATCGATTACGTAATAAAGCTTAAGGAAAGCTTAAAATTTTATAGATTTTAAGATAATAGCTTTTGCGACACCACGCAGTCTTCGGAAAAACGAATTTTGTAAAGAGACTGAGACAATCATCTTTTCTTTTCAAGCGATTTAAGTATTCCTTCAATATTGAACCAGCTTCTGTGAACAAAACTGTGCCCTTATGGTCATATTGTCTACACTTGAATGCTGACAAGATCAACAACAACTATGTTTTTGTCAATTTCGAATTGATCTCGAAGTAATTATATTTTTATTCACTTTAATAATTATATTTAAAAGTCATTTTTTCATCACTCAACGTAAATCGTACAACCTTCTAATGGATGTATTTCAGTATATGGACAGAAATGATTTGTATAGAGCAAGAAAAGTATTTTTTAATATTAACCGCGTCACTACACCGTATTTCATACTATCGCATAGGTGAAGAGGATTTTTAGACATCAAAAAGGAACAATGCCTAAAAATAAAATCAATAAATCATCTGAAAAAAGCTGTTCGTACTGGACTCAAAGCTATGAGATTCGTCACGGAAATCACCGACGTTAACCTCTCCACTATGAAACCGACATATTGTAGTAAGTTATTTAATATGATAACTTATACTGAAAATAAATTTTGTTACAAAGATAATAAAATATAATTGTGATAATTTAACAACTGTAACTATTTTTTATCTGTAATAATCGAATAAATGATTCAGGGAACTATATAATATATTATCAGTCAAAAATTATTTATATGTTATGATATTTACAGCCCCCAATTTGAGTACCAAACATAATATTACACATTTATAGTAACATATCTGTATTTGTAAATATTATTGACGTAGAAATGTGTGCGTGAGATTTAAAAGGTTAACCAGTTGATGGTAGGTACCAACAAAATAATCAATCACAAACGCATTTGTAAAAAAAACGTATCAGACTCGTCTGACGTTTCATTTTAATACAAATCCACTCAACTTTTTACTAAATTTCTTTTCAACGCACTTTCGAAGATGTGAGGCGTATTTCGCTCTCAGGTCGTGAGTAATGCTTATTTATTATTACCTCCTTACAGATGTATTAAACATGAGCCATTTAAAAGGTTAAATACATATCATCATCAGCAGTATCGACTGCAATTTTGTAGCGTATCAAATTTCAATTTTACGTCGTTATATCAAATATGCTAGCACTGGACAATACTAAACGCATTTAAAATAATAAAAACACATTTTTTACTACTTATTTCTACAAATATATTTTTTGATCAGGACCGACTTATTATCAATCGGCATTACCAACTAATAGAATACAAATTACAAGCAAGTCTACTTATACAAAAATTTTGAGTTAAAGCGATGTGCGAAACTGGTCCTGATCAAAAAAATTATTGTGGAAATAAGTACTAAGAAATGTGTTTTTATTATTTAAAATATCACACCACTCCATCAAGAAGTGACAGTTAACACCGTAAAAGTGAATACTTAACTTGTTTGTCTGTCTTTGGTTCGTAGCAGACATTTGTATGATTTAGTTTTTAATTAAGTACATAGATATGTACGTATGTGTGAAGGTATATTCCTTCTCATGAATATCATAATATAATCAATAAAGATTGATTGAACGACTTCATTACAAAATTTCTATATATATAAAAGCATTCATTAAGAATCAATCGTAGTATTTCACATCATTTCACATAATATGAGTTTTGTTTTTGAATAAATTGACTTTCAATACATTATTTTGTTCATAGTATGCCGATGTTAAGTATCTTATATGGACGATCAATTAAATATTCTGGTAGAAATAGGCTACGAGAGAATTGCTTGTAAATCAATCGCTATATCTCTCTTTTTAAGTGCGATGAAGATACACTTCTATGTCAGAAAAGACTACTAGTTTATTGCTATCCTATGGGCAGAAAATTGTTAAAATATTATTTGTTAAATACATGAATTACTGCATTTTCGTCCTCATAAAATAAGTTTATTTTCATGTCGAAAGATATAAGTCAACAAGAAAGTTCATACAGATTTAATAGATATCATATTATCGGACGTATCGCAGATTCAGAGACACCAAAATAAGAAAAAAGGTTTTGTCTTATAATTAAGTAAAATGCGATGAAAAGAATAAACTGAAAAAAAATAATAGTAACCTGAACTTGAAAGAGCAATTAATGTGAGATAAAAACTTTGAGTTTCACTCAGTTTCTCAAAAAAATATTTTATTATCCATAAATTGTTAGCCATTTTCAAATTTATTGCTGGCGTTGGCATGAAAACAAAAATATTACACTAAAACGGTTTCACTCGTAGAATAATCTTCAATATTTTATTGCTAAATTTACGTTACTATTAAAATTTCATAAACCATATCGGTTTGCGAGATGCACTGGTTTAAAATCTGATGGCCATCTCGCAGTTAGAACATTTAAAACTTCACATTATACGAGCATAAATTTTTATTTAGACTCTCCTGTCTAAATATTTATGTTTTTTATTATTATTATTACGTCTAACCCTTTCACGCTGTGTAGTTATTTTGATACAATTAATATATTTACTATCAATATTGGTCGACGTCAGTAAAATGAGTCAATTAAAATATAAAATACACTTTATGTATGTATTTAAAAGGAAACCTCTTCGTTCTCAAACAAGATGGATGGAAATAGTATATTTTTTTCCATGAGAACGTTGGGAATCTGGAGCAGAATAAAATATTATATATATTCGGAATAAAAATATTGGAAGATGCTTGAGGAGGCCAAAATTCGTATCGGATTGTAGCGCTGAAAAGAAAATTATTTTTAATCATATATTTTATTTTCTATCAGAACCTAGCCTCAATAATGTGTTATTATACTTATCTTACAACTTACTACAAATACCGTTCAAGCAATGATTAAATAGGTCACGCCCACTCAAGTAGTGGATAATAGTATTGGTATCCTAATGGGGCTTATTTCAACGTAAGTTATTTTTTTAACAAACTGCTTATAATTCAATTGGCTCGCTAAAGATTGTGGATGGATAAAACAAGGATAGGCCAAATAGTTGGCTATTGGCTCTCATTTCTTTTCGATTTTAGAATCGATTCCTTCCAACTGAAATACATAAATCGATTAATGATTTTTTTTAACCTGTCCACTACAGTCACCCCAGCACGTGCTAGAGTACCTTAGCCAAAATGAACTAACTACACCATTCGAGCTTGATCTGATAACCAATATTTTTTTTCCAGTAAATAACAACTCGTCTTATCAGTTCTGGCGATAGCATGCTGCCGAAATAGCTATGTGATTTTTGAAACAACACAATTAGCCATTATCTTTCGCAATGCATTTTAATCAATTAAAACTAGATCATTTGTCAAAATCATTTATTTTGTAATGGATTTTATTATAACACGAGGAAAAAATTGTTGATAGCTATTTCGGCTTACTCCCTCCCTCCCTCCTCAAAACTTTTGAAATATTTTTTCATATGAGAGAGTCATTTTTATCAAATTAATAGTAGTTAAAATGAATCCAAGTATCAATTTACCACGGACAATTAACAATTAATTAAATAAATATATAACTAATATATGTATCTGCATAGTTTACTGATTGTAAGTTAGAGAGCGTTTGTATAAGAGATTTCTTGAAGCTTAGAGTATGAAAGATTCAAATTTTATCTAATTTAGTAGTAAATTCATATATATGCTTATTATGTTGTATAAAACTTTTATGACTATAATAAATCGTTTAGATTTAATCTATGTGTTAACTCATTGAAAAAAAGACATTCGATGGAACAACTTATTCCTTTGAAACTGTATTAAAATATATTTAGCTCAGTATTTGATAATTTAATCGGATTCGTGTAACTGGGCATCGACGGGTCAAAAAAGCCGGGCACGATTCTTAAGCAACTTCTAGATCTATCAAACTCCAATCCCAATGATAAATGCTATCAACTTTATCGCGAAGGCAAATAAAAAATAATAAATAACAAATAAATTACTAACGGCCAATGAAGATCTGACATACAAAGGTGGATTGTATAATAACAGCATATCATTTTGACTGTGATACATAATTATATATGATTTACTATTACAAATAAATCATTATGTAAAAAAAGCGCTTATAGATTTTCGTGTCATAATTGTCAATCTTAATACATTGGCCAGAAGATATCCAATGTGCATGATTATAGATAATCTGGGATAATTTAGACCATATTACCGCTGATGGCGATTTCAAACAAACCAAAAGTTGTTGAATACATGGCGCGTTGATTTACGTCGTGAGCTTTGGTTACGAATCTTTCAAGATAGAATCCTAGTTCGGATAGTTTTACAAATTGTCTATTTTCAATCTAATGTTTTTTTTTAATATTGATGTTTGGGATATCCTCAAGGTGGCTCAGCAGGGAACGGGCTATTAACAAGCAACTTTAGTAAAATATATATTATATGTTTAACTAATGTAAGATGAGGCCCTTTTCATGTGTTTTGTGGAGTTAGAAATTTATTAGAATATTTTTGCTTATGAAAAAAGCGATGGACTTGTCACTCGTAGGTGTACAGTCACTATAATAACAAATTTATCATTGGTTTTATTTATCGTGGTATTACATCATCTTGATACAGAAGCAAATCATTTTTTTTTGTCTAAATAGTTTAAAAGGACCATTTTTGGCAAAAAATATAAAAAAATACAATCACTTTGATTTAATTGATTTTGAGAGGAAGAATACATGGGCTTTTTTGTTGTGCTATTAAGTGATTAAATATCATTAATTTATGATATCGACTGAAGTTGCAAAGATGGAATTTCAATATCAAATTTGAATTGCTACAACTTTGTACGATTCCACATGTTTTGTCACTATGTTAGGTCAGTTCTGTTGCATCCGAGTGATAATGAATGTGAATGCCTGAAGATGCCGAAAGGCGAAACCCGGGTCGTTAGTGACAAAATATGTGGAATCGTGTAAAGTTGTAACAATTCAAAATTTTAAATCATTAAAATGACCGAGTGAGTTTAAGTAAAGCACCAAAAACAATACCTAAAAAGGGATTATAATTTAGTATTTTTTTTTGTACTGAGACTATAAAATTGTATTCATTTTCACATATATGCGATTATCATTAAGTATTTTAATATATACGATAGACGGATATCGTATTTGGCAAGACAGTAAAAGATCATTTTGTAAGTAATCTGGTTCATCAAGAAATCTTCTCATTTATATTTTGACAGTGCGTTCGATAGTAAAGTAACTACATTTCGGATGAGTAAATATTTTTTTTTTATTTTAAAGTAATAAAAAAATGTCTTAAAAAGTATCTTCTCTGTGTGAGACCTTGTGATCAATTTAAAGAAGGTAATCATAATATGTGTGGAGATGATTTTGTTTGTTTATTTATCTCTAAAAAGGTGACGAATAACGTTGATCGAGAACAAAATATTTTTTGGTATATATTGCAAGTTAGATTGATAATATTTTTTTTATTTTAATGGCTATCTAACTATACGTGACACGTGTACCACAGAAATAGCGCCAAAATCTAAAATATTACATATTTGTGTAAAATTAATTATATATACGTTAAAAACCGATCTATTTATCTATTTGAACTGAAAAAATACGAGACAATTTATTTCTACTAATAATGAAGCAATGTAATAAATTATAATACAAGTTCTAATTTTAAAAAAAATACATAAGTAACGTCTCGAGCTACTTGCAACACAAAGGCATATTTATCCAACTTATATCAGCAACCTATATAGCTGACAATACCGCTTGAATATGCAAACACTGTGAAAAATTATCAATATATTTTATTATTATTAGCTAAAAAAATTGATAAAAAAGATAAATGGTTAGAAGCTATTTCGGGTTACACCTTCATCAGATCTATATGAGGACATAAATCGAGATATGTATATGTGGAATCGTACAAAGTTATAACAATTCAAATTTGATATTGAAATTCCATCAAGCACCTTCAGTCGATAAGTTATATTGACGCTGTATATCTGACTTGTTTGCAGTCGAAACTATTCATTAACCGATCACCCACATCATCAGGCAAAGTAAAGAATTAAATGATTTTATTACAAAATTTAAAAATTCCTGATTACACTATAGCATTTTTGTAACATTTTTATATTTCGTTTGATATTTTTTCCCTATAAATCCATAATGAAAAATCGACTACTATTACAATAAAATGATATATTGATAATTATTAAAATATCATGTACAGATGAATATCGTAATAATAAAATCAATACTTATTAGAGTTATTTCAGATATATATTTGAATCCTATTTTAAACATTCGTGTTTGAGTTAATTGTTGTACTGAAGTATAGCATAACTTGTGCAGATAACGGTCAAAAACTTTCTTAGCTTCAGCGAATTATTTTTGAAATATTTATTATTTGAACATCTTTATGTGACTTAGCAGGGAACGGGTTAAGCGATCAACTGACTAACAGACATATTCTAACATCAAGCTCGTTTCCTCAACCTGTGAGATCAATCCAGATTTCGTTGATCAATTCCAAAAAGAGTTCATACGCTGCCAAAAGAAAGAGGACGTGATATATAAAAAAAAATCGTATTAAATTTAATTATAGGTATATTCTTGATTTCCAAAATCTTTTTTTTTTATCTCTTACAACAAAAAAAATGTGTAATCGCTTTTATTGAGGATAAATAACGTGTTTTATTATTATAGGTAGTGGGCAGGCGGGCATAAAATCTTTACTCAGCGCCATGTTTTATTTATTTGTTCACGAATATATTGAACTCCATAATTATGAATGAGATTTACTAGATTAAAATTATCTCCAAGGGGTCATCGAGTACACGTGTAGCATTAAATAATTGCCAGTACTAAATATTTAATATATATTATAAATAAAAGTATAAGAAGTAATTTGGTTTACTAAAAACTAAAAGCCATTAACTGATCGTTTACATTCTACAAGTGTTACTACAGTTAAATTAATTATACACCTGACGATTTCTCGAACACCCGTATACTGAGCCTCGATATGAAAAACGTGTATCTTATGTGAGGGTTGAAATTGTGTTAATTCTTCAAAAACAATGTGACAGATAATGTTAAATCAGAGCTTTATTACGCTGGTCAGTTACGGGGATATCACATTTTTAGTACGTATTTCCACAACATATTTTTTTATCGGGACCGGTTTCGCTCATCACGAGCATTACCAACTAATAATAAGCACTAAAAATGTGTTTTTATTATTTAAAATATGATGCCTTTCCATCGAGGAGTGACAGTTAACACCTTATAAGTGATCAATTCTTATCGCCTGATGTCGAAAAGCGATACCCGAATCGTACATATATGATTGAAAATCAGGAATAATAATAATAAATTCTTTTTAATACTATCTCTATAGTATATTTTTGATTAAGAGCTATTAAAAAATATATTTTGTGAAATATTACTAAAACTGTGTATTTAAATTAATATGCTTTTCCTCCAAGGAGTCACATTTAACACATTAAATGTGTTATTACGTTAGGTTACCGTTTTCGCTTCTCCTTTGGATGACTTACACTCAAACTAGAATAAGACGTTTCACAAAACGTTAACTTCAATTTTCGGTAGCCATACTTGATAAAATAACAACTTTAACGTTTATATTATTCACATACGAAATATAAAATAATAACTCAATAGAAGAATACGGCCGGTAATAACTTTCAAATTATTATAACCATAAAACAACAGACACAAGAAGATGTTCTTTGAAAACAATGGAATCTATAAAATCATTATTGTATCGTATTAAATGTTATGTATGTAACAATGAAATTTGAGCTCTGTTCCAACCTAAAACATTTTTTTAATCGAAACCAGTAAATAAAATTCATAAGTATTCAACATTTATATTTTGTAATGTAAAACTACAGAAACGCTTTGCAATATAGCAGATCGGTTGTTTCGGTTACAATTTTTTTTAATGCGAATGTATGTGGCTATTTTTTAATGTAATGAGTGTATCTAATGTGTGACTTTCATCATTGTTACTAACGAATCGGAAAATTTGATAGAAATAAAAATATTAAAACCGGTAATCAATATAAATTTCTTGTCAGACTGTGATACTTATTTTTTTCGGTGTATCTGAGATGTTCGGCATCAAAATCAGTTTTGAATACAATAGCACATATTTCACGAATTCCATTGCGTACGTATAAGTAGTACTTTTTTTTAAATTTCATGCTTATTTGGAGGAAACAGAAAATTTTACAATCAAACTAACATCAATGCTTTAAATGAAATAAGAACCTGTAGAGTTTTTGATAAGCACATATTGAATTTATTAGTTTAAAAGGAATGCTATAGGATTTATATGTGAACCATATGTATAGGCACAGTAATAATTTCTTCAAATAATAAAATTTTCGTGAAATGAGATTCAGTGTCAATTTTGAGTTGTTACAACTTTGTACAATTCCACATGTTTTGTCATTCACGACCCGGGTTTCATGTTTCGGCATCTTCAGGAATAACTGACAGACTGAACAGAAAAGTCAGTTATATTGCATCCGTATGATAGAATCCCTAAAGATGCCGAATCGCACAAAGTTGTAACAACTCAAATTCGATATTGAAACGTCAACCAACTTCAGACGATATCAGAAATGAGGATAAGTATATTTTATTTTAAAATGAAAAAGCCATGGAAATCTTCTATAGCCATATGGAAGTCAGTGTAATTATATCAATATTATTTTTTATTAACGCAATAATGAGGTACGTAAAAGGAAAAATGGTAAAAATAATGCAAATGAATGGTTTACATGTACTACAGTTTAAACGAATAAAATTGTAAATCATCATATCGCTCATGTTTTCTAGATCAGTGTTTAAATTATTAATACAGGGGTCATCATCATCATCATCATAAATTTCGGATAACATCGTTATCCTCTTCTTCTGTCATGACTGAGCCAAATTTTTTGAAATGGCGGTAACACTCCAAAGAAGTCAATGTACATACTGCCTTAATACATATATAAAGAAATCTTTATTCCTAGATACGAATAGTTGATATCTGATTATATTATTAATAATAGAGTGTTTACGAGATCCAATATCTCTATTTTAATGTACAGCCAGCCTAATAGAACTTGCAAATTTAATAAGAGGTATAATTTATCAAATAGCATCGTAGTACCAATTAAAAAAATAATAGTTTTGCTTTATTATCTGACACCTCATTCCAGTATGAACTTTGGTAGCTTTAATTAGGATCTTCCGTTACAATTGGGCCTATGTCGTTTTGCACCAATCATTGACCGCTAGCCCTCAAAGTTCTCAGATATCGAATCCATCCAGTAATTGATCTTCCAATGTTCTGCATTTTCACCAGAATGAACAATTTATGGATATTGAATGCCTGAAAATGTCGAAATGCGAAACCCGGATCGATAGTGACAAAACATGTGGAATCGTACAAAGTTTTAACAGTTCAAGTTTGAGAATGGACAATATCAAACGTTTTGTATGTTTCCAATCATCATACTAACATTTTTGTCTACAACCAAGAAGTGGATTTTTTAAAAGATTGTTTTTTATTCTTAGTATTCTTTTTGGTGCTTCTATATTTCTTACCTGCCTATTTCTAGAATTCTAGCCTGCCTATTTGTACAGGTGACTTAGCATGTTTTCTAATTGAAATAAAAACAACCATTTTAATATTCCATAGGGTTTCGCAAAATATGTTATATTTAATAAAATCCATTTCTTTAAGTTTTCTTTATAAATTTTAAGATTGTAATAATCAATGCAAATGCATAATGTAACAAATAAAAATATGTTACAATGCCCTCAAAATAATACAAATACACCCATTCCTTTTTTTACGCGAATTCGATCATACGCGATTTTTTTGGACGGCACCGTTACATTTTTTTACGCGCTTCACTCGTTTTTACGCGATTTTTCCCCCAAATTTGTTTTAAAGAAGAAATTCATATATATGTTAGACATGTACGTTTCATTATGTGTGTGTATTTTTAAAACTTAATTTTGTACAGTATTCCTTTTTTTTAAATTCACATACAATTGCCAAATGTTGACAAGTGTATTAGATATTATGCGAATTTATGTTTTAGGGTGTGTAAAGGAATATGCAATTGTGTAAAATCATGGAATGTGTGTCCGCTCTTAAACTTGTTTATACAAAATGCATTTATTAAATTCGTTGAATAGCACTTTTCTCGGCCATAAATTTTTCCACTTTGAATTATTATGTCAAATAAATGCCCTCCGATGACGTCCAAATATTTTAAATGTTGATAAATAAATGCGAACCCAAGATAAAAATACTACTCGAAGTAAAAAGCATTTAAAAATAAAATAATTTACACTTGCATGAGTATTTAAAAAAGACAGTTTTAACTTGGCTTTCATACATATTCCGGTATACAAGAGTCCGAGCAAAATTCAGATTCATACAAAATTCAATACTTTCGTTCAAAAAATCGCAAACGATTACATTTCGCAACAGAAAGTGACGAATAATTAAGACGCAGCGAATAATTCATACAAGTGAAAAAAAAAAAATTTATAGTCTCATATCTGTATAAGTTACATAGACATGAAAATATATTATTTTTTATGCACGAATTTTAAAAAGCAAATTTTGGTTTTTCATACGTTTCTGGTAATTTTTCACGCAATATTTTGATTTTTGGAACCAAATTGTCAAATTATATGAAAGTTGTGATTTTTTTACGCGATTTTTTTTACGCGCTGTTTTCTGGAACCAATGTATCGCGTAAAAAAGGACTGGGTGTATGCTTATAAAACTTAATACAGTTTTTCTCAATAAGAACCATCAAAAACAGTTATATTTATGTGGAAAATAAATAATGTAAAATACAATTGTTTAAACTTATTCACAATTATCATTTTGCTTTCTAAAATTACAACTCACGCAGTGTCTCGGCTATTTTAGATGCCCTATATTTTTTTTCTTTTTTTTAACCCTACGACCGTGAAAAGGTGAAACTCTTTCTTGGAGTTTTCGCTTTGGGAGTACTCAAGTATCAATCGCTTTCTAGTTGCAGCTTTATTATTATATTTTGAAATATTGCTTGAAGTTTCATAGAGGCAGTACGAAAAAAACCTTTTTTCTTCATTTCTTATTTAAATACTGTTAGTAAAAAATCAACAACTTTTAGGCAAGGACATGTATTTTTTAATCATTAAAATTTAAAAAAAATGTTTATGTAGATGAAAGTCGTTTAATTTTTTTATGATAAGCCGCTGATTCAGGTACTTAACCGTTTGACAGTCGCCAGTTATTTTTTTAAGTGATGAACTACAAAGAATTACAAATATGATAATCCGTTTTTTACCAATGGGTTTTATTTCTTACTGCTTACATTTAAAAAAAAAATTAACTTTATTTCATACATCTTGCAAATATACACCTGCTTTTCTATCAATTTTGTTTTTAAGCGCAATATTTATTTTTAAACAAAATTTGCCTTCATTAATGTTATGAGTTTTTTTTTAACTGTTTTGTATTATATGTTACAATATGCTTACAATTTTTTGCGCAGAAAATTATGTGCGTCCTAAAACATTATCCATAATATGTTTCAAACATCATCGGCCATAAAATTTACACAAACTTCATCAATTTAAAATAAATGTCTTTATTTATATGATTTTGGATAAAATATGTAAACACAACTTAACAATTATTTTATTAGACAGTTTCTTACCGACTAATTTTGACTATCGCTTTTTATTTGAGTACCGTACCTTGGGTCGTGACCTCAGTACTGAATTCTCATTCTCTTCCATATTTCTGTACCCTACCTCGTCACACCGTCTGGCCTGTTTTATTAAGAAACATATTTGAAAACCATGATCACTTTACCGCGTTTTTTTGAAACAGTAGTTTTCAAAAAAACGTTCCAATAAAACGAATTCTTCTTTTCAAATCTTTATGTATAAATATTATGTCGATAGTAATTTAATAAAAATTATAAATCCATATATCGCCAATTATACATGCTGACAGAATAATAAAATATTTTCATTGTTTTACAATAATCCTTTAAAAATACTATAATATATAAAGTAACGAAAAAACAAAGGTGATTGACCATTTTTCACATAGCAACCGTTTGATAAATAGAAAAAAATACTATTCTAATGATGTTATTTGAGAAATTACTACGAATGAGCGATTGCTATTATTTTTCATCTCCTATTATTTTTTATTTTATTTAAAAATAAATATAACTTTCTTATATAACAAATTTATTTTCAACGTGGAAATAATAATTAAACGAGCGTATTTTAAAAAGGGTATTTATCGATTGAATTTTTATTTCAAACGAAATTGACACAATAATCCTTTCCGTAACCCGCTTAATATCAAATGACGCATTGTAAGATTTGTGCATTTCTATAGCAACAAATACAAAACGTGTTTCGTAAAATTTATACGACTGTCTAAATTTACATCTAGGTAAGATTATCCCAGATTGTTAAATTTCAAACAAATTTCTACGCCTTTTTAATATACAATAGATGAAATATAAGTTTTTTGTTACCTGACATAATTCAGATATTTAGTAGGTAATATTATACATATTTATTTTATTTTGGCCTAATGTAAAGCTGCATAATATACCTTTATATCAACTATAATAATCTTTATATCAGCTTTATGAACAGAAATATATTCACATGTATTGTTATATTCATTTACTGTGGAAATAAAATACATATATATGTCCTTATAGCTAACGTCAATGCACCATGTATTCAATGTTTATATCATATTTTTTAAATAAATATTTGCTTTCAATATAAAAATATGATTTTCTAATGGAAGTACCCTTATAATAAAAAATCAACTTAAAATAGTTTGATTTCAATTTCCTTATCACTATTTTTCTGAAGAGAGGAAAAAGGAACGATAAAACTAATAACTATTCGATTAACTAGATAATCGCTCTCACAAGGTCGTATTTTTTAGATAGGATAGACTTTTTAAAAACGTGAAGCATATGGCTTTTTCAATCTAAACTGTTTGTTACGTAGTTTCTTGGTATCAATCTTTTAGAAAATCCTACGAGTATACCAGTAAGGCTAGGATAAGATGTGTGGTTAGCTAATCACACTTAACATAGCCCAAATTTTAAGATAGGAAACATTTCTGAGTTATCATAAACGTTCATTTCTTGGACAAGAAATCCATATATAATATTGATTTGAAAAGGTGAATACCTATGTCTTCGAAAACTGAAGCTATTAACATAGCCCGGTGCAAATTTTATAAATCATTATTTTAATCTAACATCTTATTTAAAATATATAATTTTCAATTCTAATTTCAAAGAGCGCTGCCTCACCTTCTATCAATCGCCGTCTATTTTTTTAAATTCATAATTTATGCATACTATTTTTCACGCTGAGTGCTCTTAAGTAATGACAATAGAAAACCTTTTCGGTTTTTATTTCATTTTATTACACTATTTACAAATTAGTTATTCGTACCTTATACGTGTGTTACAACAACAAAAAATATGTTCAAAATAAACTCATGTTATAAATTAACAAAAATTAACACAACAGTAAAAGGTAGTCATAAAACCGTGTTAAAAATAAATTCGAACCCAGAATAAGAAGTTAAGAGAATGATTTGTTGCCAACGTAAAGGTGTACTAAAAACTGTAAAAACAAAGAAAAATTACACGTGTTTGATTACAGCGGTTCATTAAACCTTTAAATTTGCCAAATTATTCAAATAAACCCATAAACCACTCACATAAACGCCTTTTTATGGCGGTTTATCAAAATTTAGAATCTCTAGTGTAACTTTACACTACAGTGATAATGCAAAGTTCTATTACAAATGCAAAACTATACAACCAGCTTTACAGCCGTCATTCACAATAATAACTCAATTATACACCACAGTTTTATACTTTTGGTTATATATTATGTCTTATGTTTACAAGATTAAGTAAAGTGTAAAAAAATATTGTAATTCTATTGGAATTCCAAAACTTTTCCTGCAATAGAACACTTTGTCAATTTGAAACTCAACAAAAAGTTTATGATATCGACTGAAGGTGCTTGATGGAACTTCAATATTAAATTTGAATTGTTGCAACTTTGTACGATTCCATATGTCTTGTCACAAACGACCAGGGTTTCGCCCTTCGGTATCTTCAGGTATTCCATCGCATGGATGTAACATAACTTCTGTTCTGTTCAGTCAGTTCTGTTGCATCCGTGCGATGGAATACCTGAAGATGCCGAAGGGCGAAACCCAGGTCGTTTGTGATAAGACATGGAATCGTACAAAGTTGCAACAATTCAAACTCAACAAAAGGTGTTTTTTTTGTATGTCATTTAAGAAGACCTATCAATTTAAAAAAAATGTAATAGCTTCTTATAATTACACAAAATTTGCTTGTTTTCGCGCAAGAATCATTTCTGACAAAGTCGCATAAAAATTCTCCTATGACATCATTGAATTTTATAACTAAATAAGAGTACCTTATTTTCCTGATAAAGAATAAAACTATTTGATGTAGTCAATTATTGCATTATAAAATAACATTTTTAGCAGAAAACATTACTTGGTGATAGATTTTTTCCTCCAATCACTAGTAATTAATATGTAATTATCAGTATCAATAATAAGTACCATCATTATTCGTTTCTTGCGTCCTTCCTACATATAGATAAAAGAGAACATATGCTTTCTTTATCTTTAAGTAGAGAATTGTATTATTATCATTGTTAACTTTAATATGAAAAATCTTACGATACAGCTAATTTAAAGATGTGAACGAAACACATCTTAATGGAATAACAAACTTATCAAGTTATAGTGGACATAAGTTGTTTGGTCTTCCAAAGTTTAGAACCAGTCTGCCAATGGGGATGCCAATGGTAAGAGCATTAACAACGTTCAACAGTACTGCTTCGGTTGTCGACATATTCAATGCAAAGGAAAGTAAGTATTAAAATAGATTTTTCATAAGCTTGCTTGCTTGATTTTCTTGCTATACTTATTTTTAGATTTGTTGTTAATTTTCATTTATTTACAAGATTTAATGCTTAAATAGTTTGACGTTGCAAAAGCAATAAACTTATAATTTGTATTATTTTTTGTAACGTGTATTTACCAAATAAATAAATAAACAATCAATTTTAATGATTTAACGATTGACTTTGCAGCATACAAAATCATTTCAATTTCCACGGATCATAGTTTGAGAAACTCAGTTTTAGATATATACTAATATAAAAAGTATTTTTATGTTTGGATGCACTCGTTAGGAATTTAATATGTGTAAATAATTTGTTATAATTAAGAATTAATTAATTTTAATTTACTATGTAACATGAGCCATATCCAAAAGGCATAAATTATTTTACATTGGTGATTATGTTTATACAAAAGAATTAATCAAAAGCGTTTTTTGTGTCCGTAGTGAAGTATACTGAAAACATGGAACTGTTATAAGTTAAATACCGAAACCCACATTTCCGAACACAAACACAAAACAACCGGTCCAAAACAGATAAAATTCATATAATATTTTGAAAACGAAATATTAGTGTAATGTCACTAGTTATGGGAATCACCAGTTAAAATACAGTTATATTCCGATTTTTTAATGTTGCCCATACCCCTTTTACCCAATGTTACAAAAGATCAAATGAATACGTTGGTGTCGAGTTGATTTAGTAGTTTACCTCGATCTGTGCAGTGTAGCATTAATGTAGTGCGTGCGCGTTTTTTCTTATGTTGACAAAAAAAATGATTTAAATTTAAAATATGAATAGTAAAAAATGAATTTCAAATACATCTACCACTATATATATAACGCTTTTTTAAGGACAATAGATTTGTCTCAAAAAGAAGCGGCTGTCAACATGAGCATTGTGCGACCAATCTTATCAATACGTTCAAAATATCATTGTAAATTAACACTAATGTAACACGGTGAAAAAAAAATAGCAATGTATTTTAATTCTACAAAATGGTTATTTTTAAGATATAGTTGATAGCTATTTCGGCTCATGCCATCGTCAGAACTATGCTTAAATGAACATTTGCTTATCTATATATAACTGTGTAGAAAAGGTAAAATTTGTTAATCCGCTACGGGAGACCGTTTTGTCTCCGTAATGGACCATCTCCGTGCCATATGTAAATTTATTGATATAGCCGCATTAGTATTTTTTTCACCGTATTATGATGGATTTATACCAAGTGAATGCCACTTCAATCAATAACATTAATGTTAATTATAAAAAATCGTTTATCAATTATAGTATCTAAAGAGAGATTTTAATACATATAATTAGGCGACGTTAATAGTTCATGTAAAGATGGATGAGCCGTGTTAACTTCGGTGTCTATCGAAGCAGAGCAATCACAATAATATTTTACCTAATCGAGAGTAATGCATGAAAATATATGCAAACGTATCCTAGAATATATATTTGTTATCCACGTTTATTATATCATAAAGCAAGGATATTCAAACGCTTATTTATAACCCTCGCCCACTTTTGTATATCTGTTGTAATATTTTTTAATCGCTCACCAGTTCTATAGAAATGATGATTCATTAAATAGTAAATTATATTTACTTTATTTTATATTTTTATATTATATTTTTGAACCCTCTACTGCCCATCATTGAAGCTGGAACGTCAACTAGTGGGTGGTACATGACTACCCCTGTCATTGTGAATAATATTACTTGTTATTACGCGGTTCCGTTTTAACGCGGTCAAGAAAAATGCACCTCGTAATGAATCATTGTTACATGCACAACTTTTAAAATAAATATTTTTAGCATAACAGTATGTGGATCTTTTTTATGCGGATTTTGCGGTAGGCTTTTTTTGATTTAAACTGAAATCATTGCGTTTTTTTTATGTAATGAAACATATCTTTTAAACTTGTGCGAGTTATTTGCCTTTTTTAAGCTGTGTCTGTGTTTTTTTTAAAATATATTATACAATATTACAATGAGCGTAATATGCCTAATCGAACAATTCTCTTAAGCAGGAGGAAAATTATAGAAATTCACTCAATATGAAACACAAAAAAACAAGCCCCATGCTATAGATGTAAAATCTTTAACTAAAATAAATGATTTTTGACTTGTTTTAATACTTCTTTCCGCTAGGCTGCCATTATGAATTTGGCAAGTGATTTTAATGATAACAAAGCTTTGCATTTTTAATACGCACCATTTTATGTTGCACTTAAAATACTCTTTTAGGAATGTTGCAACGTTTTTATTAGGCATAAATGCTTACCGGATAGTATGCTAATAAAAATGAATAACTTCCCCTAATTTTACATAAACAAATCGAAGCATTTAGTTGAAAGTGGTGATAACGCATCTGTACTCTGCTATAAGTCATAAGTGACCGGTGCTTTGGTCGACTCTAACAGGTATGATGTCGAATGTGTAATGATAAAAAATGCAACAATATTTTACTTTATTTACTTGCTACTTCGGTTTTTTTTACCAAAGAAGTAATTAATAGTTATACACGTTTCGTTTATAGCGTACGTTGTTATGAATTCGAACAAAAGTGTATTTTTTTTACTATTTTACTAATGTAAACATTAAAAATGCAAAATAAATCACGAAAATGTCTTATTTACGACGCATTATAAACCATAAACGTTGTTTTTCATTTGATTTAAGATGGCATAAAACTTAATAGTGTATGTGATTTTTTTCTTTGAAAAATAATATATTATTTCGTCCAAACGTTTAATAAGTGAACTTTCTTCTCTCTCTAAAGCATTTCAGTAATATTTACATATATTAAGTTTGAGAAATGTGTACTTGATTGGGATTTGTTAACATAATTTCGTAGTTTATTTTTTACCAGGAGCGGATCGAAAAGTTTGACTAGCACAATGATTTATTATTCAACCCGTGAAGATTCGTAAATACCCTATTAGGTTTATTATTGTAGCCGTAGCATTGTAGATTTGTAAATTACGATAAATCAGGGCTCAAAATGGAGTCGGTTAAAATCCCACCGATTCTAATTTAAATAATCTTGGATGTTTATATTTATTCGTTTTCATAAACATAATTTTATATCCGTGAAAATAAATACGATATTCTACCAGCCAACAAAATAACTATGACAAACTGGCGATTTTTCTTATTTTTCTTCGATAGTTTTATACACCAAAATGATTTTATAAAAATATGTTTTATATATATATATGTTCACAACAGAATCTTAATTAAAGAAATATAAGGAATAAAAAATATACTGGTCATATAATTCAAAGAAGCGAAACACTTTTCAAATGTAGTGATTAAAATTGATAGTTTGAGAGAAAGTGGGAAATTCATACATCACCAACTCTGAGACATAACCTCCATAAACTACTATAACATGAACCTCAATCGTATTTATCCTGTGGTGTTAATAAGAATGCAAGTTACATCAAAGCGCGGTTATATCGAAAAACGAGATGTCACTGGTTTAACTTTTTTTGAGGAGACGTACGGATACTAAGTCCAGTTGTTCCACGCTTAAAACCTACTTCGATTTCTTGTTGCTATTGTTTGAGTTACTTACAGCAAAAGTTTGATAAAATGCAATGCTAATTCCAGCAGTTCGTTATCTTTTTAATGCAATCCGCCCCTGGTTATAGTATTTTCAAGTGTTTCTTTTAGTCAGTTAACCATTTCGAGCGAATAAACTAGACGTTATCTCCAAAACGAGATCATTTTGACTAATTGATATAAATTTTTGTACGAACCAGCAATTATTTTGAGATATTTTCGACTTAGCTAAGATAAGACGAATATTTCTAATGTTTATTATGCTAATTGCTCCAAATAGACCATTCTGCCATACGATTTGATTGCATAAGAGTATTTGAAAGCTATTTACAGCGTCATATAAGTTTTAATTTACGAAAATATTTTTAAATCATAGCGATGTACATGCGCTTATGAAATATTTGAATTAATAAAAAGTGCATACTCTTGAGTAAAATTTAAAATCATTGGGTGAAATCTGAAATCTTCTATAAGATCCTAATTGGGATTCAAATGAATTGCTGTATTAATTTTAAATTTTAAAAAAATACAGCTTATATTCGCAACAAAACATCAACATAAGTTTTTCTTTACCCAGGCTTCGACTTAACTTATGTGCAAGTTGTGCTGTGCACACGGGCGACTGATTTTAGAGTGCCAAAAAATACGCAAATTAATACACGGAGAAAAAGCATATTATATTGTTTAACCAGTTCGTTTTAGCTTACTCGTTTGATTTCCTTGTCAATCTTAAATGGTTATTATTTTGTATTAATTATGTAGATTACATAAACCATAAACTAATGAATAGTAACATGTATTGAATAAATAAATACTTCGACTGCATATTCAAATAAAATAAAAAAAATATTGTTTTCAAATGTTGTTTTATCAAAATCAGAACCGGTTTTTCTCATCTTACGCTTGAGGACTATTAACTGATTTACTACATTTAAAAAAAAGAATAAATAATAATGTTTAAATACAAAAATCGTGTTTGTAATCATTCATCCATTTTGAATGACTCAAGTCTGCTTTTTCGTTGTAACGTATCTCAGTAAGTTAGGCCTAACTTTATTTGTGTAGTGAAAAAGGTCATTTTAATCTTGCCTAATATCAAAACTCCTTCAATAGAAACATAAAAAAATGCAGTTCTTTTCCCCTTCTTTTACTTCTGTCTGCTTGCAATAAAATTGTTCTCAAATTGTTATTTTTACTGTTATGACATGTGATTCGTAACGAAACAGCGTAGGAAGTCGCAAAAAAACATGTAATGACATTTTATCCCAATGTAAAAACCACACACCGGTTTATATGCGAGTGGGTTAGTCTGTCTGGTGCATTTTCAGGTATCTATTATTTGAAGAATCAAAGTAACTCTTCTTACTTTCGATGTAAAATTTCATATTGATATTACCATTAATATAATATACACAATAGGGAATGATAAAAAATTTCGAACCAGTTGAAAAACTAAGTCACTACGATCAAAAATTAGCTTGGTGACGAACGTTTATTAATGTCTGGAATATTTTTAGATAAACGTTTCTTTACCGTATTTATTACGTGAAATAATTTTAATATTTAACATAATTATGAGTAAAAGTTTAGAGATTAAGAGAGATTATTTATTTAAAATTATTATTAAGTTAATTGTCACTTCTTCGACGAAAAAAGTTTTATTCATATAATAAAAAAATTGTGCTTAGTAGTGTAGTTAATAATGCTCATAATAACCAAAAAAACAGTCCTAATTTCGATAGTATAAATTTGTAAAAATAGTAGTAAAGCGTTGTGTTATTATTCAGAAACAATCTTTTGATATAAATGTATTTCTAAATGATCCAAAAATTGATAGTACATAAAAAAACGTTTTTTAATATTCATTTTTTTAATTGCGTTTCAGGAATTCTTTTCTTTCAGTCCGAAAAGATTGTTTTAGAACGATTTGCCAGTAACATACGAAAAAAACCAGAAAATGTTCAATTGATCGTTTTACAAAAAAAAAAACTACCAGATGTTAGTTAAATTAAAGAGGATTTTGTAAGGTTTTGTTACACGAGTCAATTCCGTCGTTTGTGGTATAGAAAAAGAAATCTTCATAAAAAGACCAAGGTTTACGTCAAATCATTCTGATATTAAATTTATCCTAAGGACATGGCTTTAGTACCTCGTTTCATTGGCTTATAAAATACATCGATTTGAATAGTAATACTTTATCAATAGCTTATATATAATAGAATAACAGTAAAACCAATCTGTAAAAAACTAGAATAACTAAATAATGATCAGTACTGATTTAAATTTTGTTATAAGGATTGAGAAATAAATGGGAATTGTGTGTCAATATTTCGTCTAGTTTATCATCATATATCAATGATCTCCAGGCACAAAACTGTTTAATGTCAATCATTATCACAGAGAATATTATTAAAATGAATATTTTTTTAATCAATGTATCATTAACTCACTGACTGATAAGGTCCATACTGTTGAGAGTACTGACTGCGATGTATTAACACTCAATACTTATATGATAATTTATGGTATTGACCGAAGGTGCTAGATGGGATTTAAATATGAAATTTTAACAATACAAAATTTCTTTGATTCCTATGGATTCGCCTTTCGGCTTCTTCACGTATTCTATCACATAGAAGTGCTAATGACAAAATGTGAGGAATCGTACAAAGAGTACGTAAACAGTGTTCAACTTTCGCGTACAAGCTAATTCCGTTATCAAGACATGGTCTGATTTCTGTTCAGAAAGTTTATTAAACTGAGGTTTTTTAGTTAATATTTGATACTGCAATACTCTTTCCCACCCAATTCATTAGGGGAAGGGTTGAATATTTAGTTAACATGATATATCATCGATCCAATTTAGAACAACAATATACGATATAGATCAAACAACTAATACAACGATTTCAACAGTCCGGTCCATCTAGGTTGAAGTAATAGTTTTATGGATTGATTGTGGCGTTTTAGATATGTTTAAATTGGGAAAAGTTAACATAAAAAAGCAATGTAAAAAACATTTACTTTGTCTTTAAATATTGAATTATATTTTTTTATTTATATTATAAAATAAGATAAATCAAATCATTAAATTCTTACATGATATCTGAAACATTTCCACGCGCAATTAGAATTTCTTTGTACAAAGATTACATAAGTATAACAAGTTTTTTTCAATACAACTGTTTTAGGTAGGGATTGCATTACCGGTTTACCGATTAACCGGTAAATGGCTCAAAATGCACCGACGGTAGTTACCGGTAAATTGAAAATTTACCATTTTGTACCGGAAATGTTTTTATCGCGAATTGAAGCCAGATACAGGCATATTATAACAAATTTTTCTTACGATATATGCATGAGGGAGTGAAAAGTTTTTTTTCAACTCCGGCAACATTGATTAAAAAAAATTACTTGTCACACTGGTGTCATCTGTCATCGTAATCGCGGTCACCGTGACGTCCACTGCGGGCTGCAGCTGATTCTAGTTTTTAAGGGACAGATCGCGAAGAAAATTCGTATTTAGGTACATATTCAACTATGTTTTCATTATACCAAAGAAAATAACCATTTATTAATAAACTCTACGATCCAATACATTGTTTTTTTTAATTATGCATTCATATTGATAGATACAAATTATGCATACATGTATAATATATATATATATATATACTACACCAATAAGTAAATGGATAATCTCATAGTTTAGCGTATGAACTTCTTACAGGCAGGTAAACCAAATATTACATAGTCGTAATTAAAATTAATCAATCTTTGTGTGGCAAATAATAAAAAGTCGGATTTACTTAAAAAGTACATTTAAAACATATACATATTCACATGAAACATATTTAAAGTACATTTTATGACATCAATATTCACCTGAAATGTTTTTTAAATTATTTATGTTTTAATCCAGGATACAATTTTTAGCGAAAGTAGCCACGTACAGTTATACTTTGATGATTTAATCCAAATCTATTTGTTTTTTCATTTACCGGTAAATTACCGGTAACAGGTGAAATTATTTACCGTTTACCGGTTATTGAAATTTGACGGTAAATTGCAATCCCTAGCTTTAGGTTAGTAATTAGCTGTGTAGTTAGACTATATATATATAACAATGTCGTAATAAAAAAGATATTTATGAACCACTTCAGTGACTGGTGAAAGTTTCTTTTATTTCCAATATCGTTCAAATATATATGTACAGATATTGTATTTTCCAAAAGCAAACCACATTTTTTACGCTTTTATGCGTTGGGTAAACTTTTCAAGTCGCAATGCCACGGTAATAAACACAGTAAGGGCCGGTCTAATAGAAATATAGCAATAAAAAGAGCGGCATTACCCGGGGACCTGAAATTCGCGAAAACAAATAAACACCCCTCATAAAAGCAAATGGCCGCCTCACGTGTTGGACACATAACGCACGGAATGGCGGATCACGGCTTTATATTTGGCGGGAAAACTGAAATCAACGCAATACGTACGTGTATGTATGCAGGTGTGTAGTTCTGCGAATATGTTTGTTACACATAGATCACTTTCATCATCATCAATTTTAAATTAACGAAAAGGCACTACATGTTGAACGAATTTTTGGCACAGTGTCTATATGTAAACATATAGCACGATAAACATATGTAACTTTAGTACACGATTGGTTGTACTGCATATGTAAATAGTGAATGATAAATACACAGTGTATATTATGGTGCTTCATTTTATTTTACACCACAAGTAGAAGTATATTTGACTTTACTAAAATGTCAGAGATCATGTGTTTTAATTTGAAGTATACATAACATTATTACCCTAATTTTACATCTATTAAAAGGTCTTTACAATCGCCTAAAATTGATCAAGATTTTGAAACTTTATCCCAATGATTAATATCAAATTGGAGCATTAATTACGAGTTTAAGACCATCGTAATGTGTGAACATCGTTGCAACAATGCATGATTCAACTTAAGTTATCTAAGTTTTGGACAAGCTGAAGAAAAACTGCAGACTAAAATAAATGGAAATCAAATAAAATGGCTCTGTTACCAGCGGATTGAAGATAGTTAAGTGAGTAGGCAAGCAATATACGATATACTTACGTTTTAGTATCTTATCAAATATAAAAAGTCACAAACCACGCAATACGGAATAAAATAACTAATCCCAAGTGCTAATAAAAAATATTTTATTTTCGGTTAACACCGAGTAAAACATTCATTTTTATTAAAAACGATAACAGTACAAGAACGACTTGTTCGCTTCGAGCGGTTACTAAGCCCCATACTACGACTGAACGATTCCAAGTCCAGGATTCTTGTATGATTAAAAAAAGCTCGGTTGGTAGCACTGGTGTTGAATATTTCATATATTATATGTACGTATCGCTTACCGTAAAAATTGTTATTTTCATCAATATTCTTGATTGTAACACTGAAAATAAAATTGTTTTAATAGGGAAAACGGCCAATTGTGTTTATTGGGCGATAATTGTTCATAAACTAAATATACAATTGTACCCTGATCTTACGACCCCGAATAACTTGTTTATTTTATTTACATAATTCCAGTAATACTCTCACAATGACAATGTAAAACTATTCTGTATTTATCAATTCATCTTTCGCCTAAATATTTTGATCTTAAATTAAATATTTTCGCGTTTAACTGGCTTCGTTGAATATTTCCTATAATAAATTTATTCATTTAAAGATAAAAATAAATCAGTTGTTACAATGGTCAGCGAACTTGAAAGCTCTTTGTTACAATAAATTTATCAAACTACAACGAAACAACACGGAAAATAAATAGCAATGGATTTTAGTTCTACAATTTTTTTATAAGATATAGTTGATAGCTATTTCGGCTGACCATCGTCAAAACTAATTCAGATTAGTTTTGACGATGGCGTGAGCCAAACTAGATATCAACTATATCTTATAAAAAAATTGTAGAACTAAAATACATTGCTATTTTTCCACCGCGTTATAATGGAGTCCTACTAAGTAAATTCCAATTCAATCAAAACAACGAAACACTTCAGTGTGAAGTAATAATTTCACATTTTTATATCATTAATATTAGGACCCCGACGTCGCTTATTGTATGTATATATGTGTTAATTTAATATTAATATTTTAAATATAATGCCAAGAAGTGACAGTTAGCAACATAAAAGAGAAACGACTTTATTTTAAGATCTTATAAAAAATTAATATTATGAAGTGAGAGAAAAATAGTTGTTTTTCAGAGACTTGTGGCGTAGAATCAAGATTTCATTGGGAGTCGAAAAAATTTGGGATACACCATGATACATTTAAATGGCGGATAATATGTATATTGTTTGAGTTGAAGAACATATGAATTTCGCAACTATGTACTAACGAAATCCAATATTTGTGCACGATGTCATACTACTCGTTTCATTAAAAATAATATTAATTCCGGTTTGAAAGCGACTTACGCTTAGTTTGAGCAGTTTCAGTAACAACATAATCGTGAGAAAAAATACTTATTTTACTCTTCACGTTTCCAATAAGAAGTGTTTCGCAAACTGTTCCGAAATCAAGCAGCAACAGACAA
Organism: Himalopsyche japonica; assembly: GCA_028555115.1. NCBI lineage: Eukaryota > Metazoa > Arthropoda > Insecta > Trichoptera > Rhyacophilidae > Himalopsyche > Himalopsyche japonica. The sequence continues at coordinate 539,618 of JAHFWJ010000616.1, forward strand.
TTTGCGAATCCCTGTCACATGATATTACTTCATATAAATTTCTATAACATTAGAATAGTCAGAGTCAACGCTCAATGCCCTTTAACCTCCCAGTCACATTCTCGTGGCTGCTTTTTATGGGGCGATTTTTGGTGGGTGGGGTGAAATTTTCCCAAATTCAGCGACGGTTTAGAGGGAAATCGCCTACGCACGTGAAAAAGGATTCCGTGACGCTTTTCACGGCCACTGGCTTTTGAATACGAGATGGTGCGTATTTTTGAGCTGCGTACCCTTTGAATATGTGCTTTTTTATTTTTCCACTTTTCTCAGGGCTGGCTTAAGATCTTCAGACGCCCAAAGCACATAACTTTTACGTACACCCAGTCCTTTTTTACGCGATACATTGGTTCCAGAAAAAGGCGCGTAAAAAATGATTTTACGCAAAATGCATTATATTTCTTTACACGCCCTAAAACATAAATTCGCATAAAATCCGATACACTTGTCAACATTTTGCAATCATTGATATTGTCAAATTGTTTCTGATTTTTTTTGAGATAAGTATAGAACTGGCCTGCATATGGGGATACCACCGATTAGAGCACCTACGATTTTCAATCACTTTATTTCGGATGACGACATATCCAATATGAAAGACAGTGAGTTAAGGCTAATTCTATTTTTATATGTATTTATGTTAAGTAGATTTTGTCTGACCAACTCGGTTGAGTACGTTTCCAGTTTCCAATGAAAATAAAAAGTTAATAAATTTAAGATAAAACTATACAATTTATTATGTCGACTGAAGGTGCTTGATGGAATTTCAATATCAAATTTGAATCGTTACAACTTTGTACGATTCCACATGCTTTGTCACTAACGACCCGGATTTCGCCTTTCGGCATCTTCAGACATTCTATCACACGGATGCCACAGGGAATCCTACAAAGATGTAATAATTCAAATTTGATAAAACAATACTTCAAAAAAAAATGAAACTACTTTATGTTTATCACGTAAGAGCGTCCAAAGTTGCTTTTAAGTACTAAACCAGCCCTGAATTGATCATATATATTTAAAGTTAGTATATGAACACCGCCGGCTTGGAACTATTATTTTTTTTGTGTGAAAACATATTTGAAAATATCTACATTTATGATGTATGCTTAAATTTTACAGTGTGTATCATACCTAATCATTTTCTTGAGATTCTTAGTTTCGTTAATTTTTCAAAATGTACATAGCATAAAATTATCGTAAACATCATTTGTCGCGGAGAAAAAATTATGTAACTTAAAACATAAAATAGATCAACTTTTAAATCTACACGGATGTGTTATATTTGATCGAAGCGTCATCAATTTTGATTTTATTTGAGCTTGACAAATAGCAAAGGTAGAAGTATTTTTAAAGCCAATTAGTATCCCATTTATTATTGTAAAAAATATTTTTTCTCATAAAGAGCCGAAGCATTTTGACACGGGTGTGAATCGCAACTGTAGTTAGCCAACTCCCTCGCATCTCAAAACTTTTTCTTTCAGAATAGAATATGTCATTTTTACTTTTCTCACGAAGAACAAATGCCAATCAACTATTATTCAAATATATTTTGTTATGCTTCTGGAAAATCGAATATTGAAATAAAATTTATTAAGTATGAAAAAATCGGTTCTCCTCGTTAACCGTAAATCCTCTAAAACAGCTATTATTAAGTCAAAGGATTTCAAATGTTTATTGATTGAATTGGCATTCACTTGGTAAAACTCCATTATAACATGGTGAAAAAAATAGCAATGTATTTTAGTTCTACAAAATTATTTTTTTAAGATACGGTTGATAGCTATTTCGGCTCACGCATCGTCAGAACTATGCTTAAACGAAGATTTGCTTATCTATATATAGTTGTGTAGAAAAGGTACACAATACATCTTTTCTCCTGTTTTAACGACCTAGTTTGTTTCTTGCTCGCAATAAAACTAAAAATTGTAAATGAAACTAAAAAGGCGGCTATATCAATAAGTTTACATATGGCACGGAAATGGTCTTTTACGGAAACAAAGCAGCCCCCTGTAGAAGGGTGAGCAATGGCGATCGACATATATTGGTTTCTTTATTAGTTTAAGCATAGTTCTGACGATAGCGTGAGCCGAAATAGCTATCAACTATATCTTAAAAAAGTAATTTTGTAGAACTAAAATATATCACTATTTTTTTCACCGTGTTATTTCAAATGTTATTCGAATTTACTAACTACAGAGAAGATAATTGAATAATTTATATTTGGTTTTCTGACAAACGAAAACTACATCACAAAATTCCGCAAGCAATGTCATTTTAAAGATATTTTAATTATTCGAAGCTAATTATTATAAAAACTGCTTTAGGTAAATTTATTTAGCACGTCATTTATTTCGTAGAGTAATAGCTCAAACATAGTGCATATATATATAATATGTTACAATCAAGAGAGTAATATTTGAATGGTGATATAATTTGATTAAACTTCATAGAGCTGAACTCTGCAGACTTTGAAACTGGATTTCAGTCCTTAATAACTCTCAAAAACCTTAAGGCCGAATCATTATTATAAAGAAAGTCAAACGAGGTAATTTTATTATTTACTCTTACCAAATTTCAGAGTTCATGCCTATTGGACTTTAAACCTGTGGTTTTGCTATTACAACGCAAACTATTTTTAAGTCACATTATTGCTAGTTGTCAGTATATCAAGCAATTAATTGTATTATAGATAAACAAATAAAAACATCTCGTCTTAAAAAAAATAGAAGTCATCCTTCATTTTAAATAAACAGTAAATGATAACTTCTTTAAAGAAATGCATGAATTGGTAGTACGTCTGATATTTTTCAATATATCATTATAACGTATGACACGAAATACCTCTTACGAACTCAAATTACATAACGATTATATGATTTTCTTCACTAATATTTTTCAATATTCTCATTACACTTGCTGCGAACTAACATAAGTAGTGTGAAATTTCGCCAAGCGTATCGCCGAAATTCAAATATAACGAAGGCTATATTGCTTTTAGATATGTGACTACGGAATGTATTTAAATGTAATGATGAATAATGTTTACTGTTAATATACGAAAGATTTTTTCGCATGAAATTTTATACCTGCTGTTTCATCCGGGAATATAAAGTGACTTGATTTTTTTGTCTTTCTCTTGTGAATACCGTTAAAAATATCACAAAGGCTTTCGGTAAAATGTGCGTGGAATATGTTTATAAAATTTACTAAGCATTTCAGTGCTTCCTAAGGGTATCTATTTCATTTGCCACGTGTCTTTTGTTCAGAGAATATTTTTAATAAATTCTAAAAACTGTGGTTATTTTTATCAAATTTTAATTTTTTGCTTATTTTATTGCACGTCCAACTACAAATGCTAGTTGGACGTGCATTATATAATATTGAATAAAAGAATGTGTGAATTTGATTTAGTTTACTATAATTAGTAAAATTATTTTTGCAGCATGTTGTAACATTAATTGTACAAGGCGTTTTTTGTGATTCACAAAAAAAATAGAGATCCATCGTATTTTATTTAAAATTTAAGAATATGTACATATTTTGAGTAATCACTTAACCATTTACACATTCACGTCGCTATTTGGCTGTAACATTTAAGCTTATCGGGTTCTGCTCAGCATCAAACGGTTAATATTTTGTTTCATATACTTTAGTCAGGCTTTAAAATTTATCGTTCATTACATATTGCGAGAAATCATTTATAGTGAATGTATGTATTTATAAAAAATAGTTAATAACTAAACAGTAATCAAATTTCAATTGTTACAACTTTGCACGATTCCATATGTTTTGTCACTAACGACCCGGGTTTCGCCTTTCGGTATATTCAGGCATTCTATCACACGGATGCAACAGAACAAACAACAACAAGGTAGTGACAAAACATGCGGTATCGTACAAACTTGTAACAATTAAAATTTGATATTGAAATTTCATCAAGCACCTTCAGTCGATATCATAAATTATAACAAGTAATCAATGCGATGAGACAGGAAATATACATATTCTATGTTCAGAAATGGTATATTCTATTTATAATATGTGCTTGCTGGCAGATATTTGTTAGTGTATGTCTTCATAGCTCAATAATAGAGCCTCATCTTTTGGAGTCACATCCGCTGAACCCCCTTCGGCAAGAAATAAAGGCAACTGATTTAGCCATTACTCGATTTGGTTACTGCCGATTTGTGTGTGAATCCCACATTTATTTTCATGCTCTCTTTCAACGACGCCATTGGCAGTGGGGTGGTATGACAAAAGCTCGTTCAATATGTAAGAATTTTCTTTTAAATTCTCTATCGAGTTCATTTCAATCATAATTGATAGTTTACACTGGAAATACTAAATAGGAACTTATCGCTTTTCTCAATACGTGTGAAAATCAGATGAAATCAATCAACGTGTTTTTAAGCATATTTTAAAAATAATTAATTTTAATATAGAAGATTCCTTCACTTCCGTCCATTTCCATATTAATCAATTTGAAAATTGCTTCCACTTCCTGTTAGAGTCTTTAAACGGGCTGTTCAATATAGTCTTAGTTCATTTTTAGACTTTTCTAAATTTGTTCTCTTCTATTTTATGACACATAGTCAGAACGAAATTATCATTTGTGTTCTTCAAACGAATAAATGTGTGTATTACTCGGTTTCACCTTGGTAGTATTAAACTTCCAAATGAAAATAATGAAAATAATAATATCGTATCTCCATCCCAAATACCTCATGTAACATAGAGAGAATATTGTTCAACATTTTTAAAACTACGTTCATTATTTCTATACTTATTAAAGTTATTCTACAAGAATCACTTGTTAATCAGTTCCTCAGTCTCTCCTCAACGACAACAGTAGGAGTATATCTTTAGAGTCATATCATTACTAAAACTCTTTCCACTTGACTACGGACCCAACAGAAAAAAAATTGTATAAATGACGATTATATTGAAAATAAAAAAATATTAAATTGATTCTATTTCCGTTCTTACGCCATTTGGCTAGAAACTTTTGGACCTTATTTGTACAATGCTATGTAGACATTTCGTCTAGCACGCCTTTCTTGAAAGCGCTACTGGTTATGGACTAAAAGACTTTGCAGTAGCTTTTTTATGGCAGATAAAAAGGGATATTTTTTTCTAAGAGAAGCCAGATTTTGAATACAGTGTTTTTTACAGCCATAAAAGCAGTGCAAGGCGGTTCGTTATGACGTATAAATCATAATACTCATTGCATAAAAGAATGATAAGCGATCGTAATACGGTTGTCAAAGAGTTTTCAGTACAATATACGGTGTGATAGAAGATTTAACAAGTCTTCTTCCACACTTTTCGTTCTTTATTATCTTTAAATGGTATAACAGCAAATTGATGTTAAATTTGAATCATTCAAACCCTGTTCACTTTCATATGTTTTATCACTTACAATCCGGTTTTATCTTTCGACATTTTAGATCGATAGATGCAATAGTCTATCAACAGTTTGCATTGCTTATATGTATATGAAAGCAATTACAAAAAATATAGACCCTAATTGTAGATCATATGTTGATTATGTCACCATAATCCACGTATTTAAAATAAGTTCCTGTCTCTAAAAATATCAAGTTTATATTTTAATGGTAGTTCATTAGTGTGAAAAACGTTAAAATAAATTCATTGGATTGTATTAATTAAAATATTTCTTCTGCCAAACTGTAACGTCATTTTAATCGAATCAGTAGATTGGTAAAAAAATGATTGATAATATTTTTAACTTTTCTTCTTAAGGTATATGTTTCATAATCATTGTTGTGTGTAAACGATAAAAATTGTTCATCAATCAGTTCTAGTGTATCCTTATAATGGAATGCCAAAAGGCGAAACCTGACTCGTGTGTGACAAATCATGTGGAAGCGTTCAGAGTTTGAAAAATGTGTATTTAATAATGAAATTTCATCTCTACATCCTGAGTCATTATTAAAAGAAAACCATATTGAAATTAATTTTCAACTCAATGACTAAGTGGTTGACAATCTTAGGCAAATTTGTTGAACGATTTGTTCAACATTGTATAAAGAATATTAGTTCTATAATAAAATTTATTGAAAATGAATAATTTATTTTTCAATTGAATTGATATTGAAAATGATGAATAATACACCGTAATTTAAAAATATTACTTCTTGATTATTTTAATATTTGTACAATAGTGTGTAAATACAATTTATTTTTAATCATTTTGCCTGGAGCGGAGTTATAACAAAATATCTCAAGAAAAATCTCCGCTCCAAAACTCAGAATAAAAGTAGATATTTCAAAAACCTTGCATTAGACAGACATATTGCTGACCACCAGTGCTTGTTTATTGGTATATATCTGTGATTTAAATAAATGTTCCACTTTCACTTCAATGAGACACACCAAAATAAAAATGAGAAATATTACACATTGCTTTTCTAATGGTTGAATTCAATTTCGGTAAACTATGCTGAAATTTTCCCAACAAAAATGCCGTGTCAGTGAAATCTCAAAGCAGGTATTTCTTTAGCGATGTGTGCCATTTGCAAAAAGAAAAAGAAGAAAAAGTAGGAAATAAACTCGGACACAGAAAACACATATTCTATAATATAACTTCACATTTGAATAAAAGAAGTTTGTCACTTTTTACTGCGTTTTCCAGCCCTTTGCGTTTATGGCCGAAACAACTGCCACTGTGGAGTAAGGGACGCGCTACAAGTCTTGCCATATAATAATCAATTATGCAATTAAAATTACATTATTCTATACTAGTATTGACATCTGACGAACTTATTTCTGAAATATTTACACATATTTAAAGTAATATGCCACCGCCAAATACGAAATCGATAAAAACGATTAACGGACGTATATAATATTGAAGTTCTTATTAAAATAAGTCATACAAACTAAAACAGAGCAACAAATCCCTCCTCCTTCACGTACCAAAAAATCTATTGCACATATTTTTGTGATAGCTGTTAAGCTAACACCAGACAACACTATAATTAAACTAAATCTAGCTCAGTCTGATGTACTGCTTTAGAAGAGAGATGAAAATTTCACGAGCATATGTATCGCTGTTACAGTAAAATTTGTCACGAAGTATATTAATTACAAACAAATAAAATTGATGGCCGCATTTGAAATTCGTCTTTTCAATTGATAAAAACTTAATAAATAAATGAAATTACTCTATAGGTATTTCGGTAATTGTATGTAAGCAAACAGATTCGAATTACTATTTTATCATTTTCAACATATTTTTGTGTTTCTGTGTCACAACGTTACATTTACTCCAAATAATCAATCATCAATTTTATATTATTTAAGAAGAAAGACATTCGATAAAAAGTGAAGTGATTGTCAACTAACATAAAGCCAGCATTTGAGTATCAATGATTTTTTTTTGACTTTACTTATTTTCTTTTTGATTATAATACTGCTGACATTATAGTTTTCAAAGGAATGTCATTCTTTTTTGAATTGATATTTCTTAGGCTGATATTCCCCCTCTATCTTCTGCACCGTCTATGAGAAATATAATGTACTGAATTGCGTCAGTAGAAAATGGCAATGACTAAACAAGCAGCCCCGAATGAAAATCTTCGCCACTCGGAAAACTGGTTGGGTCCTTCCGAACAATACTTCTGGGACATGTATGACAAACAAAAAGGACTCGGCCAATTTTTTATATGAAACTTTTTGGCCCGCCCCTAGCATTGTTTGTAAGGAAAGCAAACAAACTTATCTTCACAGATCTAGAAAGTAAAATATTTTTCCCTTACAGGAACATTTTTTTACAACAAAATTTCCTTTCAAAGGAAAAAATGTTGACCTTGGTAGAGTTTCCAGATATGTTTTAATTTCGAGTATTGTTTTACTTTATTTTGAAGAAATTACTATGAAAATAGTTACATTGGTATTAACTTCAGGATAAACTGCGGTTTATAAATAATCAGGCACATCACTTAGTACTATTTTCACAATTGTTTATTTTATCCAGATGAGGACAGTTTTGCTAATCGCGAGCATTATCAACTTATACTATGCGAATGAAAGATAATTTTGAATTGATTATCACAGGCTATACAAAACACATGGTTTATTTATATATTTACTTATTACAACTATACGGTACAAAACTTACATATTATCAATTCATTGCTTTTGCATCGTAATATATTTAAATATAAAGTATTGGAAATTCAACAAATACACAGTAAAACAATCAACAAGGATTGCAAAAAAGTCAACCAAGTAACACGGTGAAAAAATAGCAATGTATTTTAGTTCTACAAAATTATTTTTAACAAATATAGTTGATAGCTATTTCGGCTCACGCCATCGTCAGAACTATCTACTATCTAGAAGATAGTTCTGACGATGGCGTGAGCCGAAATAGCTATCAACTATATTTGTTAAAAATAATTTTGTAGAACTAAAATACATTGCTATTTTTTCACCGTGTTATAATGGAGTTCTACCAAGTGAATGCCAATTCAATCAATCAACCAAGTAAGCTCATGAAATGTCTACTTTAACTGAAAAAATAGCATTCGTCTGAGCTCACTTCCGTCCACATGAAATATGTCAACATCCGAAGCAATACTGTTGAACATTGTTAATGCTCTTACCATTGGCATCCCCATTGGCAGACTGGTTCTACACTTTGGAAGAACAAACAAATTATGTACACGATTTCTTAAAAAACCATCCGGAACATACAAATTGACATTATTAAGGATGGTAGAATTCTCATTTTGGCCTCGAATTAGTCGAAAGAAATATGTGGCTAGATATATTTCTCTTCGATTTTTCAAACTATCAAAAGTGAGCATACCTAAAAGAAAGTCAGTTGGATAAAGCCACGGATAGTATTCATATGCCCTCAAGTAAAGAAGTCTCAAAAATTTCTTCTGAACCTTTTCCACCATAAGGGCATATTTCAAATCTCCTAGGGCTCAAACAATAGACCCACTCTCAAGCCTACTTCGCACTAAGGTATTGTACAATAATATTAAAATTTTAACACCTGAAAAGGCTCTCGTAGTACGTAGGATAAAGCCCAACATTTGCAATGCTTTGTTGCAGGTAGTCCTAATGTGACTAATGGTCCAAGATCTAGTAAAATATTTTATAGGTTACCACATACAATTAAAATATTTCTAAATAAAATAAAATAGTTTATAAACATCTTAATGAATCATTCTTAGCCAAAAATGAAACCAAATTAAAAATCTATTAAGTGTAAATTAAACACAATAACTTAGATCTTATTGAATTGAATCAGTGGATAATTTTCGTAGTAAACGGAACTGGTCCCGAACATCATATTTTATTATCAAAAATATATCTTTCCTATCAAGAAGTAACAGAATGCATAAAGATCGCGAAAAGCAAAACCCGATTTTTTAGTAACAAAACATGTGGAATTATACAAAGTTTCAACAATCCAAATTTGATATTTATATTCCATAAAGATCCTTCAGACGATATCATAAATTAATTACGATTGTGTTATATATTGATGAATATTTTTATCGTTAGTAATGATGTGATATAATATATGTGCATGTAACAACTGTAGGCAACTGTATTCAGAACACACACATTCTAGATAGATGTAAATTATATATCGTATGACACATATTATAGACACAACATACACAAGAAACAAAACATTTAAAAAAAAAATCTACACACATCTATCATTAGTCTGTTTCTGACCAAACGAAAATCAGCGATTTTATGTGTACCGACTAGGGATTGCAATTTACCGTCAAATTTTAATAACCGGTAAACGGTAAATAATTTCACCGCTTACCGGTTTACCTGTAATTTACCGGTAAATGAAAAAAATAAAAAGACATGGATTATATCATTTAAGTATAACTTTACGTGGTTACTTTCACTAAAAATGGTATGCTGGATTGAAACATAAATATTTTAATATACTTTTCAGGTGAATAGTAATGTCATACAATGTACTTTAAATATGTTACAGGTGAATATATGTATGTTGTATATGTACTTTTTAAGAAAATCGGATAATTAACTATTTGCCACACAAAGATTGATTAATTTATATTACGACTATGAAATATTTGGTTTACCTGCCTGTAAGAAATTCATACGCTTAACTATTAGTTTATCCATTAACTTATTGATGTAGTATATATATTTTATAGATGTTTGCATAATTTTTATCTATGAATATAAATTCACAATATTTTTTTTTTTTTTAAATACAATGCATTGGATTATACAGTTAATTAATAAATAGTTATTTGCTTTGATATAATGAAAACATAGTTGAATATGTAGCTAAATACAAATTTTCTTCGCTATCTATCCCATAAAAACTAGAATCAGCTGCAGACTGCAGTGGGCATCACGGTGACCGCGATCGCGATGACAGATGACACCAGTGTGACGAGTAAAAAACTTTTCATCAATGTTGCCGGAATTGAAAGAAAACTTCTCACTCCCTCATGCATCTATCATAATAAAAATTCGTTGTAATATGCTTGTATCTAGCATTATTTCGCGATAAAAATATTTCCGGTAAAAACCGGTAAATTTTTAATTTACCGGTAATTACCGCTGGTGCATTTTGGGCCATTTACCGGCTAAACGGTAATGCAATCCCTAGAACCGACCTATTTTTTTACTTCAATAACATCAATGACACTTTGTTGTGTGGTTTAAAAGATATATTTTATCGGACAAATGTTAAATGTGCTCTGCAAAAACTTGTGATTTAATTAGCCCTAAATGGTTTTTCTTGTCTAAAATCAATAAATATTTATACATAGTAATTTTTTATGCAAAATTTACTGAATAGACATATATATTTCGCACATTAAAACTAATTGGCGAAGAATAACACTTTGGTATATATGTTACTGATAGCTTTTGAAAATACTTGTATCTTTATTGCAAATAACTTGACATATAATATGCCTATACGGCAAAGGGTGTGTTCTCAATGCAACGCCAATTTTCTGTGGTAGTCTTTTCCACCCTTATGTTATATAAAAATTCAATACTAATACATATCTTCATTTTAAATACATACACTCACAGATGTGCAATTTTTTATGGTACCAAATATAAATATGTATACCAGAGATTCCAATCGATTATTCGTTTCTATGATACTCGGATATCGTATTTTTCGAAAATTATTCAGGCTCTTTTTTAATTTAAATGTCATATAGATTGGCATTGTGTTTTGATATGATGTGTTTTCTGTTTAAAAAAAAACTCAGAAGTCGAGTGCTAAAAATAGGTTAATATGATTTATTTTATAAAACAATTGACGCGTTCTAACTAAGTTTTTTTGTGGTTTAAACTAATATGTCAATTATGTACGTATTGACATACATACTCATGAACTATAATAGCTCAGGAAAATTGTAAAAAGCCATTATCGTTTTTGTCAATAAACAATTAATCGTCTATGATATTTTTTCCACAAAGCATACAACGAGTGATCGGTTAACGAACAAATTGGACAACGAATACTATAACGAAAGATTTTTGTGTTCGGACAACGACCATATATTTGGGTATCAAACGAAAACGATCTTTCTGATTCACTTATTCTATCCGTAAAACTAATCGACATACTTTGGATAACGGCACGCTTTTGACTTGGTCCGTGAGGTTATTTCCAGGAAGAAATGAGGTGTGTACAACACTGTACGACGATCGGTTAACGAACAATTCGGATAGCGAGCATAGTTTTGGAAAAAATCGTGTTCGTTAACCGATCACCAACTATATTCCAAAATCTTTCAAATTCGAATATTGGATTTCAGCAAATGTTTTCGACACCACGTAGTTACTGAAAACAAACTAAACTGTAAGTAAATGTATATCATTGGTTATAAAGAAGAATCGATTGAAAAAAAGACTCCCTTGCAATGTAAACGGGGATAAAAAAATCGGTATTTACATCAAAAAAACCTTTATTAGTTTGTTTATTAATATGATGAAAAGCGTGATATTTAAACACTTATCGTGTCAATAAATTATGGTGAAAAACCGAAAATGACAAATAAAAGAAATTAAAAAAAAACACGTTTGTATAGCTGGCTATTAAAAACAACCAATCCAGGGTGAGATACATTAGCGGGAGCATTTGCACGTAATCGCCTACCGCCATTTATAACGTGGTGGCATAATGTGCAGATTTTTTTATCCAACCGGAGGTACGAAGGGGATTCCAGCGAGCCTCGATAGATTTTTTTATGATTGCATGAAAATGCCAAATCCCTGAATATGGTACTGGTAAATGCAATTCAATACAGTGAGACTGAAATAAAAAAGGTATACAAATATGATATTATAATAAAATCTAAATAATTCGAATACTAATTCCACATATAAATGCTTTTAACCATCTGGCAACTAAGGCCTAAACTGTTGAGACGGTTGATGTTTGTTTATTGAGAGTTGATTCTCAGAAAAAAAACATTGATAAAACGTTCATATAAAAGCAAATTTTTGTAATTATATATATCTTGATATTTTAAATAATAAAAACACATTTTTTAATACTTATTTCCACAATATATTCTTAGATCATATCCAGTTTCACTCATCGCGAGCATTATTTTTCTTTTCAGTTGATAATGCTCGCGATGAGCGAAACCGGTCCTGATCAAAAAATATATTGTGGAATTAAGTACTAAAAAATGTGTTTTTATTATTTAAAATGTCACACCTTTCCATCAAGAAGTGACAGCTAACACCTTAAAAGTGATATCCTGCTATATTACAATAAATCATATAGATTAAAACCAACATTATTCAATGAAGTTTTGAACAGTACTGTGCTAGAATATTACTACACAGTTCAGCCCGGAAATATTGAAAGAAAGTTAATAAAGATGTATTAAAAATATTATAACAAAATGTAACGTTTGACATAAATTTTATTTATGAAATTTGAATTGTTGAACTTTTACAATTCCACATATCTTGAAACTAACCCCAATTCCGCTTTTCGGCATCTTCAAGCATTCTACCACATGGATGCAATAGAAATAACATGTTAAACATATGGAATCAAAAGCTTCAAATTTCATTAATACAATCATTGTAAAGCTGAATATTTTGTTATTTTTTTTAATTAATTGTACTTTACGAGTAGCTCGTTATTCAAGCACTTGATTACCACTTTCAAAATTGTAAAGGGTGAGGGTGAGTGAGATAATTGTTCGCCCTGCATGGAGAAGTCGTAAAAAAGGGATGGTTTGTTATATTCATTGCAATGAATATTCACTAAATTATTTTATTGAAATATTATGATTAATATACTCTAAAATATACTCTTGCTTATTGCCAAATGTATTGAATTATATTTATATAACAAGCTATCATAATGTAATATATAAAAACATCTGAGATGTACTATGTTGTCATATCAATGGCTGTAAATACTAGGCTTGCGTGATTAAATCGATCCAGAACTTTTCGTGTACGTCAAACAAACAATTTATTTTATATAATATGTATTAATTTCAAAGAATAAATTAAAATAGAATTGTCCTACATACATATATTCAATAAAAAATATGATTTTTAGAAATCATTATTTATTCGAGTATGCTAAGATGTATGTTTGGTGTGTACACCACGGTAAAAAATAATATGAATTTTCGTTCTACAAAATTTATACGCCCTAATCAGAACATAGTTCTAATTGATTCGAAAGAGCTATCGATTATATACTTTATACATTTTGTAGAACTAAAATACATTGCTATTTTTTTCATCGTGTTAATTTCTATCCAGTAAATAAATATCAGTTCAGACAATACACACTACTTGTTTAAGTACTGGTCCAGTTTTATTTGTCTCATAGCCCTTCTCTTTCGTCGTAAATGATTGAATAGCATACGATAGCATCATTCACTGCTTTTGAAACGCTTGCAAATCGTTTGGATCAGGGACTTGAGCGTTGAACCCAACTAAAAACTATTTCAATCTTATTTTAATATTTAGCCATTTTCTTGATTCGAAATTTGCTTCAGTCGTTCGTTTTTTTTCTGTTCTTCTGTAAAAGTTATTATAATTTGTATTGTAAAATTAAGGTAATAAAAATATAAGTTGTGTAATATTAAAGACTTCTCCTAAAGGATATCCCGATTTCATATTATATAAATATCGATAAAAAGATTCCCAAAGTGTGAGGCTATAAATACACTTTATCTATCCATTTATTGATAGGACGATAGTTAGTAAAATGCGACAGTAGAAGATCGGGTGTGATCGGAAAAGATCGGACGTGAATAAGCCGTTCTATCAAGATGTTGCTCCCATAAAAGTAGAATGCTATCCGCAAAATTGGTCAAACTGCTGAAAAAGAGATAGAAAAGCATCGGGAAAAAGGTTTTCTCGGATTATTACTCACGTAAATTATCTATTGAGAAAACAACTTATCAAAAATTTATTGTCTTGCTAAATATTTTTTTAAGAAATATTGACGAAGGCCATTGAAACGTCCGTTTTCCATTGAAATGAAATGAATGAAACAAATTAACATACATTGCACCTGAAGTTATTTGCATAGGAGACGTAGATTCTAATCAATGATATTTTATTTTCCGTAGTATTACTACATAAATCCAACAAGAGAAGTCGATAGGAATATTATATTTGATTTATAAAAAAATCGACTTCTCGTTGAAAAATAGACAACGAAATGTTTTTGTCTAATGATATAATGCTCGGTAAACGTGAAGTTTTTTCATTTCTTAACCGATCAGAAACTAACGAAAAAATTTTAGAATGAAAACAGTTCTGACCCTATTCTAATATAAGTTGTAAAAAAACTTGTTTGTAAAATAATACTGGTAAATTATCACAATAACATTATATTCGAATATATAGTTTAAATGATTGGATCTCAATTTCATTGAAGTAAATAAAAATTGTGTTAAGTCTTATAATTTCGTTGTCTCTAAAAACATTTATTGTCATTGAAATTTTTGGAAAACTATATTTAGTGGAAAAAGTTACAGATAAAAACTGTGTGGTGCTGCATATATCATGAAATATTTTCATATTATATTGTCTTCGTTTTACCCTAGAAATATATCTGGAATTCAAGATGCATAATTTTCTTATGTTTATTAAAATGTTGTACTATTCTTTTGCCATATTAAAATTGGCATTTAAGCTTATTGTTCATATTGAAATATTAAAAATAAATGTTTACATAAGTAGATAATAATATTTTATTTAAGTCACCAAAAAGGTTTACTATCTCGATTATGATGTCAAGAAATACGAAATCGTAGAGATATTGTAGGGAAAAATGCGTTCGGACTCGAAAGATTTGGGAAAGGCCGAGAAGCAAATAGGCTCGTATGGAAAACGACTCCATTAAGTGAAAATGGCCTGATTTTCAAAACATTTCAATGTTTAACTTCTGTTTTTCGCTTTTATTTTAAAAATAATAACGCCATTCGCGATTTTGTTGATATATTTTAACGTTTCAATTATCTCGTTCTAGTTTGAATAGTATGTTTTATGATTATAAAATATTATTTCCAATACATCTTTTATAAAGCTTAATTCATATTTGTATCTACGCGCTAATTGGTTAAGTGTGATAAAAATCCGAAAGAATAAGTACAATTTTCTCGTTTTAAAGCATACAAGCCACCCGATCGTGCGAGAAAGCACCCCTCTATAAGTCAGTGTCACAGTGAATATTTTTTTTAAATTTATTTTTTTTTTTACTTATAACAACAATTAAAAATTGTAAGTTTATTAATTTCGCAAGCAATGTTTTTTTTTTGTAATTCTGCGTGAAAGAAGGTTGCAAAAGTAATAGCATATAGGGAGTGGAATTCGTTGCTAATATTAAATTAAATACATTATTTACTATTTTTTTTTTAGTGTACTATATTTGAAATTATTTATTTTTCATTAACCCATCCTGTCCGTAAAGTCCAGCGATTAAAAAGTCCTGATACGTGTTTCTTCTAGATCTTAGAGTGTTTATTTTAAATAAAAGTAACAACCACATAAGCAATTTATTATATTAAATTGAACTAAAGGTGTACAATTCTAAAGTAAATAACATATATATATTTGGTTTATATTATATATAAAAATATACTTGTACTATTGGAAAGGGTATAACAGATAGAAGTTATTTCAATGTTGGCAGCGGTGCCTGGCTTCATTATACGGACGTGGCGATGCATGCAAATCCAACACTTGCGTCCACTGAACCGAGAGATCATAATGGCTCAGCAAGGCGACGGGCGCAGTCTCATTGTTTATCCGTATGTGAAATTATCGAACCGAGCGATTGGAATGGGTAATAATTGTCGCGCGCTCCGCTGCATTTTGTTTTCTATGCAAAGTAGATTTTTCAAAAAAGCTTCGTTTTGTGTGAGGATTTTTATTGAAAATAAAAATATATACAATATTTAAAGAATACTGCAAGGACGATTTTCTACCACAACTGATTCTTTCAATATTTGAATTTCGAATATCGGATAACATTCTAAAAAAAATAACTTCCATTTCCGAAAAATACGTTGGATTTATTTTTAAGGAGTCATAAATATCACTTTCACAAGAGAAACAGGTTAATTTGATCATTTAAGTATCTCTTGCAACACATAAAGAATCAATATTCCACTGTACTAATATTATTAATTAAATAATAAATGATATCGACTGAAGGTGTTTGATGGAATTTCAATATCAGATTTGAATTGTTATTATTTAATTTATTTTTAAATTTGTTATTATTATATTTTTTTTTAGCTGTAATTTACTGGTTGCCTTGGGGAAACTGTTTTCCCGTAATTATTAACTTTGGTATATAGACGATGCTAACTGTTTATTTTACGTCAGTTCTGTTGCATCCGTATGATAGAATGCCCGAAGATGCCGAAAGGCGAAAGCCGGGTCGTTAGTGACAAAACATTTGGAATCGTACAAAGTTGCAACAATTTAAAAAAAAATATTTTTTAAATGTTTGGTCAAACATCCGAACGTATGCAGTCAACGTATTTTGTCTATAGCCGATGACTATCTGATCCACGTATCCGGTATTTTGAGCTACGGACGCTAAGAACGATATGTTGGATTTCGGTACCTAATAGGTTAAAAAATATCATTATCAGGCAACTTTTTGATACTATACTCTAAAAGTTTTTCTGAGTACATATATTGAAGCTTGATTGACAAGAGCTGTTATAAAGACTAGTATCTACAATATTCAAATGAACCTCTCAAACATCTGTCAACCGATTGTCAAAACCACTTTGCTCGATTGAATGCGTATTTTAAAAATCATTCAACACTCCCCGCTGGGACGTGAGCAACAACCTACAATCTCAGTCACACGTGTGCAATCAATGCAGGAAAGAACGCTTATAAAATGCACGTGTGAAATGTAGATACCTGTTTACTATAAAGCGTATACCTACATGCTTGCTTACCTGTTCAAATTTATTATGGGGTGCATACTATCGACGAGTCCAGCTGAAGCTCTGTGGAATTTATTTGTTCACATATTTTATATTTAAATAATTTATACTCCAAATGTGCAGAATATATAGATATTCCTAATAAGCTTACCTCAAAAGTAGTTTTAATACGAGAACTAAATGTTAGTCCGGAGCTCTTTTTTTATATATATAAAATAATAGATATACAATAATAACACTAGGGTAGGCTCAAAGCGGAATTACCGTGGTATTTGTAGAATGCGTTGAATTTATAAACGGGCAAAAATTTCGTGCGAAGAACAAATATGTTTTATTAGAGACGAACATGTAATCTACTGATAACTATATGGTGGCATTAAAATATTATTGCAGACCAATTGAGATCGACTATTTATGGCGCGCATCATAATATCTATCCCAGTGTTTGAAAATGACTTTTCTATAAAGCTTTCATAATTCAAGCCTACAACTATCAAAGGCTTATAAAACTTTACTAGCGTATTGTATCAGTGGAATTATTACAAAAAAATAATTGTCTTGGATTTTATATTGCAAAACAATCGACAGGGGGGAACTTTGCTACACATACACAAAAGTTTTCGAAAACTAATCAACAACTTGATCCATATATGAAACCATCGAACTATTATACGAACCTGTGATCATAGTTAATGAAGCCTAATATATTAACTACACAGCAAAAAACTCGGCAAACAATATAATTCTACCAATTTGTTTTAACTAACTTAAGCACAAAATATAATCAATCCGTTTTTTAATTAAGGAATTGAATTTTTTTGTCTCCATTTCTTGCGTCAAATGAAAGATAAGAAAACGTATTATAACTGTTACATTCATAATCAAAACAATTCACATATTATTGGGAATATTTAAGTATATGAAAGAGACGGATACAATTTAGCATTTTAGGACACACATCAAGACAGATTTGGTGGTTTGTATGCTTCAAAACGACAATTCGTTGGGATACGGGAAAGTTAGGTACAGTTTTTATCGTTTCAAGGCATACAACCCTCCCAAGCACGGGTGATAGTATCGGAGTGTAAAGCCAGAGAATATTTTTTCATTTGTTTTTATTCACAGAGAATTCGTGCGAAAAACAAGAAGAGAAGTAATTCATGATATCGACTGAAGGTGCTTGATGGAATTTCGATATCAAATTTGAATTGTTACAACTTTGTACGATTCCACGTGTTGGTCATTTCTGTTGCATCCGTGTATCCGGGTCGTTAGTGACAAATCATGTGGAATCGTACAAAGAAGAGAAGTGTTAAGTGAACGTTATAATATGGCACTGCGTTTTAGTATAATTTATTAGAACTTGAACTGAGATGATTAAAAAAAGTATGTCCTAAAATAAAAAATAATCTACTGAGAGTGTGTATCAATTTTTTCGAATCGTTTTTCGTTCTTGATTTGTCGATGTTTAATCTCATGTATATTTATAAGTGTAGTTTTAGTAACGGCGTAACAGTGTAGTACCGTGAAACTAAATGCACGACTAGTTATTTTATCTTCATTTGTATGGATAAAAATAATATTTGAAAGAAAACAAACGCTGCGTAATTCTTTTGATACCCCAGTTCTTTTGTCCGCGATTTAATGAATACATATTGATGGGATGCGTTATTATCTTGGCTTTACAAATTGAATACCATCAAAGAAGTTCTTACAAACCACTCAATAGGACGCCGAGTAAAAAATCTAATGAAATACATTTCATAGATAGACATTAACTTATTTATCATTAAACATGATAGGAATATAGTTCACGGTAAATAACACTCATACAAATAGTATATCAATAATGGAAAGACTTATGACTGTAACGCCAAAGATATAATGTTAAAGAAGAAAAAAATCAAAACTTAATAAGTCATTAATAATGTCAAGTCTTTAGTTATAGTTAGCTGAAATATTAAAGTATTTCTTTTATATTATTCACTTAATTCTACCGCAATTATAATTATAGATTAACTGTATTATTTAATATGTATATTATTGATTTACTACGTCTAAATATATTATAAGCCTATAATAAATACACAACAAAAAAAAATTTTTTTTTATCAAAATATGTAAGGAAATTTAGCAAGATGTAAATAAATGAACGATACAAATATTTGAAACACTCATTACGTTTTAAAATATTAAGGCATGCGTTGCGTCAATGTTAAATTTAAATAAAATCGAAAACAATGTACTTTTATTACTTTTTTATGAATCTTATATAAAATATGAAAATACTTTTTGTAATTTCAAATTAATGAATAATCTCAATTTAATTTTGAAAATTCCGTACCAATACCGTACAAATACCGTATTTTTAATTTATATTAATGTTATAAAACCTGTCATTGGAACGTATTCCCCGTGTAAAAATGGATTAATTGTGTATTAATAACTATCTTTCATAGTATTAGAATACTATTTTTTAATAACAATTGAACATTTACACTTATGAAGCTGATTTATAATAATTATAAAAATCGTATCAAGCCGAAGTGGGGCATTTAAAATTAGCATTTCAACTATTTTTTACAAGAACTTGTAGCTATTTAATCGTTCTGCTCTTTTATTTAAATACGATTTTTAAATCTTTCATTTAATTTAGTACTAGTAAAATAAGCAATAAAGTTTAGTTTTTTAAAACCCAGAATTGTTTTTTATGCAATGAAACCAATTCTGATATATTGTAGCTTATTTTTTGTTATGTATTTATTGAACGTCGTATCCGTGGCTTGACTTCCGTTACGCACCTCACGGGTTCGATCTCCAGAATGAACAGCATTGTTTTCGATAAATATTTATCGGTTCTGTTCGAAAGCATGGATGTTTGTAATGTCTAAAAATTCCTTACAACAGATTCAATCCTAAATAACATACAGGTACAAGAGAGTGTGGTTAACATACCCACTAGTCCTGTTGCTTTTGCAATATGCCTTATATCCCTTCTCTTCTATTCTGAACTGAGCAACTGATTATCAAACAGTTTTCTTAGATAAAATATTTATTAAGATTCCTCTCATTGGAGAATGCTATATGCTACGCATAAGAATCTCATAATAGAAACCATTATAAATATTCATATGTATCAGAATTCATTGTAGAACGCAATATATGAATTAACGATTTCCTTGTAAAATCAGCATGTTATCCAAAATTAATATATATGGTCAACTTAGCTTATCAATTCTTCAATTGTGATTCCTTTTTTAAAAAACTGGCATTAAAATTTTAAATACTGATGAATAAAAAAAAAACTATGTTCGTAAAGGTACATTTAATTTTTTTATTTGAGACCGGAAATTTAATAGAATTTTATACCCCGCCGGCCAAAATACAATCCACGACCAATTTATCCTCGCGGCTGTTGGCACGTTAAAAAAGATGGCTGCATTTATTTGCTTATTTTAAATAATAATACAATTTCGATTGGGTACTTCAGTTTTACGATTGCATTTCGGATAGCCGACAATTCGACGCACAACAACTCTTCTTGTAATGGCGTTTCAAATCAGATTCATTTATTCATATTATGACCGATTAGGGCTCGCACTACCGGTATTATCGAAACTGATAAATTATAAAATACCGGTTTTGAAGGCAAAAAAAAAAACATTTAAAACAATGTTATTCGTCTAACAAGAGTTATTCCTTTTAAGGCTCTGTAAACTATTTTTTTGCATATAAATCCGATCTATAATGACATATCTCATGTTCAATGAACGAACCAAGCTTAGAGACTATATTTAAATCAATAAATAATGATTTAATGAAAATGTTTTAGTCCAATTATTAAATAGTATTGAAGTATCACTTTTGATTTTTTGTCCGGGAATGTGGTACAAATTAACTGCTGCGTATTGGATTCGCAATATAGTGATTAACATCGTTTACTTCGGTTATTGTGTTTATTGGCTCAAATTAAAAAACAAAAAAAAAAATATTTTTCATTCAATTTATATTGTCCTACTCGATGCAAGGATAAACATTAAATCTAAAACCTCACCCAAACATCCTGTCAGCTTTCAATAGTACTGCCCTAGCTTTCACATTATATACAAAACAGTGTTTTAATAACTAACGATATCGATTGAGAATGCTTGATGAAATTTCAATATCAAATATGAATTGTTGAAACTTTGTATATTTCATGATATATTGTCACTTAATTTCTGGGTTTCACCATTCGACATCTTCAGGCAATGCATTAAAACTAAATTCATTTCTCTTATTTTGAGATGCCAAATACAATAAATGTAAAGTTTCAAGTATTCAAATTTTAAAACTTCAAGCATATTTTTTTTTACATAAGCCACATTTTCAAATTTTAATATTTGCTCTAGTTTGGTGTTGGACATTTCTTTTTAATATACATCTTTATAAATTTGTGTAAAATTGATATTTTTCAACACCGATATTGAAAGTAAAATACCGGTATTGTTGTATTTTTCCGGTACTGTACCCCTGTGAGCGATGTGTCGATATATAATAATGTTTATAAAATTCTATTTTACGCACACAGCAAACAAACAGGGCAATTTCATCACTACAATAGCATGGGGATTGATAATCAATAGAGCCTTTAATCAGCAACGAGCTTTTGACTGACTCCATGGGCAAACTAATTTAAATTAGTTGAACCTTAATATGAAATGCTAATGGAGTATTTTAAATGAGAGTGAATATTTTGTAGTCGCATTTACGAGGATATGACTATTGACATGCGCTCTATGTTTTCATTAATTAAACGACTTTAAAATTCCGCCCCACAATAATTGCATTAATTAAAATCGAAATAATATTCATTAATATTAATCAATATTAAACAATTTTTAAAATATACTTTCATGTGTTAAATAGTTAAGTTACCTAACTCTTCTCCTTACCCTCACAATCCAGGCGATTATAAAAATCCATATATTTAAACTAACATTTTATACTCTGAATGCTAACGTCTCATCTATTGAGACAGCTGATTCCGGTGTGTTGACAATTAACAATTTAAATTATTTCAGTGTTAAAGTGGTCACAATATATGAGTAAGAAAAATTGGTATTCTGAAATATTACCTTATTTGTCCTGATAATCTACATAAAACGGGTTGACCCTAAAATTGCCGAATTGATTTTTAAAATATTCGTCGATATAATATCTACAATATATGTGGCTCAGTAAGCAATGGATTTAGTTTTCAGCATGACAAGGACTTGATTATTGAAATATGTTGTTAACCTAAAAGCAAATCCCCTGTATATGCGAAAACTTAGTTTCAATGAATGTGAGTATTATTGATGTATGTTTTTTTTATTTTTAAATAAAAATTGAATCAGATGTTTCATATGAAATAAAGTGTGAAAAGTAACACTTATTTTTACTTTTTTATTTTTATTTTTATGTGGTTGTACTAATTACTAACATAAATGTATGTGTCTTCTTTTCGATATTACATTAATCAAAGATGATTTATAACTTAAAGATTGAAATGCGATTTTGGAATGATCACATTTATGTAAAAAAAAATTATTTAATAAAATGTAATTTATTCAATTAAAAATCAAATTCAATTTATTTCAACTGATATATAGATTTCCTCTTGTCGAATAGATATAACGTTTTACTGTAACTTAATATATTGCTCACTTTTAAGGTGTTAACTGTCACTTCTTGGTGAAAAGGCATGATATTTTAAATAATAAAAACACATTTTTTTAGTACTTATTTCCACAACATATTTTTTGATCAGGACCGGTTTCGCTCATCGCGAGCATTATCAACTGATAGAATACAATTTACAAACATGTCTATTTATACAAAACAAAAAATTTATTTGAGTTAAAGGTAGCAGGTGTACAAAACCATGGGTACAAGAACTAGGAAACAATTTACATAAAATCATAAAATATTGATACAAATAAAGTAAATTAGTATAAAAATTAAATGTTCACAATCACTTATTAAGAATTACAATTAAAATTATGGTACACCTGCTTTTGCTGGTTTTGTACACCTGCTACCTTTGACTCAAATAATTTTTTTGTTTTGTATAATTAGACTTGTTTGTAAATTGTATTCTATCAGTTGATAATGCTCGCGATGAGCGAAACCGGTCCTGATCAAAAAATATATTGTGGAAATAAGTACTAAAAAAATGTGTTTTTATTATTTAAAATATATTGCCATAAATGAATTGAGGATTCGCTTAAGTGCGATTTCATAAATTCTGTTTCAGAAATATATCTCATATTCTGTCGGAATATCTAACAGACGACTCGCTGATCATTAGTTTGTAGCCCTACGAAAAATATGCCACTGAACGAATACCACCAACAAATGGTTCAAGGCTGCGATGTCTTCAGGGGTACTTTTTTAATTATAGCAAAGTTGATTAGCTCATAATACTCGAACTATAACCCATAGCTTTTTATAATCTGTTTCGCGAAGAATAGTGCAAAAAATGTCATCAAAAAATTAATAATAATTTTACGTATCGAATGACTGCGGCCCTTTGCCTGAATTAAATTAGATTATAAGGCCAGAGGCACAAACTGAGTTTGATATTCCTGTCGCAGAGAAAATAATTACGAACCAAACAATTTTCATGACACCAAAACATAAAAATAACATATTAGCCTTTGAACGTTTGTAGCGAATTTTTGCTTAAATTTTGATAGAAATATTTACTCATTAAGATATGTCATCGTGACGGCAATTGTATACCGCTGAATACGGCTGGCAAACCAAATATTCATTAATATTCAAAGCATGTTAATATGATTCTCTTTTCATCTGCAAAAGAGTTACTCGGCTAAGAAACGCAAGTTTAATTCCCTTGACCGTAATTGTTTAGAAGCAAAGTTGATATCGCTAACAAAGCTCGTCTGAGCAATAAACCGCAGTGTTTTATAAAATACATGTAACATAACGAATGCGTGAGCTCAAAATGTCGGTGCTGGGAATAATAATACGGTCGGTATGAAGAACCAATCGGGCATATTTGATCGACTATATGTTATTTAAGATGAGTATATTTCCTTTAATTAGCTACAATTAAGAAGCAATTAGTTTATTTCTAGTTCGTTTATAGCCACGCCTCGACCCATCTTATTAACATTATCGTTTCCAAAAAGAGAGTTTGAGTAATTAAATCAGAGCCAGAGATTGATAACTTCTATTCGGCTTCATTTATATTCAATAAGTTTCCCATCGGGCATGATACAATAAATGTTACCTCTAATTGATTTAATTACAGCAGTTGATTAATTATAATAACATATGCTTTTTTCAATATAATTTTGATTTTTTTGGACGTATCTGACAATCACTTTTTAGAGTTGTCGCCAAAAATAAAAAAGACGATTGTTACTTGATTCTTATAAAGATCAAGCTAATGGAAAAAAAATCCTCAATACTAAGTCGTTTAACATACAATTCTTAAAAAGTAAAAAAACAATGTATACAACTATAACTATATGTATATAACACTCGCAATGAGCGAAACCGGTTCCGACATTAAAATTGTTAAATTGCGGAAGTGGTTTTCAATATTGTTTCTTGTAAACTAAAAAGTAAGTAAATAATATGTTTTCTATAAATTCTAATATTGTCATTTATGAAGTCTTTCGTGTTGATACAAGGTTTTCGTATATATTTATATGATAAATTATTAATAATTAAGAATACAATTATAATTAAATATTTAATTTAAGTTGTTTTATCGCTCTCCTATTTTGTAGCTGTTCTGGTTACATCCAATTATAGTGTGAACTCTTTCACTTTCTCCAGATAAGGATTTCTTTGAATTTGAAATGGAAACTCAAGTAAAATTATCGAAAGATCCAAATGAAGCCGATAACTATTCAGTCATTAAATTAATTAAAATCCAATTTTAACAGTATTTAGATCCAAAAAAAAATGTGTGCAAACATTTGTCAAAATGTTTGGGAATCACTAATTTACAAATTGAAATATATTCTTCGTCTAAATTCACATAAGAGAAAAAAATATGAAATAAATAAACGTTTGTTACATGTTATTTTTTTTACTTTATTTTTTCCAATTCCGCATATAAAATGAACAGTTCAACCTGTAAGGGTTTATTTAAAATTTCTCCTTACTTGTTATATAACATGTTATGTGACGCTACTAAGAACGTTCTTATGTGAATAAATACTACATACTAGATTTCCAAACATTTTCATTCAGTGGCACCGCCTCTTTCATGTTGAAACAGGATTAGTTCTTGCGACTCTATTTGTTCTCCATTCAAATTATTCAGTTTTATTTGTTACAGCAGAAGCTTTTGCGTTTTTTGTCGCAATTAGAAATGTCGCAAATTTTGTTACTATTACCGAATATTACTTACTCAAAACTCTTATATGAGTCCATATAATAAAATAGTATATGTGTGTAA
The DNA here is from genome assembly GCA_028555115.1 of Himalopsyche japonica. Classification (NCBI taxonomy): domain Eukaryota; kingdom Metazoa; phylum Arthropoda; class Insecta; order Trichoptera; family Rhyacophilidae; genus Himalopsyche; species Himalopsyche japonica. The sequence goes on from JAHFWJ010000616.1 coordinate 565,577, forward strand.
TTATTTCCATAATTTTAAATGATACAAATACAATATTTTCGTATCACCAATGTGTACATAGCAAAACAGCTTGCATAAATAGTCAATAAACAAAATCCATATGAGAAACTACACAATTTATTTTGGTCTTAACTGACTATCTTAAACGGAAAAATTTACCTCACACAAAGACGCACAAGCAGAAAGAGTGTGTGTGTGTGTGCGATCTTTTTTTGTTGGATAGCACTGTTACGTACATAAATAATATTTTTACAAAGCAAATAATACTGAAAAATCATCTTGCAAAATAAAGAAAAAAAATATGAAATCATTGAAATATTAAGCCAAATTAATACGGCAATATAAGACTCTCTAAAAGGAAGGAAGAATATCTTTAGAGGTATAGAGTATTCTTACTGTAAGACATTAAAGAGAAAGTGTCCGAGAACGATATCTAAACTCGGATATCGATATATATATATATAATCTGTAGCGTCAGCCAAAAATTATGTGTAAAAGATTTATAGGATTTATTATATTTATATAACATATTTTAAATGCGTATTATGTTACATTATATAACAATAAATATATTATTATGAAAACCACGCAATCTCATTCTGTACATTTATTTAAGCATTTTACAATTCTAACTACTTAATTATTTCAAATTATCGAACAATTTCGATGATAAGAACGCTATACTATTTTGAATTATTTAATGCTTGCGATTTTATTTTTCATATTCACGTATCACATTAGCTTAGTTGCATTTATGTTTAGTGTTACTTGGCAAATTTGCTTCATTAAATCACCCAATTAACTGAGATTTCGTAAGAATTAGTTGGTAGGTGGTCTATGAATCAGCGCTCACGAATTACAAAATGTCATTAAGCAGTGGCGTATTGTACACAAATTGGCATCACGATCGCCCATCGCAATCGATTGCACATAATTGCCTTTTGGTTCTTGCAAAGTGCCCTTTAAATGCGCTCTTAATACAATGTAGAGACTCACGCCCTTGACTGATGTGCCTGGAAGGGCAATGCAGTGCAGTGTTCAAAACTCCGCGCGATGATGATAAAATTAATCTTGATGCGAAACCGGTCCTAACATTTTTTAAATTATATTTGTTTTTTGTTTATGGTTGAATAATCATAATACCTTTCTTATTAAACTATAGGAAAACCTATTGGTTGTTACTTTAGAATCGATGTTGAATTTATCTATACTCTTGTGTTATTCCAGTGCAGGTATATAGCATGATTTTGATAACTAAATTTTATTACAAAAAAAATTAAAAAATCATTTATTTACGTAATACGATCGAAGCTTTTATAAAACGAGTCGTCGTTGAAAAAAATACTACAGTAATTAATAAAATAAAACATACAGTCTGACCTCTCTTCGATCCTCAATATAACAATTGCCACCCAAGTCCAAAATTAATAAATCTTGACCCACAAAAATCTGATTTCTTAAAAATATTATAAAGAAATTGTTATAGTGGAGTTCTACCAAAGAAATGCTATTAATTAACTAAAAAAAATTGATATTAAAAATATTTTGTAGGATACGTCCAGTCAAAAGTTTATAATATAGTAGTGGTTGGTTGTGAGTTCATCGTTGACTACCTTACGGAGTATAGAAAGAAATTTCATTACAATTTAATGTTCTTCAGAATTCTTTTCTTAATTAACTTTTTCACTTCTAATTTGTATATTAGTACGTCACTGATCAGAGCTATTACCCTGTCTTATAAATTAACTGAGACAGACATGTATTCGGAGAACACGAGGTGAATTGTCTGGGCTTGAAGAACTCAATCTTGAGAAGTCGATGGGAATCAACTCGAAGATTTGCTCTACAACGTCATGTCAAAACATTCAGCGTCAAGAACAAAAAAATATTATAAATTGGTTTGATTTGATTTTGATGGGTGATTTTTGAATAAATACAAGATTTTACTTGGGCTACATAATACAGACGGTAAAAAAACAATGAATGTTGGAAATTACAGATATGGTCCTCAACTATGTCATTTAAATGTATTTTAACCTGCGTTTTCGCCGTGCTCACATTTTGTTGCCGAATCTTCTGTCCAAATGATGTCTCTATTTTCATATCCAAATGGTAAATTTTATTTCTACCAATCCTTATCCTCTATTATGACACTCTTTTATTACCCTACCCATTCAAGTATGGTTGGCTCCTGGTGTCAATGCTTTATATATTCCACATGAATTATCGAATAGACCTTTGATAAAATTGAGGAAAAAAAATCGGTTTGGGAAGGTAATCCTAAAGATAAGTGCTAGAGTAAATATATAAATAAAGTATACATGTCATTAGAAGAATATTTGGAATTTGTAAATATATTTGAAAGGCAAAAAAATGTCATTGAGTTTTCACATTACAATATTCTTAATTAGAAAACTATATAACGTTTACTCCTTTATAGTAAATCCCTATTTACCCTAAAGTTGGGACCGTGTTATTTTCAACCGTGTAATTGGGGGATTGAATCTTATACAAAATCAGGGATTTCGTTTTTTTTATTATTGATTTTGATAAAATGCATAGCGCTCGCAAAATCCATCATATAGACGGTCGCCAGGCCGTGCGTGTATAGCCTAGCACTCGTTTAACACACAGACGCAAGCCTACATTTGACTGTATGCACCGTACAGTCGGCTGTCTAGCTGTGTGTGTGCAGCCAAGCGATCGTGCAATTGGGGGATTTGTGGCGAATATTTCAAGCCAGCGCGTAATTCGGAGAAGTGTAATTGGGGGTTCCGCTGTACAACGTTACAAAGTACATATCAACGATCGATACAATTAAGAATCTCTTATTGATTAATAATGAATACTTTTTCCATTTGGAATAATAATCAATCGAGCACAAATGAAATTAAATGCAATATATATATATTGAACTAAATTGCCTTTTAATGCCTTCGCTTTTGTGACGTATATTTTGGCCTCGTATAATTCGAAAGAAATAACACGATGAAAAAAAAGCAATGTATTTTAGTTCTACAGAATTTTGTCTACCAAGTAAACGCCATTTCAATCAATAAATCGAATGAAATATGTGGCGAAATATAATATATGTTTGTAAATTAACTATCATCACAGCTATGTGATTTATGTAAATTGTGATATTTGAATAGAAAAAATCCAGAATTGAAATAAAATTCTTAAACGCTAGACTATCGACTAGCAATCAATGTAACTGCAAATATAAAAATATATCAAAGCACGATTTTATAAATCCAATGTTGCTTGTTGGTAATATACTTCGTTTATTTATGTAATCGTGTTACCGCATTGTAAAGGCATTTGATTCAAAACTTATCTGATTCCACGACGCATTTCGTCATGAATACCTTCTGCGGTTCCAAAGATCAATCTCATATTTTATATTGTCCCCAAATGAATTCATAATAAGCTCGAGTGAACTTGAAAAGGCGTACAAAATGTACACATTATCGGCATTGTGATCAAAACTGGTTATAGACCTCAAGGTATCATATTCGTGAAATAGTAAAAATAAACTCTATGAATACATTGATGGTTTTAAGTTTTAAGTGCAGATGTCATATTTTTTATTGAGTTAATTATCTGTTTGTTTTAACTTTATTTCTGAGCGGCCAAGTTATAAAGTTAATATTGAATTTGGTTTCACAAAATTATATAATTTAATTAATCATACAATCGTCAATACTGTTAAACGAAAATATCATGATCTAAGCTCGATCACATTATAATAAATTTTAAAAGACAATTCAAAAAAAAAAAAAAGAAAAAAAATCCCGTTTCAATAATGTGTGTGTTTTTTAAATTTATTTCATATTTTTGTTAAAATGTGTGCAAATATTCTCAATGTGGAATTTATTTCATCATCCTGAATTTTTATTACCAATTTGATCATATACAAGATAAGTGAGTAATTATCATGAATATTTGTTAATTGATTTGAATCCGAATTCGCGATTGCGATGAACTTGTGATTAATTCCCAATTAAAAATATATAACATATTCAAATAAAAATATTTTATATAACTAGCAAGCTTCTCACAACTTCCTCCTACCTTTTTATATCCTAAATTTAGTTTGTTTCTGCTTAACCTTCAGATTATTAACGTGTCAACTGTTGAGACGGCTGATTTTTCTCTGTTGACAGTTGGTACTCAAAAATACCTGAATTAATAGTGGTTAATACCTTCTTATACTCGCTTATTTTTGAGTAAATGCATTGCTTGGTTTGTCCTTACAAACTCAATGAAAATGTTTCAAACTAATATTATGGAATAATTTTTTTAAGTCTAGTTATTGGAATATCCTTTAAACGGCTCAGCAGGGAATGAGTTAAAAAGAGGATGTGATTAACTCCAAAATTATTAAATATTTTATTTTATTTTATTAAATAAATATATCATTAAAAAACGGTGTTAAGGAAATCCATAAATCACACATTGTTAAGGATTATTTATAGTTTTCTAAATTATTTATAATGAGTGAAATAGTTAAATAAGACTTCGGACGAATCTATAAATATTGATATAAGCTCGTCATATATTTTATAAATTTATCAAGAACGTGAATCAATATTAGTTAAACGAAAGTATATTTTTGACACTAATCCTTACGATTTCGTTGATTTATTATTTTGTGTAATTTTTCTATGCTATCATACATCAAGAAATATTATTTTACTATCGCACTTTCTTAGTGCTTCGATCTTTTTAACATATATGTTTCATCAGTTAAGCTTTAGTTTGAAAATCGAATATAATATTATACAAAAGTGACATATTCCGCTTTTATATTTTAAAGGTGAACCAGTATTCTCCCTGTTTAATACGCAAACTAGTAACACAAATGTGCATAGTATAAATAAAGTGAAATAAAATACAAAACACATTTTCAAGCAGTATAACTAAAATATTATTGTCTCTTTCTGACGCAATATATTTTTGAGATGGTTGTATTTTTTAATTCGAGAAATGGTAAAGTATTCTGAGTTTTATATCGTGGTTAGATAATAATCTAATGCCACTGTATTTTAAAATGGTTAATCCGGTATTACCTGTATGTTTTTTTTTATTATTTTCACCAATCACGGTCAATTATTAACGCCCCGTCGACTCGGTTTAAATAAACAATGTGACAAGCCGGGTATTCATCTTTTTTTTATCGTAGTTTCTTGATACGGGATAAATTTAAGTGCCGCTTTCTTATGCACGTAATGAATGCATTATACGCAACAGATGTCAGGCACATTTGGTAGATGAACGAATTACTTTTAACGTTTTCGTGATCGTATTGTGTGCTTCAATCATTTCTTGATGAAATGTTCTCTTGCGTTTAATTATTTTCCATGCTCACCCATAATGTTATGCAGGTAGACTTCCAGCTTAATCTCGGAGCTATACGCATGCGCAGCAGCTTTTTAAACCACCTGCACTCATCTGGGGGTTAGCGCACAATCCGATACAAACGGCACTAAACTCCCGATTATCCAGACTAATGATGGGGAAAGGTAGCACAAATAATAAATATATATTTTTAGTACTATTTTCACAATTTAATATAAATGATCATCAGTTGATAATATTTGAGATGAGGAAACCTGTCCTGTTCATAAATATATTAAATTCTGAAAATAGTACGAAAGTGTGTTATTACCTAAAATATTATGCCTCTACATCAAGAAGTGATAGTTAGCATCTTAAAACGTTTCGTTATATTGTCATTTCTAAAGCAGGCAAATATTTCAACAAGCATGATAACTGTTATATAACATATATGTGATTTTCGTTTGTGTTCAGAAATCTTTTAAAGTTATTTTAAATCAGGTCTAAATCTCTTAAGATCTAATTTAATAAATAAAAAAAAACACTATCTGTATATTTCTGTTATCATTCTCCTTTCATTCCCTCGATTAAGAAGAGATTTTTTTTTAATCATATAATATGTATAGTTTAATGCTATTTTTTCAACAGATTTTTTGGTGTTCCATTTGGGAGTGAATATGAATGATAATAACAAAATATTAAATTGAAAACGATATAATTGCATTAGCTGTGCTATTGATTGTGACATGTGTTTCGCATTTCTTAGAATCATCTTTAGACTAACTCTATCTAACATATTATATATTAGTATATAGTATAAGTTTATTTTTACAATCTTTATTTTCTAATATATATATATATATATAGAAATGAATTTACCCAATTTTGCTCTACAACCTATAAAAATATTAGTTACCGTTAAGGTGTTAAATATCACTTCTTATTAGAAAGTAATAATATTTCAATAACAACATACAGATCAGGACCGGTTTTACTCAACGCGAACAGTATCAACTGAATAATAAAAAAGAAATATGACAATATTAACGATTTTTTTATGTGTTATTATTATTATTTAAATATTTTTTGTCAGTTAGTTATTTTTTTTTTGTTTTTTTTTTAATACAATGGAACTGTGTATTTTATTTTCCATCAGCTTTAATGTGAGTTTATTCTCTATCCATTATTTGTAATAGCTTTACCATTGTGTCAATGAACGTAAAGCCCAACATTTCAATTATTGTTCGAATAATTTTAATCTCGTTACCTTAGTACAGATGAGTTAATTCCCTTCATTTGTGCCTGGACCTGGCCGCTGGCGATGAACAGGGCTGGATTAGTGAGTGCACTAAGCACTTACATGCAAATGGACTCGGTTCGCAGCCCGCGAGGCTTCTGACTGTCTATTCTGTGTTACCCAGTCCGTTTGACGACATTAATGCAAGTAGGGCTAGCAATTCTACTATCGCTAATGTTATATGATATATTATATTTATATAAGATACCATCGATTCCCTAAATCAATATAATAATTTTTATTTCTCAATATTTGCATTAAGTAAACAATTTTATTATTTATTTTTAACGTACTAGTGTAAAATAAATCGGAATGGGCTATTCCTTCGACCAATTATTTGCACGAAAAAAAATCATGAAGATTACCAGATTATAGTTGTATCTCACTGACTTATTACGTTTCAACTGTTGAGATGACATATTGCGGTGGACAAATGTTTGTTACTCAAAAATGTAAGAGTTTCAATAATTTTAACAATATTTTATGTTGAAATATACCATAGGCAGCTCAACAAGAAATGAGTCAAGGAATAAAACTTTTAATAATTGATGATATCGACTGAGGGTGCGCGGTGGAATTTCAATATCACATTTGAACCATTATAATGATGGAATTCATGATTGGATATATAATTGACTCCAACAGAAAAACAAACTTTCTTCATCTAAAACAAAATATCGATATTCATTCGTTTAATCTACACCGGTATTGAATATGAAATGTCAAAAGACTGTCTCTAAGTCCAAGGAAAATAAAGCAATGGTCGTTAAACATTTCTATCTAATATATTTGACTGAAAATGATGTAATATTATATAATCACCAACTGTCATATTACTACCCGGTGAAAAAATAGCAATGTATTTTAGTTCTACAAAATTATTTTTAACAAATATAGGGCTCACGCCATCGTCAGAACTAGTTCTGACGATGGCGTGAGCCGAAATAGCTATCAACTATATTTGTTAAGAATATTTTTTTAGAACTAAAATACATTGCTATTTTTTCACCGTGATATAATGGAGTTCTACCAAGTGATTGTCAATTCAATCAATGTCATATTACTGTTATAACGCATTGCAGTCATAACCGCAATGTGTGCATATTGTATGACTATACAAAAAAAAATATCTTTAATTCTAGACATTTAATAATTATACTTCCACAAGGGCGTCCTATTGTTGTTTCCATCGTGGCAAAAAATGTGTTTCTTTGATTGCTGCCATTAAAGGTTTGAACGCCGATGAAAGAAACAAGAAATGCGGAATTTAAAAAATATATATAAAATCAATAACTTTTCGATTCCACGTGGTGTATAACTAAATGTGACACGTGTTTCGCCTCTTTGAGAATCATCTTCAGACTCTTAAGTAAATGCAATTAATAAAAAAAAAAACGGAATAACAAAGCTGTCGATTCAAATTTTATATTAAAAAATATTTTTACAAAGTTACTGCCAAACTTTCAAACAAATTAATGTTATCAAATTTCATATTAACATGTGTCTTCATTGTTTCACCTGTGGCGTTTCATACTCTATAACATTATTTTAATTACTGATTATTTTGTTTTTACGGTCAAAACCGTTTACGCTCATTATCTTATAACGTTTCGTAAATGGTTATTGAATAAATATAATCCGTTTTCATTCATCAAAGTTTTGTAAAATACAGCTAAGATTAAGAAATATGCCTCTCATATATACGTATATCAATTGTAAAAAATCGATAAGTATCTCTATTCATTGTCGAATTTCGTAAATCGTTTTGTATGTACAATCCAAAAGCTAGACTTATTGACCTCCTACATCGGATAATGTATCATGGGATAATAAACGGCATAGATCATTTTTGAAGTGCGTCATTTAACATATTTCAAACCACTTGCATCATAAGTGAATATACGATAGGTATTTATGGTCCTAGAATTTAACTACAATTTTACATTGATACGAGTGATATATTTAAGTCACCCTAGCCCAAGTGGATGGTGTACATAAAAAGTAAAAATTCAAAGAGCTTTATGTACATATTTGTGGTTAAAAAAATATTTATTTTACATATAGTAAAAAGATGGTTTTATTTATGCTCACATTAACAATTTCTTTTTACCACGGTGAAAAAATAGCAATGTATTTTGTACCGTGTTATAATGGAGTTCTACCAAGTGAATGCCAATTCAATCAATAAATTTCTTTTTATGTATTGAATAAGCAGATGATATGTTATTTTATAAAGGAGATTAAACTAATATTTATGTTCCAAGTCAGATTCAAGAATTAAAATTATTCAAAATCTTCAATACAAGCATTTAAACAATAAACACATATATCGTAAACATACATGTATATATATGTGTGTATGTTATAAGTATTCTTTCAAAACAATTAAAAGTATCGACGTGTAGTTTGCAAAAAATTATCACTTTGGTTTCCATTTATATTTCAACTCTGCTATTTTCCATTTTTAACAAAAATAACTGGAAAACTAAGCGTTTTGCGTTTGATACAAATAAAGCGTTAGAAGATTTCAGGAACCAGTCGAAGCAAAAGAATGTTACTGAGAATCACTATTTTTGACACTGAAATAATTTTGGGAAACTGCACTAATGTAGTGATTTCATAAATTCAAATTGAAATCATTTAATCTTTCATTTTTTTCAATATAAATCAAGACCGTCGAATCAATTTATAAGACACTAATAATGTCTTTCAGTTGTGTCTACTAACTTAACTGTAACAGAAATCTAATTCCGAGCCCAGCTACAAACTTCTGAGTTTTCGGATAATATTACAAGACATTCTTTTTTTAGTTGCGTAAGTGTTCTAAGAAAGATATGAGTCCCATTCAAGATTTCCACGGAACACATTTTGTGAAACGTTAGAGAATACACCAATATTTTTAATAATATACAGACACTGTCTAAAAGGAATCAAAAGTGTTATTTGCTCGGAGATGCAGATTTCTTCGGCAAAAATTGGTACAAATATATAATAATTACTTACTTCAAACTTACTTCATTAATATTCTGTAGGTATTTAAAGTATTTTGAAAGGCGTTTTTAACTATTCTAAAGTTCAAAATTCGCAGCCACAATTAAGTTTTTAAATAATAATATATTTAGGGAGGCAAAACTTGTTCTGAATTAGAGCCTAATGACATGTTAGTATGTGTTACTATGATCGTGCGATCATGTGTTGAGTTTGTTAACACTGACATATCAAATAGTTATCCAATAAAAAAAGAAAATATTCAATACCCAGTTTATTTTCTTCCTGTGTAGGAAATATGTATTGCCTCCCTATTTTCAGTGCTTGAAATGTATATAGGCCCCTATTTTGCACAGCTCACTGACAACACAGGCGAGTCCTATTTATTTTCTTTTGAAGCAGGAAAAAATGTTTAGAAATAGGTCAAAACGGTTGAATGACTGGAGCGTAGGGATTCGATCTAAACCGGCGGACTGTTTGTCAATGTGATATTGAATTGTTACTTCAAAACTAGTCATAATAATTCAAAATAGTTGACTTGGTTACTCTTTCAATATTCAAACATTGCACAAATAATGTATCTAAATAGTTACTTGATCACAAATTTATGTCGTAAGAATTTCATGATAGTTAAAGAGTAATCAAGCACTTCGATACTTAAAGTATTTGACAGTTATTTCCAAGACGGCTGAAAGGTGCAGTAATACTCCCTATTTTAATAATATTCAAACTTATAATAACTGAATTTTTTTTCAAATATTCTTAAAATGCTACTAGGGAGCTTTGTCAAAGAAATTAAATACAAATAATATCGTTCATCAATTTATGAAGTTTAAATTAAATATTTGGCATTATATTATATTTTAAAATCCGCTTGCAAACACTTATGCACATGATCTAAATAAAGAAAAATTAAAAGTATTTGTCTCTAAAATTTGATTTGTGGCTGCTGGTAGATATTTCGACATCGGTCATCTTTGAAACTTTAATTAAACATGAGTCGAGCTTTGATTCATTTACTGGTTAAGAATGTATAGTCAATGTATTGAGTCATTTTTATAGAATCATAGCTTTTATGTAATATTTAAAGATTTAATAATTACATAAAAATATCGAACTTTTTTGATGTAGAAACTTTTTAGATATGGTTGTTGATATATATTTAGGCTTACGCCATTGTCAGAGGTAGGTGTCAACACCCATATCTAAAAATTTTGCAGAGCTTAATACTTTGATGTTTTTTGGTTATTATAATGAAAATATACGATATATAATGTTATCATATATGTAATGGTGTAAAAATAATTATATCGCGTGCTTAAAACTAAGCTTAATTTAAAATTCATCGTAATTCTGGTAGTGGAAGCTAAATAGCTATAAACAACACAACATAAATTGAATTTTGTGAAGCTAAACGCTTTATCATTTTTACCTAGATACTAATTAATTTTTACGAACCGAAAATGTATTTTAAAATCGAGAACATTATAAACTGATCGATTGATAATATTGTGGAAATACTACATGACACTGTTTTTTATTATTTCAATTCAATTATAATATAGACGACGAACCGTTAACGTCAATAATAATGACTACAATATTTAACAACTAGTTGGATTTTTTTTGCTTAATTTACATTCGGTTTTGAAACTATCGACCTCATACGTGATTTAAGCCTGCAAACAAAAGCTCCATATGAATTCGCCCTACTTTTTTAAGAGTCATTTCTATTTTTGTTCCAGGTCTTTTACTATTTCGAATAATATAGTAAATGAATAGAAGGTCTCTGAACTCTTAATAGCAGTTTCTCTTCAATAGTTTTGATTTAAGCAAAGGGATATTGTATTCTTTGTGTTATTTGCACAATACCACATTTTTCATTGACCGTTTTTTATATCAAATACATTTCACAAATGATTTTAGTTACCCCATACTTGTGAAGCGGTTACTAATGTATGTTTTGAACATTGGAGAATATTAGTCGGTCACATATCTGATTTACTTAGAAATTGAATTTAGTAAAATAAAAACGTTGCTTCTAGATTGTTTACGTTCATTTTTTTTGCCGCATAAATTATAATTTTGAAAGAGTTTTAATTGATTATTTAAATTCAGGAATTAGATTCAGGACGATGTTAAAATAGAACTTTTGTTGTATATTCACACAAATTGAGAATGAGATAATCAAATCGAGGACTCGCAACAGTCAAGCAAATTTCTTAAAATATATTACTTTGAGAAAGAAAAAACCATTAAATTCAAAGAATGTTAAACTTATTAAAATATAAAGATGTTAGCGGTGTTGCCATTACGCTGTTGGGTAAATTTAACTAAATTATTTTTTAGTATTTTTACAAATTTTACAAAAAAAAGGGCTGGTAATAAAAACACATTACTGTAAAGACTTAATTTAAAAAAGGTTAAATATTGAATTGATCTTTAAAATAACGAGGAAAACCAATAATTACGGCGAAATTAGAATAGAATGTAAGTATAAAAAAGTCGACTTTATATGCCCTGTGGAACTTTTTATATAATATCATAAAGAACGTTTTGAAATGAAGTAACAAATATTGATTCCAAGTGTTGATTTAAGTGATTGATTTGAGATCTAATTAAATTTAATACAAAAAAGTTCCGTAGAGAATAGCATTGTTTTAGCATTATAAAATGCAGAAAGCCCATTTACTTATTTTAAATCAATGCCTGTTTCAACGATTAGTTAGTAGACTTTAAATATAGCAACTCAATAGACGGTATTAAACAATTACTAATAGGAATTCAGTAGCTAAATCTGTATTATTTGTAAAAAGGAGGTTGACAAGATAATGGTAGCCAACAATCTTCTAGATTACTGTTTTAGAGTTAGATATATAAAAAATTATAAAATGATCAAAACGTCATTTTCAATAATTGTCCACGTCCATATCTACAGCGACTAAATAGGATGAACATACGAGAGCGAACACTCAGCTAAAGAACCGAAACTAAATAAATACGACACCACATGAAAACACGTTTCATTACACAGACAAAGATGTAACATAACACGCGAGACAATTATCCAACCAATGAAATTTTAAATTCCTCTAACTTTATCTACAGACACATCTTACCTTTTTTCTTCTGTTTAAAGAAGGGTTGACCATCTAAGCCGAGTGTCCCATTATCACGTGCCAGCCTGCGACCACCGCTGACCGCTATAATAAAATAATATTTATGGGGACGTTCTGTGCCCAATATGGACAGGGGTGGAGTTGGGAAATTGGGCATGTGACACGACCGTGTACGAATTGAACCGAGTGAGATTAAATTGACGTTATTTTTACCAACGTAAAAAAATAAGGCGATTGCACCAATTGGCGAACACGTGTGAGCAATGTATTTTGTAGATTACAAACTGCCTGATTTTTTTAGTATACTTTTTCGTTTAACAACACGTATTAAGCCACGTACTTTTATATTATTGTATATCCAGGTATTTTTTCAGCTGTTCTATGATACTATTCAACCGTTCATTAAAACGTCATTGACTATTCTTCTCAATCCTGGTTTTAAGTCCTGCAGGAAAGTAATAAGTACAACCAGTTTCTAAGCGAATTATAAACAATATAAGATATTTTTTCTTACCATTTAAAATAGTGTACTGCATAATAATTTGTTTATTACATGTGCTGTATGTTAGCTTTTGAATTGATTTTGATAAAAAAAAACTCAATTTGGTTTGTGGTGTCGGTGCAGTGTAAAGTGAACATAAATAACGCGTCATATTGATAATCAATCAATAATTTTTGAGATATTACAGCAAAGAGAATAAATCGTAACTTTTTGTAAGGGCTGATAAAGCAGACAATTAAATTACTCTGAAAAACACGCACCCTGATGCAAATTATATATACAGATCGAATTGATAACATTCAATATGAATTATTGATTACAAACATCAGAGTCTAAAAGCGTAGGATGTTTGAAAAAATAATTATAAATTTAATGTATCAATTCACTCACTCTGAAATCAAACTTTTGAATTTCATTTAATTAATTGTATATCCCTTTCAAGAAAGCATTAAATTGAATATGCTGTGTAAAATTGTCAAAGATATATATTTATCGTGTTAATAAATAACTTTTTAATTAGTTTGACTTGTGTTAATTAAGAACGCGATTTATTATATAATTAATACCATAAGTATGCCCTATAACCGAATAGTAAACGATCTTAATCGGTGGTTCCATTCGGTCAGGTTTTAATAAATTGATTAAATATTCAATATATACAAGTGTATTCAAAGCTCCAGTCAAATATGTATTAGATTTTTTATTTATATCCAATTCATTTAGTACACCCAGTCCTTTTTTTACGCGATTTTTTTTTTATGCGAATTCGATTATACGCGATTTTTTTGGACGGCACCGTTACATTTTTTTTAAGCGCTTCTCTCATTTTTTCCCCAAATTTGTTTTAAAGAAGAATTTTGTATATGATGCTAGGCATGTACGTTTCATTATTTTTTTTAAATAAAATAAAATGTGTATTTTTAAAACTTAATTTTGTAAAGCATTCCTTTTTTTTAAATACACATACAATTGCCAAATGTTGACAAGTGTATCGGGTACTATGTGAATTTATATTTTAGGGTGTGTAAAGAAATATTATATTATATAATGCAATTGCGTAAAATCATGGGATGTGTGTCCGCTCATAAACTTGTTTGAACAAAATGCATTTATTAAATTCGTTGAATAGCGCTTTTCTCAGCCATAAATTTTACCAATTTGAATTATTATGTCAAATAAATGCCTTCCAATGACTTTCAAATATTTTAAAGGTTAAATAATAAATACGAACCAATGATAAAAATATTACTCTTAAAGTAAAAAGCATTTAAAAATAAAATAATTTACACTTGCATGAGTATTTAATAGACACAGTTTTACCTTCACAAAAAAATTCACCCATGAAACAACAAAATAAATCCAATGTATCAAGAATTGATTTCGAGGAAGATTCCGAGCAAAATTAAAAACTTTCGTTTAAAAAAATCGCAAACGATTACATTTCGCAACCGAGAGTGATAGCAGCGAATAATTCATATAACTGAAAAAAAAAATTATAGTCCCATCATATTTTTATAAGCTATAAAGACGTGAAAATATATATATCTTTTTACACGAATTTTAAAGACCAAATTTTGGTTTTTCATTCGTTTCTGGTACTTTTTTACGCGATATTTTAATTTTTGGAACGAATTTATCAAATTATATGAAAATTGTGATTTTTTACGCGATTTCTTTTACGCGCCGTTTTCTGGACCCAATGTATCGCGTAAAAAAAGGACTGGATGTACTAAAAATTAAACTTTGGAAAAGATATAGTTTAGCAATACTTAAAATTTTACCATTATGTGAAAGAAATTATTGAGGGACATAATAACATATTTTATTTTCTTTTTTATAGATTATATGTGCTCCACAAATGGGTAAAACATAGCTGAAAATAAACATAGAGTTCGATTAATAATTAAGCATGATTCTTCGTACGTAAGCATTCTTGAGTAGTTAATTATTATGCGTTACAATACACATGAAATCTTGAAAGACAATTCTGTTCGAATAATTCATTTAGTGTAGTTCTGAATGTCTAGAGTTTGTAGGAAACAGCTGATGTTGACACTAGCAGTATAGCAGGTAAAAACCTATATGCCAGAGGTTGTTAACGCACGGTATCCAACTAAAATATCTGAAAATATGAAATTTTTAAAACACATAAAAAACAATTTTTCAACATCGCCAAAGTGCCGAATGAAAACGACGGTAAATTTATTAACAATCAATCTTTTAAAATTCAATAAAGTTCAAAATGTAAGAAATAGGAATTTAATAAATAGAATGGACTTATATATAAAAAAAAATGTACATATGGCAAATTTTAATAACAAATCTAATATAAAATTTTATTTGTTGAAACTTTTTACGATTCCACATATTATGTCACTGACAACCTGGGTTTCGCCTTTCGGCATCATATGCCTGAAGATGCCGAAATGTGAAACCTGGGTCGTTAGTGATAAAACGTGGAACCGTACATAGTTTCACCAATTTAAATTTGCTATTGAAATTGCATCAACCACCTCCAGTCGATGTCATAATTCCCATATTATTATTATTCCCATATTAAATTATATTCCTAGCCAAATTTTTGCGTTCTCGTAAATGATAAATATCGTATTGTGCGAAAGATTGGTTTTCATTTTGCGTAAAATATCATCGTAAATTATCGTTTCAAATATTATATGACTACTAGTTGATTACCCCTGCGTCTTTTTTGACATCCTGCATCTCTCAGTGATTATAATTCTTTCTCTATCCTTACATTCTTTGGAAGCCAACAGACTGCGCAATGAAAAAAACGACCTTAGATTGTGCACTTCGGAGCATGCGTTCTCTGACTGCCAATGGGAAGAAAAGTAACCATTATTTTGTGTTACAAATAACACTTTTTCCACATTTTTTTAATGGAAATGTTATTATATTTCTTTGATCCATGTCTTCTCACAGTGTGAATAAATCATTCTCTTAATGGTGGTATCTCTAAACGTATAAGTTTTTATGAGTAAACTAGGTGTAATTTAGTCGCTCAAATTCCCTTTTTTTAAATAGTAGATTATATATGTTAAGGATCAGACAGTACCTTATGATACCTTTGCGCTATCACTAACGCCCGGTTTACTAGAATTTGAGGAAATTTTTAGACATAACAAATACTGTTTCGTCGATTAAGAAAAAAAAACTATTTGCAATGGGAATTATCACGTGAGATCAGCAGCGAAAGCCAAAGATGTTGACCACTGTACCACGAATCGAACGTTAATTTTAAATATATACACTAAAGAATCAGTACTAACGTATTATTACTACACAAAACCATACTGTTTCCTGTTTTTTCCTAACCAAATAATTACTGTTGAAAAAGAGCCAAACAATTATTGTAGGGTTGAGATACATTCAATTGAATTTCTTAATAAATATCTTCAATTTGAATATTATTTGTTGTTTTATCAATAATAAGATGAGAAATTTCCCATTATTTGCACTAGAGTCAGGCTACAGAAACGTTTTTGTATTGCAACAATAGCAAAGAAACGAAACAACCCTTCTTTATCGCAAAAAAGAAACCATAAGCTCTTTTACCTACTGACATCGTTCAGTCAAGGACAAATAGCTTTTGAAAGGATTGTAAAGGATCTTAGGTATAAGAACAGTCATTTCGATAATTATTGTTCACACAGCCTCAGTAAAACTGACGCAACATCCTTTAGGTTTTAACTGGTTGACCGAAATTTAATATTATATATTGTTAAATATGAAAAAAAGATATTGTTTTACGAAGCTCAGTAAAAATACTCATTCGATTGACTAAAGGGCCTGACGTTTTGAAAAATATCTGACCTTTCCATCAAGAAGTGACAGTTAATTCCTTAAAATAGGTAATGGAGATATGTTTGAATGACATACCCTTATTATTTTACATTTTTAACGTTATCTATTTTTTGATTTAACGTAACAGAAAATACGTAAATTATCCAAATATTGACGACTCTCTTCTTATGCGTCAAAAGCCTTGTATACTAAGCAGGACAACATTATTTCAGCACTAAACTATTCTATAATAGAAGATGTAACTAAATTTTTCTTTTTAAACACAAATGTTTGAATGGCAAATTGCCAATGAATTACATAATATTATCATTAAATACTTAACAAAAATTAGCATTGAAAAGTGCCTCGAGATAAAATGGAAGTATAAGGATGATAGTCATATATCCAAGGACCTGATCCTAAATCATATAAAATGTAAGTCTCATCCTGAGAAGATATCCTAGCCTTAGTATGAAAGTGAACTAGAGTAATTTGTGATTGCTAGAAAGAGTTTTCACTCCAGGTTTACGAAGGTCACATGTAATGCTGGATTTTTAAATATCTAATTGTTTTCCTGTTAATAGAGTATTGATAAACGACTTAATATTCTAAATCAAGCGCTAATCTTGAAAAATTTCACTGTAACAACATTTTATGGTAAATTATTACAGTCTTGCGGAGAAGTTAATGAGAAAAATGTCAAATAAAACCAGCCTTGTTAATTTGAAAGCTCTATCAACCAAACGCAAGGTCCATCAAGTGGATTTATTTTAGAGTATAGCAACTCAGAGAAGGTTCTGAATCAATCTTTCTGGTTGAGAGGCAATTCTGGCGAAGGTCAAGTGACCTTGATTCTTTGAAATAGCAATTATTTAGCCAACATGTCCAATCAGTTGCTTACACTTCAATAAAAAAGAACATAGATGGGAAACAGTTTTAGCAAACTTTTAGAATCACTGGCGTTTGATATAAAAAAAAATTATATAATTTCTTAAATAACAATATGATATATTTAAAAAAATCAAATTCCTATTTTTTATGGATCGTTTACCCTAAATATTGTATTTTACTTTTTATACATGACACTTTTAGTTCGTAGATTAAGAAAAGTAAAGTTTAATTATTTTTATATACTATTAACTCTTTGCCTGCTAAGACTTTTTAAAGGATATCCCAACGCCTAGACTTATTATTACAAAAATTTATTGAATAATGTTTGTTTGAAACAGTCTTATTGAGTTTATCAAGACAAATCAAATCAAAAACTAGCGAGTAGAAAAAGGTTTTAACCACTGTTAATTCATATATTTTCGGGTATCAACTACCGTCACAATAAAATCAGCCGTCTCAATAGTTGAGACATTAGCAGTCAGAGGGTTAATTTTAATTATTTATTATAAGATAAACTTACTGTAATTTTATAAGTTTAAAAAAGATTTATTATTTTTCAGTGGCACAACGAACTTTATTCCGGCAATATGTCATAAATATATATTTTATTGTGTTTTGGATATGTTTACGTGCATATTGATCGGTTTTTAAGTAATTCGGCAATAATTGACTTTATTTATTAAAAATTATCAAAACAAAAACAAACTTTATATGTGTCAAATCGTTAACGAAGTTTGTTAAGAATATTTTAGTTTCGTATGACTGAACATTTTGTCTTTTTCTTTGTCGAATTGTTTGCTATCAGATAGAACGGATAGGCCTTGCTATTGCTTTTGCTTGGTCAAATAAATAATTCGTTCGGTTCCGCAATTTGGGGATGGTATCGACGGGCGATCTCGAAAGAGTCGAATCGTGAGACGTCGCGAAACCGCCAAATCATCGATATTTACAAAAAGAGCTTTCGTTACGTAATCTGATACATGAATTTAAATTTTAATTATTGAAAATCAGTCTTAAACCTCACATTTATTTGCATAATAACAAAAAAAACATGAAGTAAGGGAAAAGTATCTAATTACTTTATATAACCATAATTGTAAGATGTTGTAAATGGTCAGTTAAACCATCATGACAAATATAATCTTTTTACTTCGATTTATAATATTTCAGCCCTGTGTAAGCCGCGAAATTATTTAACAGATATATAAACTGTATGTTGTAACATTGAAGGAAAAAAATGCGACGTAAGTAATAATGGTAAACGCGTCACATATAGTTGTCTATCAACCCAAAGAGAATAATTTCGATCATAATAATCTTACCAAAGAAACTACATAAAAGTTTGGGTTTTTTTGTTATAGTTGAAACTGTGTATATTTCACAGCCTAACTGACAGTTCTATGGCATTCGTGTGAGAACATCTGAAGATGCCAAAAAGCGCAATCTGGGTCATTAGTGACGAAACACATGGAAATTTACACAATTTCAATGATTCAAGTTAATGAAGGAATTCGATATCACAAATTACATCTAGATTTTATGTTGATTTTAACATGGTTATTACAACTAAATCACAAAGATTCCAAAAAAGTTTGTATGAATTGAGATCTTGTTCGCAGTTTCTTTTTTGATAAGATCCTATGAAATCTTTAAAAGATATGCTATTTGTCTTAAACGTAAACTAATAAGTGATAATAAGCAGATTAAGACTATTAAATGGTAGACTAAGTGCTAACTACCACACTCTCTCCGAAAAGTGGTGCAATAAGAAGGGAATCTTCTATTTGAAGTACCTAATCTTTTGATTACATGCGTCGAAGTTTACAGTAAACAAAAATATTTTATAATTCCACTCTCTATAAAATTCTATGAAGTCATTTAAAATGCCATGAAAAATCCTATATGCGTCCAAAGTGTAAGAAGTGACAATGATAGTAATGTTCATTATATTATATCATTTACAAAATTGCGATATATACTGCACATTTTTTTAAAATATTAAATGAAACCTTAATAACAGCTAAATTCCAGTGCCGCCCTGTAATTCACGGTTGTTTTTATTTGCCAGCTATATATATTACCATTTTATGTGTTTCCTTTGAGGCGAGCCATCTAAACGGACCTCATAAAAGTTCAGAAGCTATTAAAAAACGAACAAGCGTACTTTTATAACATCTTATTGTTTATTTGCAGTTGCCGTGCCAATTTAAAATGAAAGATTGTGTCCAGATAATAAATATTGCAACAAAATCATCAAAATGCGGTTTCTTTGGACCTGGATAATATATATACCACAAGAGAAATTATGACAAAAGGCCTACAATAAAAGGTCCTCTTCTTTTGCTCTGTCATTCACGACTGTTGCACACGAAAATAATATGCATTTCTCCCTACACCCATACTTCCTGATGAGAACACAAAACAACTTTATAACTTCTTATAATTATCATGGGCATAAATACTTTGATATTTTACATTAATAAAATATAGATCTAATCATTTTCTTTTTATAATTTTAGAGTATTATAGTTATAATATCCATAATTATTTGTACACAATCACGTCTTGGTGGAAAGAACTTTATTTCAATAATAAAAATGTAATATTTAGTAATATTTACACAATTTTATATTTTTTAAATCAATACCAAATTTGCATTATCTCGAGTATTATAAGCTGATGATTCTACATGAGTAATGTGATAAATTTCATTATTTTATGGTCCATCGTCAAAAATTTATATTCCTCATAGGTATAATGGAGTATTCCCATCAAATTTTCATTCAATGAGTATTTCTATGAAACTGACACTTTCCCGTAAGTCACAATAAATTATGTACGATGACACAAATCTTGGGTCAAAATAAAAAATAATTTCGATAGTTTTTCAGTTTGAAACATAAAAACATTATTCAAAGCATGATTACTATTGACGCTATTTAAGAAAGATGGGATCAAATTGGAAAGTAACGCTTGTTAAGCCGTTTTCATCCTAGAAGAAATTGACCACCTTGTTTTATGCCTTGTATATTCAAAAATTAATTTTATTGACTTTTAACTATCAAGTAATATGGAATATTTATATTTGCATTAACATTTTGATTACAAATATCCCATTAAGTAAATCGATTGAATTTAGTATTTTGTTTGATATTAGTTAAAGATTTAAAATAATATAATCGATGTATCGTAAGCATGCAATATTTAGCGAAGCCTGTTTATTATCTGAGAGATTTTATTATGCTTTGGCGGGGGAACTATAACTTTTTTATGACATATAAAAGGGTTAAGCGATATGTTACATCATCAATTTATTTTCCATATAACATCAGATATGAACAAAATCTGGTATCAAGTTCACCCTGGAAATAAAAAAAAGTGGATGACACGTTTTCAATTAATTATTTTGATTTAAGTATCCATCATTTAAAAGAATCATTAATTTCATGAATAGTAATAAATTTAGTATTTGTTGTTGTCTAATTTTTATTTCATCGTTAACTTAAAATTAGGAAAGTTATAATAAGACACATTTTTGCTTTGTTACTAATGATTGGAGACTCGTCTTTCGGCATTTTTAGCCATTCCTGCACAATGATGCTCTCAAAATGACAGGTGACAAAATGATGATATACGACAACAAAGACAATTTTTCAATAAAAAAAAATATGTTAACACTATATTTCGCAGTTAAGTTCTGTATGGATTAATAATAAAGATGTTCAACTTTACTTATAAAAAAAAATATTCTCCCATTAAAATACGGTTAATTTTAAATATAATTCCTATGCTGAATTGCTATTTACTAACTGTTAGTTTGATTGGATGCGAATACTAGAATTTTAGAGATATGTTGAAGATTTGATATTAAAATTGTACTAAGCACCAACGGTTAATTGATTGAAAATCGAAAAAAAAGAGTAAGCAGTTAAGTCTTTTACGTGACCGTTAATTTTTAACATACTATCAGCATTAAGATACCATATATATTTTATCGATAGTGTTTGTGTCCGAGAATGTTCAAGAAGTAACTTGAAAAAATAAAGTTTTCTCTAAAATAGCCTGAATTAATTACATTTTTACAACGACACACGTATTTCATACAAAAACACAATCATAGCCAATCGGCTCCACTGAAGGTCGAACCGATCTGAACAAATATTCCTGAATCGGCTAAGTCTTTTGTGTAGATAAGTTTAATACCTTCACTAGAAAGAAACTATATAATATATACGATTTTTTCTACTTGAACGAAAGTAATCTTAAATTGAGAAATTGACCTTGCCATTACTAAGACCGGCTTGCCTACAAAATTCATAGAACTACATAATTTAGTGTAGAGATCTGGAAATGGGACCAATTCGTCTCGGTACCCGCCTGGGATTCAAACACGCGCCTGTATTTATGACTAAGCTGCATTTATTTACTCTACAATTTAGTTTCTCCTTCCTCTATCTACAGCGTAGAAGTCTACACTGTAGATCTTATTATCTACGATTATCGTAGATGTACATGTATATATAAATGAAATATTATAAAATAAATTTACCCTTGCAAAATTTTGTAGACATATATCCTTTATTTCCAAATCGATTGACTTTTATCGTAGTGTATTGAAATACGCTACATACTTTTAAAAAACAATTCCATTATAGCACTTAAATTTTAAATTAAAATTTATCGTTTCAGTGATAAATAAACCGAATTTGAAAATTGATCGCAGGACTCTTGCAATCAAATTATATTTCAATTGAATTGTGGAAGTCTCTTCAATTTTTTACATCTAACCGATATCTTACATTTTCTCTCATTTGTACAGTTATAAAAAAGAGATATAGCGAATGCGATTAGCTTACAACACGTCATGGCCTAGCCTTACCATTACATCTCTTCTTTTCTCGAAATAGAGAGATTAAACAATTGAGTAACCAGCAGTTTATACAAAGATCTTTACATCAAAGCCTCTATTGAAATATATTCATGATCCACTTCAAAAGTCTACATAGATATTAATTTTCATGATTTTTCTATCGTAAACTTTAGTGTTAGGAAAAACTTAAAGAGTGAGAAAGTAGTTCAATTCATGACCATTTTTATTAGATGAAGATTTCATAGCACTATGTAACATCATGGCAGTTTTTCTATCAAATCTATTTAGTTCATTATTTTACTTATAAGACATTGTAGACATTTTTTAAAAATGAAAACAAAAATACAGCAAATAATCATAACATCTTTGTATTACAATATATATAATAAAGACTAGGGGAAGATTTTTTAAATATTTATGCAAGAAATAAATATCCTCGAAGTGGGTCACATAAATTTTAATAATGATATTCTTGTCAAGACGACATTTGAACCATATATGGAACGATTGACATAAATTTTAGTTTACAACTTATTATAGCCAAAACGCCAGATTTAATAAAAAAAATAGATTAATCTTCGTCCTATGGGAGTTGTGATACGCTGTTACACAATTGTATTACATTATAATCAAATTCTGTATGTAGCAGTAGTGTGTCCTATAAAGTGGAACGCTACCAAACAATACGACGAAAAAGTGATCAAAAAAACATTATAATAATGAAGTGATGATAGAAAAAAAGCAAAAATCATTGAATATAATGACGTAATATTTTAATTGACAATAATTTCATTACTGCATAATAGTTATGTAGACTCGGTGTGTTGACTTTAACTACAGCTGCATTGAAACGTAATGCATTTCAGCTGTAGCTGCAACTGGTTTAAAATAGGGTGACCGCATAGATTTGATTTTTGTTTTTGAAACCAAATTTTTCATTATTCAAAATTATAATGAAATCTATTGATTCCACTTGCATCAAATGGTAAGATTTTTGTTTAATTCATAACAATATACGATTTATAAAGCAAATGTATTGATTGAATTGGTAAATAGAACTCAATTATAACACGGTCAACGTTTTCAACCTTTCGTCCATTGTTTGCGTTGTTTTAAAAACAATTCATCTCGAGTTACTATTCCATACCAGGAAGTGATTTTCTGCAGACTTTTTCTCTGTTAACTGGTCATGATACACGTTCGTCTTTAAATTTAAAAAAAATGCAAATGAAGTGTTAAGTTGAGCAAAACCGTAATCTAATGAACTTTTTTGTAGTACATCTAAATTTTTAATCATACAAAACAACTAGAACCTAGTTCAAAATTTCTTTGCTTCCTACATTAAAATAATTCAATTCTTAATTTTCTACTAGACTAACTAGACTATCTGACGAAGGCATGAGCCGACATAGCTATCAACTATATCTTAAAAAAAATTATAGAACCAATATATATTGTTATTTTTTCACTGTGTCAAAACAAATATACGTCGTAGAAGTAAATTTTATTAAATGTTATGACATCATATAACAAGATAAAGCTACACTATTCTATATATCTTAGCATTTGTACTCTAATGGGGTACTTTAACACGTGTTATTGTAAACTAATTGATAGCAGAAGGCACTTAACCTATTTTTTATGATAGTTGATATATTTATTTACATAATATAATAGTTGAAAACCAGAGAATGACCAAGAATATTGGTTATTCAACACTATTCATAATTGTTTTTTAAATGATGAAAACATATTTTTTGTACTATTTTCCCAATATATAATATTTATGATCGGGACCGATTTAGTGTTATCGTTTTAAATTCACCCATAATGCTTTAAAATAATCAAACGTCATTATAGAACGAATCATAAAACTGATTATCATTTTTAAATCGTATCGATATTTAAGTTAACAGCATTTAGTCACCCTCGTTTTAAAATCTGCGTTAGTGATCGATCAAAAGCATTTCGCGAGCAAATTAGCTCTATCCAGTCACAAAGCCGGGCTTGATTCTATTGTCTAACATTATGGCAGAGATATTTCGCAGCGTGTCTTGTCTTGTAGCGTACTTAGTATAAAGGCTTATACATAAAGTAGTTTACTCAAAGAAAGCTGAATATTTTTTTGTCTTAACTAAGCCATTATATTATATATATTCTCTAAATAGTCATAGAATTATTTAACTAAAGTTAAGTTTGGATCGCTTAAATTATATATACATCAACGTGTTTTTCACACACTTTCAGCTTCCACCAGGGTTTCTACTTTTGGCATCTTGCAAGATTTTTAAGCTCTAACAAAACAACAAGTTGGTTGTCCCACCTCCACCCGTTATGTGTATGCAGCTGTTGTTTATAACAAAGCATGTGGAAGAGCAAATAGTTCGAACTATTAAAATTTGATATAGAAATTCCGTCAAGCACCCTCAGTCAACGTTTTATATTATATCAGCTAACGTTGCTATCCACTTGTATTTTAGTATTACTTTTTTTCCGTGACTGTTAAGAATATTTATCCCTAATTTTGCATCTAAAACGATCTCATTTTTTTAATAATGGATTTTAAGAAGTGGTATGTCAATATTTCTCTTCTGTTCACAGAAATGAAAAAAGATAAGCAAAGACAAAAAGATAAATATTATGTGTTCTCTGGTTACACTCGATTAAGAAAGTGAAATGAAACTTTCTTAGTCGAGTGTAACCTGGGGCTGTGAAAAGGAATCACGTCATCACTGACCCTAAACCTCAGAAAATGAATCCATTTACATCAAACCAGTAAAATTCAAAATAAAAATCCATTAATTCGATACAACCGTTTCAACCAATAAAAGGCTTTTGTTCATTGCGAAAAACAATATATTTTATTACTTTTAACATAGCTTTATATAATGGCCTCAAGATTTGTATATTTACGTTACAAGTATAATTGTAATAACTTGGATCACGTCTTATATTGATAAAATCAAAAAAAATGATATAAAATTTTTATTCTATATGTATGTGAAAAGCACCATCGTATTCTATCCAAATATTTAAAAAAAACTCTAAAAATATAAAACATATTGATAAGAAATTTACGGCGTTCATTTAATACAATTAGAAAATCAATTAGAAAATCAATTCTTCCTGATTTTGAATAGTGTCCGCATTGTGTTAATCCGCATATCCCAGTGACAGAGCTTATAGCAAAATTATTTATTATCTTTCATAACTATAATTTTAAAAATCACTATTTCAAATGACACATTTTGCTTATGATAAATAAGTTACCGATCAAGCTATGTGATGCAGACTTTATCGGCTACTGCATTATTAGCGTCATTACTTGCATCTTATTGCAACCCATTTGATAATAACAGAGTGACTCAGTCAACGAGTGTTAATTATTGTAATGCTTTCAAGCAGATAGTGACTTATTCATAACCATTGTACAGTATGACCGGAAAATACATCACCAAATAAAATATTAATTTAATCTCGGAAAATTTTTAGGAAAAATATAATATGTACACTACTTTCATAGCATAAATTTATTTTTACAAATACATACCAATAGAAATAAACTTAGTATACTATATAGTGCTTGTTATGAAATTTTATTTAATACTTAGCTAGTTCTTGCTATAAAGAAAGTTCTGAAACAATAAGGTGTAAAGACCCTCCTTACATTTAAACCAATACTCCCATATCTTTTCGCACTATCGGACATGCCAAGATATAACTTAGCATTGAAGTATGATATATATAATAAATTATATGATTAAATATTTGCACTAAAAAAACAGAGACATATCGAAAGAGCGGAAATCACTTAAAAAATAGTATTGTTACTAGAATAAAAAAGGTACATGCATTTTTAGGATTCCTATACTCTTAAGACAATGTTGAAATGAGATTTTTTCTTCGTTCTAAATAACACGTGTTCTTAGTGACTAATATGAAATCGAAAACGTATAACCAATATGTCATTAAAGTACATAACTGGAACATTAGTGTTCACAGCTTTTTGTTATTTTTAACCAACAGTTTATCAAAAAGGATTGCTTGCGTTGTATAAAACATGAAAGTTTTATCGCATACGCTTTCAAAGAACTCGTTTTGTTATCATATAATAAGTATAAGATAACATCTGAAATTCTGCTTCCAACACCATAGCTACTTCAATGTCATTGATAATATGCATTTTGATAATATTATATCACCCCGATATAACGTGAAAAATTCTAATAATAATGGAAAAAATGTAATCGAGTAGTAATGTGGTTTGTTTATGCATGACGATAGTTAGAGTCCGTTTGTCACCTAAAACAAGAAGCAAACGGGGATTATTTTTAAGTTTGCTCAAAAAACGATTTTTTTCTCTCCATTTGGAGATTGATTTGATTTATGTAACACAATTTTCATTTAAATTCTAATGGCATCTTAATCAGGTCCTTTGGATTTAATATTAGGATTGCAAAGCTTTCATATGTTGGAAGCTTATTTTTATAAAAAGGAAAATATTTCATAAAATAAATTATAATATCTGTATACATTATCAATATGCTCAGTTAAAATGATTAGTATGTTGACAATTTCCAATATGTGAAAAAAGTTCTAACAGAATTCTATTTTCCTGATCATTTTTTGAGGAGTCTTGAACGTAAATTGTTTATTAGTCTGGTGTAAGTGTAGAACCAGTCTGCCAATGGGGCTACCGCTAGTAATAGCATTAAAATTAAAGTTTAAAATTATTGCTCAGACGAATAGTATTCGTTAATATATTAATGTATTTAGGTTTTGCATTAGCTTGTTTTGGTTGATTTCATAAATAATTATAAAGTATATAATGTTACTTTTGATAATTTATAAGCACATTGCAAATGCTTTATACTTATAATTTTTTATATTTTTAGTTTATAAATTAATCAAATAAATAAATAAATGAATTTAGTATTTTTTAAGTAGTAAAAGAATTGCTTAAAGTTGTAAAATATAGTTTTTGCTCTAGCACATATTTTAACTAATATTCATATTTACTTATTTGTTTTATATAATATATTTGTATTTATATTCTTATGATATCCTTATAATGACAGTTCACCCAGTCCTTTTTTTACGCGATACATTGCTTCCAGAAAACGGCGCGTAAAAAAATCGCAACTTTCATATTATTTGATAAATTGATTCCAAAAATTAAAATGTCGCGCGAAAAAGTACAAGAAACGTATGAAAAACAAAAATTTGCTCTTTAAAATTCGTACAAAAAATATATATATATTTCATGTCTTTATTGCTTATAAAATATAATGAGACTCTAACAATATAATTTTTTCACTTATATGAATTAAGTTTTAAAATACACATATTTTTTTAATTTAATAAAAAAAAAATCGCGTAAAAACGAGTGAAGCGCGTAAAAAATGTAACGGTGTCGTCCAAAAAAATCGCGTATAATCGAATTCGCGTAAAAAAAGGACAGGGTGTATATTAATTTAATATAATTATTAATCATTTGTTGCTGAGCTTTAGCTATAAAAATTTCAATCCTAATATTTTGTGTGTCATCATTTCCGACATTTTTAGCTACGTTATCTTGTTACAAAATGAGAATATTTTAAAAATATATACACGTACGATTATTGACGCACGTAAATAAAAGCAGTATAATTAAGAAAAGAAATATGAAACGAACACCTGTTGATAACAGAACAGAATGAGTCGTTTCATTGTGTGATATACATATATTAGTAATTATTGTATATTTTTTTCAAATGATAAACAGTGTTTATTTGTTTTATCGTAATACCTAAAATTGTTTACTTCATAAATTTATGTCGTAATTTTATTTAAAAAAAAATGACCATTGCTTATACTTTATTTATTTCATGATAATCATATCAATACTTGGAAGAATTGTGTAATATAATAAACAACGTTTATCATTGTTATTGTTGATTGTAGGAAAACGATCGCAATAACGTTTCGATACATTTGGTTGCTGTGACGTAACATAAATCAACAATTGAACAAAATTAGACTTAAAGTCTCGGGTAGACAGTTGTAAATCGCGACTTATATGATGTCTATAATGTAGACAGAGTAACCAACGTAATCACTATACAAATACACCTACCAAAAAATCGTTCTAACACCCAGTTAGGCGTACTACCTTTAAATTTGGGCTCATGTTTTTTTTTTATAAAAAATCGAAATACTGTCAGCCCAATAAAAATAATTTGTTATCCTTAATACGTCATAAATTATTTCTGTGAGGACCTAAAAGCTTTGGTGCTACAAGTTGAAAAGATGATTTTTTTAAAGTTACCCTTCGAAAATGCTGTGCGTATGGATTAATAAAAGTTGAGCGCTATTTTTACGGAACGTCAAATAAGTCAACAATTTTAAAATATTTCTCAAAATGTACAATTTTTCTGAGTTTAATAATTTTTATTCAGTGATAAATTATGAGTTTACTTTACTTAAATCACTCCTCAATTGAAAATTTACTTTTAGAATGCCATCATGTATAGTTAATTGTCGTATTACAATGGATATTTTGTGAAATAGTAGAATACGTGAATAATAACAAAAATAAAAATAAGTCAGGTATATTTTACCGGGTAAGGTATACACAATTCTTAAGAAAGAGAAATTTTAGGGCTGCCCCCAGAGCGACCATACTTTTATAAAAGGTATGTAAAACATCTAATGTTTTACGACGTACGTATTCAAAATTAATTGATTGACATATTTTTAATTGTATTTTCTTAAGAAAAGCCTATCCTTTTTATTTTGAAAATTAAATTAACACAGTATTACAGGTAATGCCATAACACCATCGATTTGACCACTATAGTACATACAGTATATAACAACAAACAAACGTTTTAGAATCAAAAAATAGAAAAGTAACAATTCAAACAAGGGTTCGTTGTAGACGACTGTTGGGAGCACAATGATAGTTTAAGTAAGTTTGGGATTGCAAGCTCGAAGAATAAGAGACTTTTAAAACTAAAAAAAGATCTTCGAGTTTCATAAAAGTGAAACGATAACTAAAAAAAGGCTTGGTGGAAAAACGGAAATCTTTTGGTGTTTTATCCTTTGATATTAAAATATCACCCAATATATCCCTTTCCACCAAGATTTTTTAGTTTTAACAATATGTAGTAAATCATAATCTTGCGATTAGTGTCTCTTCACATAAAAATTATAAATTAATTTCTAACAGCTGAAATTTCACCTGTTTATCATGTGGTCACCCTAAGGCTACCCCCCAGATACCCATAAATGATTTATCACCGACATATTTCTCATTTCACCTCATGCGGGGCTCTTAATACGTGTCATTTCTCTAGATGCGAGTCATCAGTCAATGTTGTTGAGTACCACGATATATAAACAAAACAATATTCACCCTACAGGGACCCCGAATGGTGTTTTCGATCAAAAAAATGATTGTACATATATTATATTTCTTACGTTTTTATTCAAAATATAATATATTATATAAAAAAGCTTCTGTGTAAAAAATAATATTGTAAATTGAACATTGTTATAAAACATAATTTTCAGTATAAGTTGAATTTTTTTTACATTCCAATTCCGCTTCATCCACGTGTAAAGCAATTTTATAGTACTGTCTCATTTACAATTAAGTAATATATATATATGCTTAGAAACAATGTATTAGAAGGAATATTGGCAAATCCAATTATGTTAATTGAGTAGTAACGTTTCGCTTAAAACGTCATCTCTGACGCTAATACATATTTGAGGTGCTAACCTATGTAGATTTTGATCGTAGTTTGGAATTACATAGATGAAAAAACATAAAAAAAATAAAAATGGAAATAGCAACCAAGCAACAACAATTGAAGAATGCATTTCACTGCATATAAAATATAATCGTAAAACTTATCATATTAGACTGTTGGAAAATTCTGATTATGTTACTGAAGGATCAACTGCATTGAAAATAATTTATAGTACATCGATCAGAATCGAGAACAGATGCCAATAAAACCTTCTTCTCGGAGATATAACATTTCCCATCTGCTTTGTACCAGCAATAAATTCAAGGGGAATCTTGGATTCATTATGACTCAAATATCAAAATATTTTTATGTTGTGATTGTTAAAATATGATTTCTTGTCGGCCCCGCTGCAGAATTTTAACACTGTTTGACTTATTACTTAGTTTGTTTTTATTGTACAGATTATATTTCAAAGAAGGTATTGGTACTATAAAAAAATATATTTATGGATTGACGTCCAAAACTATGGATGAGTGTGATATGAATTATTTACCATCCACAGACGATTTGAAATAAAAAAATGCGAATAAAAACATCTATAGGATGGAATAAAAATGAAAAGCTTAATATTCTTAAAAATTATTAAGACAGTTATGAATCAGTAATAACATTTGGAAGCCGATGGCTCATCACTTTTATGTTCAGTTTCATTGATAAATTATTCATAATAAATATTGTTAAAATGATGTATACAATTATTGTTTGATTCCAAACCCCCTTTCTACATCCAGTATGAATGAAATAATCTACCCTAATGTAGAACTAGAATCATTTTTACTTTTTCTACTCAAATCGAAACACGTTCAACATCTTTTAAAATACAAACTGAAAAAACAGGGTTTTTTTTTGATTACAAGTTTGCATTAATTTTTAAAGATACTAATGCGCTTGAATAAAATACTATGGTTTTGAGTTGAAAATCCTAATTATAATTAATAAAAGAATAAATATTACATTGGTGAATCAGCTATTATTTTTTAAAATGATATTTACACTAATAACTGATAGCTGTTTAATAATAATAATTTAATTTAATAATAATTTTACTAATATCTTTGCTCTATGCTGTTAATTGTAATGGCTCTACTATTTAGAGGATGTATAATGTATTTTTAGTAACATTTTATCAAATTGTTTGCAAACTCTGAAAAATATTTAATGATGACATATATTATTTTTACAATAATTTTAATGTTTAATTAACAGAGCGTAGCAGGTAGAAATATTAACATTATCATATTTGCCACCAAGTTAGCGTTGCCGATCGGTTCAATCTTGGATTAGTGGAACTAGTGCAGCTCTTCATTTTCTACATGCATTAAATTAAGCTCTCACAAGATCTTTTCCAAAATCAAAACAATCTTTGACTTTTGTTGTGTGAAGTTTCTTGATCAAAATAGTAGTTTTATTTCTGTCGTAATGGGAACAGTCGCCTCTTTTGAAAAAAATGTTTGACCGCAAGTGCGGACTTTATTTTTATATTTCCTTACACATGACGGTACAAAACTTCAAGCAATGCAATTTCCATCTCTCAGAACATTCTGATAGCCTGATCCATTTCAAGTTGGTATTGTGTGGTTGAACAATTTATTTATAACTGAATCATTTCAAGAAGTATTTTATTATAATAAAAATGAAATTCACATACAAAGGTACGAAAGACGGCTTAAAGTTTATGTAGTTTGTATTCTGAACAATAATATACGGTCGATTTGTATAATGAAACATTTCGATAGACTTGTGTTTTTTTTTCGTTAAACATTATTTAATAATATTACGTGATGCTTACTGAAACTATTAGTTTTTTTAATACAAGACATTGCTTATTTTTCACATTAATTTTCTGGAGATTACTGTTGATTAACGTTTGCCAATCGTCCTGGATTGGCCGGAATTGGAATCATTGTCCCGGATTCTAGATGAATGACAGGTAATGGCTGACTGATAATGATGATGTTCAGTTCAGTAGCTATTTTTTGTTAAAATAACTTAGAATACAAACATTTTACAGCCGTTGTAATAAAATAATAATATAAACTGTAATAAATGTGAGCATTGATTTTGAATGTTATGAGGTAATTTATTAAATTTGTAAAATAAAAAAAGAAGAGTTCAACATGAGTTTGCCATACCATTTAGAAAATCTATGCAAGAAATGCCTTGATTCTAATATAATAGTTAAGGTGTTAAATTTGCTTTATAATTTAAAAAGCACTGTGCCCATAAAACAAGTCATTGACACTATTAATAATTTATCAGAATATATTTCAATGATGACGTCAGATTCGAAGTATTCGGCAATTTTTATCGTAACAGTAGCAAAAACCGATTTATCAGATTTTAGTAACTACTGTTGTCGACATAGCTGAACTGTCTTCACTGTTTCATCGCTCATCGCTTTGAATAATTATAAAATTTAAACACACACCTGCGAGATAAGTTTATGTGAATGTTTGTAAAATAAACCTTTTTTTTGTTCCACACAACGCAAGCGGTTGAAGACGTGGTTGATTTGTTTTCTTAACAAAAATGGGTTTATGAAATGTTTGCTTTCCCTCAAGTTGATAATTTCAAGTCTCGAGTGTCTACCTACAGTCTACGTCAGTGCTTTCCAAACTATAGTTACTATTACATGTTTTACAAATTTTATTATTACTTCTTTCCAAACCTCCAATACACCGTCGACCGATTTGTATTTATTCTGAGTGGTCAAATGATACTAGATTTTTTTTTTGCTATTTTATAAAAGATTGTCTTATTCTAATTTACAGTTAAACTTAATTTAATTTAATCGTAGTTATTACGATAGCCGAAAGCGAAATAGCTACTAAAAATCAAATATAAAAATATATACAGGTTCTTTTAGGTGATTCTGCCAAGTAAATGTCAATAAAGCAGTTTTCAAACTGTATATTTGAGTGTTTTCGTTATATCTTTTCGACTCGAGTTGATTTCAAGTGAATAAAAAAATTTCATGAAGTATATATCAAATAATTCATCAATTTTCAAATATTTTGTAACTTGGCAATAATTATTAACTAAGTGCCTAATTCTTTTTTATCCTACGTATAAACTGCGTGGTTAGAAGATATTGGCGTGTCGATTCTGACTGACTTAAAATCAATTCTCTTTAAATATAAAAAGTGGTTACATCTAATTTAAATAATGAAATGCCAATAACTCTCATTTTGAGAATCCTAGGGTCCATCTTGAGCTAAATATACCACTCTCTTTTGGAATCACTGGTGTGTATACTGTCTTCAGACTTCATATGCTCTGGCACCATAAGGGAAGCCTTTATCGTGTATGAAAAATATGCTTTAATAATAAATAAAAATAAAAGTAATATGCATGTTGATACAATTTTCTAAGAGTTAAAATATTAATACTAGTCTGTTTTACCGTACGTAATTTATCTCACGGAGGTTACCTAAACCGCACATAACACTTCTAAGTTGGAAGTTTACAACTATCGGCAAGGGCGTTAAAATGAAAAATCTTCATAAGGATTCCAGTTAAATGCATTATATGATAATTTATTTGAATCTAATATGTATATTTCATACATCGGCAGATAAATTTTAAAATCTTATTCTTTCAAATAATTGCTCTTGGGCATTTTTAAAATTTTAAAAAGTCATTTATATATAATCTGCCGTAGAGCTTACGCTGTTATTTTAATATTTTAATAGATTTTTATTTTTACCCAAAGTATTTCTTTTGGGAAGTTTATAAAAGGTAAATATATAATAAGCTCTCCTATAAAATTAATGAAATATTAGTTAATCCATTGTAGTTTTACACTCAGCTGGTGATTTGA